>CM029123.1:13160118-13417618 GCA_016859345.1 Istiophorus platypterus | reverse complement strand
TTGCCACTGCTTTGTATAGTATAAAGTCCTGCTTGAAGTACTGACACCTTTGATTTTAAAGTACAGAATATAGATCATCTTAGAAGTAAATGCAAATGAACCAATTTTGTATAATCAGAATATTCTATAAAATGTTCAAGGGAGAAAGAAAAGTAAAAAAAAAACCCAACTTGAATAGTAGTGACATAATAAAACAAAAAATGTACCCCAAAAACATTTATTGGCACCCTTCACTAATATTTGGTGATGGAATCTTTGGCAACAATCTCAGTCTCTGAAAATTTCTTGAAACCATCTAGAAGCTTCCTGCACCTGTCTGCTGGCAGTTTCTGCTGCTCATTGCTATGCATTCAAGCTCTTTTAATTTTGCAGCAGTCCTTTTTGTAACAGGAGATATTAGCTCTCTGTAAGGTTTTTGATCGGTTTAGGTCAGGAGTCACTGCTGGCCAGTTTAAAACAGTCCATCTTTTCCTTTTCAACCATTCTTCTGTGCTGCTGGATGTTTGCTTTGGGTCGTTCTCTTGCTGAGGGACCCAAGACATCAATCCCAGTTTCTGTCACTGGGCAACACATTTTGCTCTGAAATGCCTTGGTAATCTTCTGATTGAATTACTTCTTTGACACGTTCAGTGCCTCCAGTACCAGAGGCAGCAAAACAGACCCACGACATGATAGGACCTCCACCATTTTTAATGTAGGTAGGGTTTTCTTCTCCTTATGAGCGTCATTTTGTCACCTTTAAACAAATAGACGCACTACACTCCCAAAGGGTTCTACTTTGGTTTCATCTGTGCGTAGAACATTATCCCAGAAAGAGTCTGGTTTATCTATGAAAGTTTTTGCAAACATTAGTTTTAGTCTTTTTTGTGTCTTTTTTTCAGTAGTGGTGACCTTGGCCTTCACCCATAGAGCCCTACTTGGTTTACTTTGTGGTGTATTCTAAGCTTTGCACCAACCTTCTCAGATGTCTCTCATTGAGTTTCCTCTTAGCGTCATATCCTGGAAGCATCATAGTTTCTGATTGTTAAACCTCTTGATAATATTATGAACTGTTAAAACAAGTATTTTCAAGTTCCCTGGCAATTGCTAAGTATCCTTTGGTTAATTCAGGTTATGTGAACACTGAAAATTAAGGACAGGTGACTCTTATTTGTTTTTTGTTTTTTTTAAGGAACTAATTTAAACTCATCAAAAAGGTGCCAAGAATTGTCACAAAAAAAATTATTTCTGTATTTTTTCCTTTCACTATATTGAAGCATTTTTTATTGTTACTGTTCAGTTACTTTAAAAATTGTATTAATCATACTCAAAATACAAAATTGTGTCATCTGCATTTATTTCTGAAGATATTCTAAATTCTATACATAAAATTCAGGGGTGCCAGTAATTTAGCCACGACTGCGTGTCTAGATTTGTACCGGAATGTATACGTGTAACAAATTAAGTGGCGAGAGTGTATATTAACCATTTATCAGCCAATTATTTTACTTTATACCCAATGTTTGCTCATCCAGATTAGTATTTTTTCTGATAAACGTGCGCTTGGTCTCCCCTCTCTCAACAAACAGCATGAAAATGTAGTTCCGTAAGTAAATGCCCCAAGCAGTGCACACATTGTATTATTATTATTAGGAAGATTCAGAAGTACAACGAACGGGGCTTTTAGAAAATACAAAATAATGTAAAATGTTAAAGTATCTGCATATTAAGAAGGCATTAGCCGAATAGCAGGGGCATGTGAGAGTTTCAGCCAATCTAGGTTCCAAAGCAATGAAAAATAACTCTTCATCTCCATCTCCATCCTCTTCCTCTAGTCTGTGTGAGTGAAAGAAAAAGAAGTGAGCGAGTTCGTGTTCCGAATTTAATGCAAACATAAACACTAAGGGGACAATAATAAATAAATAATGCATATAAAGACGTGCAATAATATAACCATACAATGTGAAAAATAAAGAGTATAATAATGTGTATATTTTTCTATGGCAGAGATCCATAGAACTAAAAGAAAAAGGAAAAAAAAACCCGCAGATTTTGTTCATGACGAGGCAATGACCAAAACGCGATTTATAAAAGGTAAAGAAAATCAGCTTTGACGAAAAAAAAAATAAAAATAAATAAACCCCGTAAGATCCCAACTGCTCAATGAAACTACAAAAAAAAAAGGACGGTCGTTTTAGTCACGTTTTATAACTTTGAACGAATCACTAGTCTGACTAGCCTCGCACACGGAGGCCCTCGGTGCGTCGGGTCCTACCGCGGACCTGCCTACTCCCCCTCCGCCGTCCGACCAATCCCGTTCCCGGCGCCCTTATATGGGCTGACTCCTCCTGTTTCTCCCCGTCGCTCGCTCCGCGTTAATAAGACCCTGCCCACCTCCGCTCGTGTTAAACCTCGGTCCCTTAAAGAAACATTTAAACTAACCTCACGTCTGAAGGGCCCGGGAATTACACTAGATGTGACTGAAAATGGAACCGCTACCTAGAGTACGCTGCTTCACAGCTCCCGACGTTCAAAGGACTTATTATTTTTTTTTTTTTTACCACAATCACTCTCATTATTGGTTTGCAGCGAACTGTTGATATCGTGCTTGGGCGAGCTATAGGTTTTTCAGCTCCCCCGCAATGGAGCCTCTTTGGGCACTTGTGTGAGACAGCCAGGCACAGGGACGTGTAGAAAAGGTGACCATGAGGTCATTCTCTGAGCTAATGTAATAAAAGTCAAATATAACTTCATATTTTTTTTTAGGCCTTAATCGGTGAAATTGCTTTAAAAAAGGAATTAGTCGGTCAGAAAGTTCTCATATCTTACTTAAACACAGCAGTATTCTTTTTTTTTCACTTCAGAATTATTGATCAAAATTGAAATACTTATCTAAATTTGAAAATAACCGGGTCGTAGATAAATGGATGTATCTCAGTACAAACTACATTTTAAAAAGTCTATTAACTCCTTTTTCAGCTTCCTTCGAAAAGTGTGTTTCTATTTTTGTTTTGTTTTGTTTTGGTCATGATTAGTCCTGCTCACTTGCCACCATCTTGGTTAAAAACACGAGCCTTCCATCTGTGCATGAAGCTAAATGAATAAATGGCAAGATAAATGTGCGCTCCAATAATAAAGTTTTAAGTAATACTAATGTTTACGGGCCCACAGCCCAGTCCTGTGTTGTATGGCATGCTGTGGATACTAACATTTTGAATATGAGCAGAATAATAACCTATTTCATCCAGAAAAAAATAACGGTTAAGGAGGTTTCAGAGAACCTTGTCTCTCACTCTTTCTCTCTCTCTGTCTCTCTCACACACACACTATTGGTTCTGCCACTTAAGGGAGGAAGTTGAATTGAACTGACTCACATTAGCTCCTTACCCCTGTGGCCATCCCCACTACTTTCAACCAGTCTTAATCTATTCTAATGGTTAAAACCAGAGAGAAATAAACATACAATGTGAGCGAAGAGGAAGAATCAGAATAACAGGGACTTTCGGTTTCTCGTGGCAGCTGGGGAACCAAGGCAAAAAAATAAATACAGTTGGCATAAAAGGTTCTGCTTCTATGTAAATCGAGGAAATAAAGGGACAATAGCGCATGACCATAACCGCAATTTCTAAGGCTGAATGATTCGCGTCAAGATACTTTTTTAAACCACGGCTTAAAAACAAAACAAAACAACAACGGTATATATACACACACACACACACACACACACACACACACACACACACACACAAATGGTTCTTCATTCTCACCATAGGAGCTGATATGCAATAGCATCGGTGGCCTCTATATCAGCAGCTCTTTGAGCTTTGAAAAGCCTTTATCCCACTGGCTTATAAACTCTGTCATACAGAACAGTGTCTTGGGATATTTTCTTTTTGTTGTTGAGGAGTAACAATCAAAATATTCTTTATACTGGGGGAAAAGCACATGGGCTACAGGGCTCAACTTCATACTGTAGCTTAAGGTTATCCTAGCCAATGACGCAGCTTTTTAAGAAGCCATGGCACGTTTCTTGCGTTTAAGCGTGTGTTTGTGTGTGTGTGTGTTTGTTTATACATATACATACACACACACGCATATATATATATATATGATTTTTGTGGCCACGAATATTGAATAAAAAAATCGAATATTATCGTTTTGTTTTAAAAGTAGATAAATAGCAGCAAACAAATGGTTCTTCATTCTCACCATAGGAGCTGATATGCAACAGCATCGGTGGCCTCTATATCAGCAGCTCTTTGAGCTTTGAAAAGCCTTTATCCCACTGGCTTATAAACTCTGTCATGCAGAACAGTGTCTTGGGATACTATTCTTTATACTGGGGGAAAAGCACATGGGCTACAGGGCTCGACTTCATTTTGTAGCTTTAGGTTATCCTACCCAATGACGCAGCATTTTAAGAAGCCATGGCACGTTTCTTGCGTTTAATCTTGAATTGATGCAGTCACACACATTTCGAAAACAAACAAACAAAAAACCCAGACTTAGAATACGGAATATACTCACGTGAGTTCGAGTATTCGTCGATGTAACTGGCAACGTCCATCCTCCGGTGAAGATGAGCGAGCTGCCCGGCGGTGTAGCCCTGGGCATTGGGCGCATAGGGATCCGCCGTGCGCCCGATCAGCAGCTGGACCACCCGAAGGTGACCCTCTCTGGCGGCCAAATGCAGCGGCAGGTTACCGCGCTCGTCCGCCAGGTTCACGTCCGCCCCGTGGCGCATCAGCGCGCCCACGGTATCCACGAAGCCCTCCCGCGCGGCGTCGTGGGTCACGGTGAGTCCGAGGACCGGGTCGCGGACGTTGGGATTTGCGCCCGCCTCGAGAAGAGCCTGAGCCACGGCGGTGTTCCCCAGCATGACAACCTACACGGCGAACGATGGAGGAAAACAAACAGACCAGACTAAAAAAATCTAATAGTGTACCCCATTTTAAATCTCATTTATTATCAAGATGAGGAGACTAAAATGACTCCACTGCAGTGACACACTTAAGATACTATTATTGTCATTATTATTGTTGTTGTTGTTGTAGGTAATAGTAATGATAATATAAGTATTTGTTATACTGACTTGGGCCTGTATAAGGCCAAGGTACATTCTGTAACAAAATCCTGGCAAGAGTAGGTTGATTGTGTAACAAAATGAGGCCCTCGAACACCATTTCCTCATAACCAGCACCGTTGGCTTCTCCTCTCTCTCCCTCCACCATTAACCCTAAAATTTTCATTTTGCTTTGCAACTTATATTTCCTTTATTGCAACAATAAATACATGGGCCTTCTTCATAATATCTAAAATCTTTCTTTGGTTCAAGTACAAACTCTATGCTGGAACCATATTAAATTATTGTGAAACTTGGTGTGGAAAAAGAAAACATTATTCTTCCATTTAAAAAAAAGATGGATCCACAAACTACATATTTATGATAATCTGTTATGAAATAATTAATTACAGGAAAACTGTAGATTTCAAGCCAGTTTTGGTAAGATATTTATCTGTTTAGGCTTAGGCTGTTTTAGACCAGATATGCTACATATACACTGTCTAATCTCCTCTCTGCCACATGTCCCCTTATTTCTTCATTTGAAAACTATTTATATCTATTCAGACTATTTATTTTAAATAACAATATACCAAGATTGCTTGATATTTGAAGATAGAATACGATTTTGCCTTATATATTAGCAAAGTAATATAAGGATATCAAACAAGCTGCTTGTCACATCACAGTCTAAATTAAATGATCAACAACATATTTCCTGGAACAAATAATTTTGCTAAATTTGAAAAAAACGAACAAAAACGGAAGTCTATACCAACCTGTAGTGCAGTTCTCTTGTATGTATTAAATCCACTGACATCTGCTCCGTTTTGAAGCAAAACCAGTACTTCGTATAGGTTTCCACTGGCGGATGCATTGCAGAGCTTGTCAGTTAGTGAACCGTCAGCCATTCTTGTAAAAAAAGCATGAACAGATAGAAGCCAAGGTTTCCTTACAGGCCGTGTGAAAAATCTCTACTCAAGACTGGTAGGTAAGGGTGATGTTGCAGGAAAACACACCCACCCCACAATTGCATCATATGTGGGCTTGACTTTTATTCTGGCACAGTTACAAAAAAAAAAAAAAAGTTAAAAAATAACTGAATTTAAAAAGTGCATTAAATGATCCCAATGGAATTTGTTTTTGGGGAGAAGGATATGTGCACCATGTTTGATTAACCTCCAATTATTTTCGTAACACAAACCCTTCTCATTTGTCAGCTTCTCCTCAGTGTACACACTAAAATACAAACATATATGATGGATTACTTTAATTTAACTTTTACCTTTTACCCAGCTACATATAAAAATATGCAAACACAATGTTTTTTGTGACATTGCAGGTAACGTGGCATTAAGGCTCATAGTCACATAGAAAGAAAAGCGTCAGTTATATTTCCACGTGTTACAGTGTTACCTCGCACTGTCTTGTGACAAGGTGTGTGTTAGTGGATGATGTGGTGCAGATGTCGAATTTAATTGAATGTGCCAAGTATATAACCTAATCTATTTCTGTACTTTTCCCCAGATCTCTATTTATAGAAGCAATGCATATTTACAATAATCCTAAATATTTTTGTATAAATAGGATATAAGCCACCTGCAGCTATAATAACTTAAAAAAACTTATGCTACATTTGCTGCATTGTTATTTGGAAAAAAAAACAACCAAATAAGCAAAATAATAATAATAATAAGCAAAAAGAAAAGAAAGAAAAACAAAAACAAACAGCAAAAGAAGCTTACTCTGAATCAGGTTAAAACCATAACACGAGCCTTCCTCCATGCAACAGGTTACTGGGGGGCATCCTTTTCCTACCGATGCGAACGCTGAAAAGCAACACAGAACATAATAACAGCAACGAAAATACAGGAAAAAAAAAACATATTATCGTAATAATGGTCAAATCGACGCATATTATCAAGCGATGTGATGTCATTCAAAGTCACTTCCCGCTCATTTTCAAAATAATTTGCCAGGACACGAGAAGTGGGTCCGTGTTCGGCTACCGTGTTATAACGTCAGGAGAGAGCCGATGTGCCCACGGTCGCACGGTAACGAGCCTTCTTTCATTTTCAAACCGTGGTGCGACGATCCGCCATGAAGCACTGTCACCGCTGCTATATCCGTGTGTATTTCTGTCGAAATTTGGTATGGGCTAAATGTCCAAACACATGGAAGCTCCTGCTGAAAATATCCTCTATGATAATCGCGGATGGTTCATTTGAAAAATAGACTAGAGTTGTAATAAACAGCGTGTTTGCCCTCACAGCTTAGCTGCCAAAATCATATTTTGAATCACAAACCAAAAAGACATCAGATGGCGTGATTGGATGAGAAAATGATAGGCGGGAGCTTAAAGGAGCTTTGTAAAAAAACAAAAAAAAAAAAAAACCAAAAAACCCCCATGATGCTGTAATACCACAGCGGTGATAAAAGGTGCTACGTTCATTCCTGCCATAACCATTTTATTCCCGAGGACGCACACGCGTTGTAGCGTATTGATATAACCACCGTTTCCCCATCAATTTATATTTAGTCCACATTTCCAGTAAAAAAAAAAAAAGCAAGGGAGGCTTTTTTTTTATAGTGTCATTGGCCACGAGCACCATGTTTCAGTTTTCCTTCCTGATGCCGCCCTCTAGTGATGAGATTTTTTTTTTTATTTAGCCTCGGATCCCGCTTCGGTGTTCGATACAGGGCTGAGGTCAGGTGTACATTGATGTACTGTACGCTTATGTATCAGAAATAAACGAGCGCCACCTTCTCCGTGGGGGCTACTAGAGGACTGGGGTGTGCGCACTCTGACGCGTGTTATAGAGCAAGCGCGCACACTTTAGTGAACCTTATTCGGTGTGATGTACTGTATAAATTCGGTAAAAGGGAATGATGAGGTCAAATCGAGTCATGCCTGGAGCTCCTGGGTGAAAAGGGTCAGCGGGTTGTTAAGGTAAGCAACATGGTGCGTAATGGCTGTGCGTAAAGCCCCCATAGATAGACCTTTTTTTTCGTTTTTTTCGGTGCCAGCGTCCGTATTAAGTTTTGTCCAGTAACGGCTTTCATAACTGTGTTCATAACTTTCATAATTGCGGGAATGGATTTTTTTTTCCCTTGCCCTATCTCCTTACAGTCGAGCGCATTAGTTTGTTCTATGTGCGAATGGAAAATGAGTTTAAGGGGTGAAAATTTCATCGTGGGCCCGTCATTATCAGACTCAAAAGGGGGTACTCTAAATGGAGATAGCCTTAGTCCATGAACCCGACTAATGTCTCTGTGATGCCATCACAGGCACAGGCTTTAGTCTCTCTTTTCTACCTGGATAGAGAGTTTATTGATTGATCTTTGCCAAGGGCTGACACTACTGACGGCCAGGCTGCACCGGGGTTACTGAATCTGGAATAGGTATAGGCCATGTCTGCTTTTTTGCACACATCCTGCATTTTTTATGCATACGCATCTGTCATCCCAACTGTCCCCTGTCTTCTGGTCTGCATCGGCACTGAGTAGGAGGCTCTCGAAAGTGGGTGGTAGAGAAATTGTTTAATTTAATGAACCGAGTAGGTGAGAAGGTGTTTGGGTGTATATGAATAGCTGTTTGATCATATGTTTTACTCCGACCCTGACATCACCATTAAGGTTTATAAACCCCGGAGTCCTTGGTGCGAAATCATATTAAATCCAGGGCCTTTTGCTGGATGTATGTTTAACTCCCTGTCTTACACAATATAAAGTATTGTGAGCCAATGGTATAACTTTGTGGGAACGGTACCCAAGACAAGTTGAATCTTAAATCCTTAAGCACTGAGTGAAATTATGCTTCTAGGGATACTGAAGGACATATTTTCATGGCGACAGCATGAAAAAAAAGAGACACGGTGATTTTTTTTTATAAAGTTACCGAAAATACGTCCGTCACTATCATCTCACTTCCTGCTCTTGCTCGAGGTTTTTCAACATCTGCAGCCGCTTTACGCCAGCCGTAAAGCTGACAATAATATGAGATAACTGAATAGTGTAACGTTACTTTACGGATTTTTTTTGTCTCTCTGAAGCTGTTAAATCCCGACAAAGTTTATAATTTCCAATTTGCCAAGTCCTCACTGGTTGCCACGTCTAAGAAAAGTGTTTTATTGATATTCAGTGTCCCTCTGTGAGGCGAGAAAGCGACGAGAGCCAGTGGAAGAAGAATTTGCTTTTAGCCAGTCATTGCCATGGCCTCCGAAAGCGGCGATAGCAACATGGATAGAGAAATGATTCTGGCCGACTTCCAGGTGTGTCTCTTTTCTGTGTCCCAAATATTATGTTCAGCGGTTAGTATTCTCTCCGCTAGTGTTGAATTACCGCGGTTTGTTGTCAATAACAGTTCACAAGACCCGGCCGCAGTCGTAAACAGCAGACCTGAGCTGAACTGAGCTGAGCCGAGCTCTCTGTGACTAGCACACCAGGCTAACAAACTGACAGCTTGCTAACTGGGTCTCAAGCTCATGACAGTTATTTGGTGAAAGCTCGCTGATTAGAAAGCGGTAGTCCGAAGCCGCCCGTCTAAACAGCGGAATAATTAGATTTTTTTTTCCGCTGGTTTCAAGTGCGCTTTCTTGACAGATAACGGTGATCTAGTTGGCTAAAAGGTGAGCCACGGCGCTCACGTTAACTGTCAGCTTGTTTACACATCGCCAGTTGTTGTTATACGTTTTCTAATCCTCGTTGGAAACTGTGTGTTCAGACTTTGCCAGATTCTAAGCCCAATTTACACGGAGGAAAATGTATTTTGACAGTGAGAAAATACAGGCTACCAAGAATGCTTTCCTAACAAACTGGCAGTAATTTAGCATCCTGCATAGTTCCTTTTGATGGCAGGGTGAGGGTGGATGTGTCTTTCATTCAGATGAGAACTGGCCACAATAGATGTATTGTATAGTTTGGCCATTAACATTAGTTCAAAGGGCTCAAACTTATCAGTTTCAGACTTAACATCTGTCTATTTACACCTCATTGGTATCATTTTACTGCCAAGTTATCACAAATTATCACTTTATCATACAAGAAACAAATAGCAAGAAGTGCAAAGGCATGTCTCCATTTTGTAGGCAGTTAACCGATCATCACTTTAATGGTCAAAAAAGAGATTCTTTCTTTATGGGGTGATTTCACAAGGGCATAATGCTCCTGGCTTTGTGGATCACTTTTTTGCTCTAATGTGACATGAATATGACAATATTTGCCAAGTATTTCATTGCTCTTTTTTGTACAAGGAAGAAGTTGTAAATGTCTAGACAAACAGATTAAAAACAGAGCAAATATTCTTTAGACTTGTAAAACATGAAAATTTACAGTTACAAATTTATAATTTGAATATTTAGTCTTTGCATGAAATAAATTCTCTTTGTCCTCTTTGCAGATTTACCCTGCCAACAGTTATCAATTGTTTTTTTTTATCATAATGGTGCTAAATGTTTGAAATTGTCCATGCCGTCATTCCTTAACCTTTAATTGTGGTTGACAGAAGAGTAATACTGAACATGCTCCAAAAAAATCGTCAGATTCTTGGTTTTACAGGTGTTTAGATTAACTCAGTATTCAAGAGTTAATATACCCACCCTTAACAGGTTAAATGTCCTGTTCCCTGCCTTTAAAATAAACCTATCAACAGTAATATCCACATACTTCAAGATATATCTACAGTTCAGGAAAACCAGTGGAAAAGGGGCAAGTGTTCTTCCTGACAACTCTTTGTTCTCCCTGACAAACTATCCATAATCTAACTAATAGCAGAACAGTTACATCATCAGCTCCAAAACCTCTCCCTTTAGCCAAACTGCATATTGTTTTATGGGGCCTTTTCCAAGGCTTCTCAAATGAGTTTAAGACTAAAGAAGTCAAGTTTACTGCTCTAAAAACATTCAGCCGCTTTAGAGTTTTTTGTCTTTGGAAAAAGTACAAATAAATACTGTTTCCAAAAGATGGGAACCAAGGAGCAAAGGAAAGCACTTAACTGCTCTCTGTTTGAGCAGTTTTTCTGAAGGTTTATCTGGCTCTAGGCCTTTTTGCACCTGCATGAGGGATAACAGTTTTTTAATGCTGCTGGTGTCAAAGCTCCAATCGGTTGTCATTTTGCCTATGGGTCACATTATCAAAGACCATTTTGCTACATGAGATCATGTGTTTTCATTCTCTGTCAGCTGCTGTAACAGAAGGACATGATGCCTTTGGCTTTGGATCCTTTGCCTTATCAACATTACAAGAAGAATACAAGGAGCTGAGTCTAAGATATCATCAAAGCTATAATTGGTGGAATTGCTGTATCCTGACTCACTTTGTAGTATTGTAATCCTTTTATACTATGAAGAGCGTACTGCTTCAAAGGCTAAACAAAGTATTGTATAAGATACAAAGTCCAGCAGCTGAAAACTGCTTCTTACTCCTACTTGTATCCATAATGTCTTTTCATAAGCCTAGTAAATAAATTGAATTCCTCCTCCCTCGCAGAAATCTGGGGGAATTGGTGGCGTTCTTTTGCTCAAGACAAAACTGAGTGGCTGGTGTCATACTGAAGACTGCCACCACGTTAGATATTGTTGTTAAGGATAGTAGCGTAGTAGGTAAAATGTTATATTTTATTGAATTATTATAATTTTTATGTATTTTGTCATTAAATTTATATTTTATGTAGAGGCAGATCACAATGTTTCAGATAACAAACACAAGCAGAATCTCATAGAGTGTTTTTCTCTCTTGTAACTCCTTTTCCCTTTTTTTTCCCTCTCTCAGGCTTGCACCGGAATTGACAACATTGCAGAGGCAATCACTCTGTTGGAGCTTAATAATTGGGATTTAGTGGTAAGTTTGTTATCTGTAAGCTTTGGACTTTGCTCTTTTACATACAGATTTTGCCCCTCCAGAGTGCAAGTTCAAGAGGGCATTAGTATCCAATAACACAATGTATAGTTAAGTATTAGCCATATTATTTCTACATTTTACCCAGAATGGTTTATTAAGCAGGTATCATCTCGACAGTACTGCAGTGAGAGTGAGTTTGCCCCGAGAGTTGGGGTGGACTGTTTTGATTCGAGAGACACTTTAAGAAAGAATGAGTTCTGCCAGGTTTGTATTAAGTCCTTATGAGAAAAACAAGAAGCCCTTCACACAGAGTGCATACTTGAGGGGGTCAGTCTATATTTAGACCCAAGCAAGCAAGTAAGCAAGCAAGGAGCAGCAGCAGCAGCAGCAGCAGCAGCAGCAGCAGCAGCAGCAGCAGCAGCAGCAGTCCAAGCAGTGACTCATTGGACCTGTAAATCTGATGACTTGCAGTTCCTCTGTAGTATCTGTTAGTTTTTGTAAAGAGTGACAAAACACATTTGCTTGTTTGTGGGTGCTGGATGTGCATGGGGGGGTGGGATGGTATGGTTACTCCATTGGTCTTTTCCTATGGATGTTTATGTTTTATTTTCTGAGGGAGAAAAAAACATAAATGGCTTTTATTTAAGGTGAGGTATCCCGAGGTAAAAAAGTGCAAAACAAAAGTAAAATAACATCCAAAGAACTTCTGAAATCACTCTTGCAGTATAACCCACCCTCCACTGCTCATCTTTATGGTCAGAATGTCATAATTATGCCAAAGTAAGTCTAAATTCACTGTTGCCATCTCAGAGTACCTAGATCATGATCTTTAATTCAAAACCGCACTAACAACTATCATTAGCTGCCTTAGCTTTCCATAGGCAAATTTATTGGGAGTTTGGAAATTGTGATTTGAAAAAAAAAAAAAATGTGTATTGTAATTCACTTACGAACTGTCCAAATATATTTATTAATAATATATGCTTCAATATTTGCTAGTCTCTGTGAAGTTTGGTCTTTTAAGTAAAACAGTAATCATGACTGTTATGAATTTTTTTAATATAAATAAAGATAGAATAGGTTGAACTTTACAGAGCAGTCAACTATATTCAGTAGCTAAGAGATGGCCATTGATGCAATTCAGCAAGTGAAACAAGAAAATGGCATTATACTGAGTTGCATAATTTACTTCCACTTTTGTTACAGGCAGCCATCAATGGAGTGATACCACAGGAGAATGGGATCTTACAAAGGTAAAAACCATGTTCCCCCAACTTAACTGTAAGTCAGAGAAAATGTGTCGGTTGACCTTAGAACACTGAACGAATGCTGCCTGAGATCTAGCATATTATTTGTGACTTTTCAATGCACTTTTGTTATTTCTATTGTCAAATGATTATGTAAAGAAAGTGTGAGAGAATGCCGAGGAGATAAGTGAATAGTTGCAGTGGGAGTGGGCATATACGCCAGAGAGGAATATGTGCCTGGCATGTGACACCAGTGTGCACCATTCATTTACTAAATTAGCATGTAAAGCAACTTTCAAAGAAAACAGGAATTGTAAAAACCAAAGTCTTTTTGAATTATTTAAACTCCCTACCTCAGTGATGACCAGGCATTTTGAACTTTGAGGTTCAGTGTTAGTCTTAATATTTCCACTAACTTGCACTTAACTTGTACCATGGTACCTAACAGTGGGTTTAGTTTGTAAACCACTAAAATAGGACAAAACTGATTAGAATAAATTTTCTTTCTTGACCGCTTCCATTATGAAATAAAATTTTAATGTTTAATCTTCAAGTAAGTTTTTTTTTCAAGACATGTCTATATAAATATATGGCCAGCAAATAACACTAACCTAGATACTATTGATTTGAATGTTATTGCTCCTGCTATGGTCTCTATGCTGTTGTTTAACAGAGGAACAATATAAAAGACACTGCAACTGCAAGGACACCCTCCGCCAAGTGTGGAGTTGTACACAGTTTCCGAATAGAAAAGGTTTCTTTAAGAGGCTTTGTGGCCTCCACTTTCCTGCAACGGTTAGTTGACACTCATGAATACACTGAGCTGATCTGAACCCAATCAGACTAGAGGCATTCTGTTAAACCGCTTTATTTTGTGTACACACTTGTGTGCGAGTGTGCACATGTATGCATGTGCTCTAGTGTGGTTCAGGCCCTTGGACCATGAGAATATTGCTAGTTTTTCTCAAGGGCACACATTGCTATGAATGGAGGCTGGCTGGCATTGTGACCGGCAGCCAGCACATTTACTAAGTGGCTGGCACTGGTATTAGTAGGCTGGCATTGCCCAGTAAACAGACTCTGATGACGTGACCTGAGCTGGGGCCAGTTGGAGGCTACACCAGTGCTCTTGTCTAAATGCATTTCCCTCTTCTCTTGTGTCCTCTTTAGTAAGAGGGCTGAAAATTAAAAGAAGCTTGCCTTGTTAATCAGTAACCAAAATCCCGCAGGCCATCAAACCATTACCTGGTAGAGTTAAAAAAAACAAAACAAAAAAACAACCCCTTAATCCTGTATTGAATTCAGTCTCTGGTCCAAACCACTTCTCTATGGTTGAAGGGCTCAGCAATTTTGTCTGCTTTAGGACACCCTCTAGACTGTACAGGAGAACAGTGCCATCTAGATGTAGGACAGCATGAAACTGGGCCCAAACAGCAACAACGGACAATTTAACGGCCTTCAATTTTACTGTGCCAAGTTTAGGTGAAAGTGCATTCAGGATCCCTTTTACTTGTTTGTGAGAGCGCTGGCTTTAAACTAGCTTTTTTTCTCTCAAGAATCCCCTTGGCACTATCTCTCATGTTTTTCTTTTGCTGTTTTAGAGTAAAATCTGCCGCTACTTCAGCAGTCTCATTTGAATAATATGAGTTTCTCCTAGTCTCTTCGTGATACATTTGTGACATTGTTATACTTAACAGTTTGGTTCACCTTAGTTGTATTTTTATTTTGTGACCAATAAAATCCCAATAGCCTTCTCTAAATACTGCTCTCTACTGCCCACCAAATATTCTGCAAATTTTGCATGCACTACTGGTATGCCTTACAACGTTTTTCATGTATTTTGCCATCTGTGACACTTCAAGCTCTCAGATGGTTATCAGATGGTTTCATGTCAAAAAGAGGGATTAATGTGTGTTTTTGCATCGATTATTTCACCCATAGGTTTAAATCAGGTAACTTAATTTTTTGTTTGACACATCCGCCCACTCATTTATATTTTATAGTATCTTGAAATCAGTCAGTTTAGAGTGACCTTGGTCTATAATTACTTCTTATTGGCTATTCTGCTTGTCCAGTTATTATTTTAGGAAATATCTATGGTCTTCAAATTATTGTTTTTGTTGCTAAAGTGTGTTACTGAGGTGGCTGGTGGAAGAGACAGTTATAATGTGCTACCAATTGGTTGGCTTAATTTCCCACCCTATTGGCCCAGTCTGTAGGTGGAGGTTTTGTGACTGTTGACAGCCGACCTACGCCTCAGGACAGTGGCCTTACTAATGTGGTTGACCAAATAAAATACAGCCTTTGTTAAAAAGCCAGAGTCTGGAACCCAGTTCTTGCAAGACAGTTGCTGCTTACACTTCAAGGGACAAAGGGCACACTTTGTTCATGGTTAAGAGAAAAAAGACATTATTTACTGTGTTGTGTGAAACATGGATCAAACCGTGAGCACGCACCAAAGAGATAATAAAATAATTTTTAAAGGTCGTATGTGAGGGAAAGTATTCATTGTTGGCAATTTGATGCCTTGTTTCTTTCATGTTTTGGCCTCTTTCTTCTAACCATCCACTTCTTTCTGTCCTGAAATTTTTAACAATTTGAATGGAAATGAGTGAGTTCTCAATCCTCCTCGCCATGAGTAACCATTTCACTTCTGTACAGTCATTTTTCCAGCGAGGCCAGCCAGGCCAACATGTATGGACCTCCTAGCCAATCAGAAGCAGCCGATGCAGCAGCAGGAGGTGCAGTTCCTCCCCCGTCCTCTTCGTCTTCGTCCTCCTCTCCCCCATCGTCCTCAGCTTCAGCTTTTTGCCCCGTCAACCCCTCCTCTCGACACATTGTAGAGCGCCAGCCCCGAATGCTCAATTTCAGGGTGGAGTACCGGCAGCGCTCTGTAGAGCTGGTACTGGAGGAGGGCAGCACAGTCGGTGAGCAACACACACATTCATACGAATAGACTTACTATGTATAATGCCCATTATAATATGCTGCCTTTTGTGCATAATTGTTATCATTTTTATAATCTAATGATGAATATATTTTTTTCTCTGCTTTGCTCTGCATACATTTAATTTACAGGAGAAATCAAACAAATCCTTGAGACAGAGCTTGGGGTCCCATCGTCCAAAATGCAGCTGAAGGGATGGAAGAGTGGAGATATATCAGATAGTGTGAGTCAATCGACTTTAAAAATGTTTGTCACAAACATGCCAATGGAAACAATACAGTGAACCATTAAGAAAAGAAAAACTGTAGTGGTCACGGGACCTATATCAGTTGTCTATTATATTTTCTTTCTTTAATTTTAAATTTTAAATTACGTCATGCGATATACAAGTTAATTACCAGTAACCATGTTATAATGTTAATATTGATTTTTCAGATACAGATCAAACTCTTTGTAGCATCAGTATATAGCAAAAATAAATTAGTGTTACACTGTTATCAAAAATGTCCTATAAAAGCATATCAAACATTTGTGGCCATGAGGACTTCACAACACTGGCCCTCATTACCTTGCTCAGTTTAACAAGCTGTCCTGCACACTGGCCTGCCCCCATCCCACAGTCAGTAAAACTATTTGATGATCCAATAAACAATATTTCCTGTTCCAACCAAGTGATGCAAGGTACGAAGGTGCCCACAAATATTCATCAGGAAATTATCTCCACAAGTATAAATCTTTTCTTGACCTGAAATATATTGAAGTGTTTTCTGCGTGTGTGTGTGTGTATGTGTGTCTGTGTGTGCGCACGCTTGCTTGCTTGTGTTTGTGTATCTGTGTGCAGATGTGTTTGTTTTTGTTATGTTTTTTTGCACTTGTTTCTTGTAATGTGTGTATGTTTGGAGAGCTTGGGATTTACAAGTTGGGGGGGTTTTCATTGTCATGTGTACATTACAGTCAGTTATAGGCAAAATGAGGATGATGGGAATGTACCTAGCCAATCCTGTATTTATTAAAGAAATAGCTCAAATTTTTGAACAGTTATATCTATATGAATGAAAAGAAAATAACAGAGAAATGCATGTCTTTTATCACAAGTATTACTGTTAACAGCTGAACTAAGTTCTCTTTGTATTAATAACTATCATCAAAGTAATGTTTCATGAGACATTTGCGACTACTTGTTTCAGATCCAGTTTACTGAATTAAAGATAAAGGCAAAATGCTAACTATTGCTTTGGGCCTATCTTTCAAGCAAAGCATTACTATTCTAATCAAGTTTTTAAAATTTAAACATTATTGGGGTATTTCTTTAAAAAATATCAAAAATCTTCCTTTATTGAATTAGTAGTTACTTGACAGCAATGTGATTATTAAAAAAAAAAGATGTCAATATAAATCATAGTCTTAGTAAAACATTTTAAAAATCTAGCTCTGTTTAGGACTGTTGTGAAGTGAAGTAAGGACATCATGGGACATTTTTCAGTATAAAATATTGTGATTGCCAGTTTCACTATATAAATTGTTTAAATTTCACTAAATTGCATGTCATAAAAAATATAGATGGGTTAATAAAAAATATTTTGATAAGTTTGACAGTCAAAATTCTCAGATACATGGCCTTGATTGGGAAGATCTGTTATAGTCTCACATATAATGGCCCAAGTTTGTTTGTTGACAGTGGATTCAAAATAAAAAATTGCACTGTAGCATTCGCCACATTTCATCATGTTAGCTGCCAAGCTAGTCTCCACGTGTCACCAGCACACTTATAAAAGAAGTCATTTGGCGGTCTGCCGCTTTGTCTGCTAGTTAGGCTAAGCGGTAGTTATATTGTGTTGGCAGCTAATGGCCCTCATCTCCCCAGTCTTCCCTCCCTCACCCTCTCTTCTCTACCCCTCCTTGTCTATTCCTTGTCTTCTCACTCTCCCGATAACTGCTGCGTCTTTTTAGCACCACCGTTGCCATTTCTCCAAGTGCTATCGATATCATTTTGGGTGTCAGGAGCTCATTATTCTATGTCACCTATTTTGGTAGAGGACAGTTGGGGCTGAATGGAGTGGGTGGGCCTTTGTGTGTATGCACATGCATTTATGTATAAATGTGTGTGTGTGTGTGTGTGTATGTGTGTGTGTGTGTGTGTGTGTGGTGACCCTGCTGTCTTACTTGGAGAGGATAGGTAACAGCTCATAGGGTAGGGGGGGGGGGCAGTCCCCTGTAGTGAGACCAGACAGGCTGTTAGCCTGCAGTAAAAATAAACTGGGGTCACACCATAAATCCACAGTAGGTGCAATTTACTGTGCAGTCTGTTCAAATTTGTTGCAGTAGACAGGGCTCAGTGGCAGTCAAGACCTCAAAGTTTGCAGGTGGGAAGCACACATTATCGTTGCCTCAGCAACTCAAGGTACTAATGTGTTATGACGAAATGAATGATCTGATCTGATCAAAGGAGAGTAATTTATTCTCATTGCCCCCACTGGTTGTCTTCTTACCATCAGAAACTGTTGTTTGGGTTACAGCTGATTTAGAATACAAACAAAGTAAATAGACTTTTAAAATTTAAAAAAATACTTTCCACCAGGTTTGTTTAGCTTGTCAAAATTTGTAATTTTCCAACTTTGGTCACTCTTAGTGGTAATATCACTAGATATTACCACTGAAATGATCAATAGACAGCTTGCATGACATAATTATAATTCACAGAGACATACTGTTGCTTTCTGACAGTTTATGATTAATTGTGTATAATCTATATATTTAACAATACACAGGATATAGTGGTGTAGATCAGTGTTTATGGGTGAAATGCCATTTTAGGAACATGACATGACTATAATTCTGATAGGAAACTAAAATTAACATCTTAAAGCATAGAAAAGTGCATTTACTTACTATTTTTATCAGTAAAATTTGTGTTGTGGTTACTAATGCTATTGTCCAAGAATTGAACCAATATACTCAAATAATCTTCAACTATATATTTTGAATGAGGTAAAGAAACTCTCACCACCTAAACTATATTTGCTAGTTTGTTGTTCTAGTCTGAAAAGACAGTTATCTACCTAAATTTAATTTCACAATGCTTATTTGCTTCAAATTGTTGCTGAGTAAAAATGCACATGTCCCATAAATGGTAATATCCCTGGCAATTACTTTGTAGAGCTTGGCACTTGCAGTACACACACCTAAACCAAACTGACTGATTAAATAGTGCTGCTCTGTCATTATGATCCCGCTGAGTAAACTCTTAGTTTTCTTGTTTGATTTGAAATAAATCTTGAGGCTTCTGGAGATTTTCCTTTGAGCACCAATCCACTTCAGGTAGTTATTTAGTTAGTGATGTCATGTGCAGTAAGTACTGCAGTGTTAAAGCCTGGTCTGAAGAATGTTTTTCTCTGTGGCTTTGTTGATGACTGGCTGATAATACAAGAGGGTGTTGAGGAGGAGCTAATCTCCTGCATAAATGATGAAGGGCTGATGAATTTTTCAATGGAACCTGTTTCCTTCCTAGTTTATTCTCCACTTCAGCTCTCAGCAAGCATGTTTGCCAACGAAAGGTTATTTTAATTTGAACTCACAAAGAAATTTCTAATTGCAAAAAAGATTCATTAGGTTTTGTGTGTTTTTATAGCGGCCTCCTGTCCCCCCAACTGTCCCTCTGTTTGTCAGCTGTCCAATAGCAGATACACAGATGCTTCAGGGAGATAGCTAACTGGTTAGCTAAAACAACCCTAATGGGAAGTAACAGTTAGCATGGTGATTAACTCTGGGACAAGATGGCAGACCAAAACCAAGCAGAGCCAGAACGGTTTCGCATCCTCCTGCTTTGTTGTGGATGCAAAATGTGGAGGAGGTAAGGTATGCGTGTATGCGTGTGTGTGCGAGCTTCATGACCTCCTCTGTAGGTATTGATGCGAGATGATCAGTCGGCATGTCCTGGTCAGTTTGTTTTTATTTGTTTAAGTGGGTCTCTAAGCAGTTGAAACACATATTATGGTAGTGAGTATACATGGATATGTGAGAGACCGGGGATAATGTATATGTGACAGGGTTTGTCTGTGTATGGGTATTTTTGTTTTACAGGCACATGTCACATTGTGTGTGTGTGTGCATGAGTCTCTGTGTCTGGCAGTGCTAGTTTAATAAGGTCTGGAGTCTGCTCTGTGCCGTAGGGACTCACAGCTTAGGCGATGGGCTTACCTCAGAATGAAACCAATCTGTTTAGCCTGCTCTTCTCCCCTGCAAAACGCTCCATTTTCTCTGTCCATAAAGTTAAATGACATTTTCCTCTCGGCACCCTTATGCCGTGTCAAGTACCTCTAGAGATGTTGCAGGCCGACCTTGATGTCACACAGTGTGTGTGCTGAGTGAGAAAGACCTCTGAAGGCATAAGCAAACACTGAGACATCCACATTTCAACCTTGTACTGCTTGAGCAGCCTGCTTCTATCAGAACAGCAGCTTTGACAACATTAGTGATGAAAGCTGTCTAGAATAAGGGATATAAGACTTGAAACATCAGTGTTTTGTGTATATTCGAACCAGCAGGCCTCATCAGACAGATGGGAAATAATGAGGAAATGACTCACTGTGAACGGCAGTTTTTTTTCCCCCCTCTGAATGTATTTGATATTTTTAGTCACTTTATTTGTACTATAAGTGATCTGATTTTTCAAAGTAAATCCTGAACAGAACTCTACACACACACACACACACACACACACACACCAAATGGCTCGTCGGTCTGCCATAAATGATAAGATTTTCCCTCTTTGCTTGGAAGGACAGAGTAACACTTCCACTCAGTTTACCCTCTATCTCTGTCTATTTAGGGGTCTAGCTGCCTGCCAGCAGTAGCTCGGGACTGTGTCCAAACATAATCATGATATTAGCTAGATCCTTATTTATGTGTCCCTACCCCTTCCATTTCTCCCCTCTCTGTCTCTCTTTCTCTTGCTCTCACACATGCACACACATATCTCATCCTTCTGCTCAGCCCCATTACATATGCATCCATCCTTCCCACTCCACACTTTTCCAATCTTCCCCAGTTAGCTACAACAAACATTACATTTACATATTGATTTCGCAGTTTTAGTCAATGTAAATATGCTGTCATTACAGTAAATTTGAGCTTCTGTTAACATAAGCTCGTCCAGATCTGCACAGATTAAGGCTGTGATTGCATAATTAATGTGTGTGCTACATATTAATTCCCCCATCCCTCTCTTTCTCTCAACTCTTCCTCCTCTCCTTGGATTCAGAGCCCTGATTAAGTGGGTGCTTCGGCCCTTAAGCCTCCCATTGATATTCAGCCTCACAGACACAGCGTTTGCTCAAAACGCTACTTAACCTCACAGCTTATTGTAAATGAAGCTTCCAAAAGTTGACTCCCCCACCTCCTTCTCTCTACGTGAAGCACACAAAGTGTCTATGTTTGCATTGTTCACAGACAGCGTCTCTGTCACTGCTGTCAGTGGCTGAGCAACTCCAGTGCCAATCCAGAACCTCTTCCTTTTGGACAGGTCGTGACTCCACTGCCAGGTCCCTGCTCAAATGAATTCAGTACATGGCATCCACTGTGAGACCACTGACAGCTCAGACCAGTGACTGCATCTATCTTTTTTGACCCACCTGTGTTTGAGTTAGGAATTGGTACCATTTTTAACAGGTTGTTACAGTTTAATAGACTGATTTAGCTATTGTTTGATTGTCCACTTATATTCAGTTTGAGGTGAGATATTATGGTATATAAAATAGGTTTTATAAATATTTTAGTGTTGTAATCATTTTTATTGCATGTATTAATACTGTCTATTTCAAGCAAAGTTGAGGAACCTTTCACCATGTTGAAATTGCGGATAAAGATAGTAGCATAGTTTGGGGCATTACATTGTCATCAGTCATATATTCATCTATCCAGCAACATCTGCTTAGGTGTTAGTGTTTCGTAATGCACAATAATGGCTCTTTATTATTTGTTTATATGGCTTGAGAATGAAAGTGATCAAAGTGCTGGTTGTGGCATTGTCCACTCTGTGAACAACTGAAAACTGACAGGAATTTGGCACAGTTTCCTGAAACAAACAGGTTTTGAAAGCCAGAAATCTAACTGGCAAAGTAATTATGGAGTCTAGCACTTGCTAGAGGCTAGCAACCCCCTCAAACCCTGCGGAGGCAGTCAGTTTGTGCTACTTTATGCTATGTCACATTTAAGTCTTGTGTGTTAGCAATAAGGCAGACTGATGGACTTCATGCTGTTACTGTGCAGGTGGTCATAGTTGTGGTAGCCTGGTGTGCTGAGTGCAGGTCTGGCCAGGCTTGTTAAGACACAACCAGAAAAGTGGGTGACTTTCTCCCTGAGGAGGCCCCCACCTCCCTGTAGGCCAGCAGGCTACCACTAGTTTCAGCTTGCCCTTTATGTGACTCAATCACTCTTAGTGATAATTTTTTGGTTTTTTTGTCCTCCCCTTCTTTTTTTTCTGCTGTATTATTATTCTGCCTCCCCACCCCCCTCCTTCTTCACATTCTAATTTTTATTTTACTGTATGCATCTCTGTTTCTTACTATTTAATTTTTTCCTTCCTCATTTAGTGCTCTCCCAGAGTCATTAAACCAGAATTTCCTGCTGGTCATCAGCCACCACGAGGCCCAGAGGGACTACAACCTCAACTTCCCGGGCTCCAGAACCATACAGGAGGTATGAAACCAACATGCACGCTGACACTATAGAGACCATACGGTACATCAGAAAGTCGGTTCAAAATGCGCAGACACACAAAAGCTCTCAGTATTTCACCAAAAGACTCTCACATACATAATATTATTGTACCTGATTCTGTTTTCCCATAAAACAGCTTTCGTTCCATTTGCCAAACATTGCTAGTCTATCTTAGCCATCAATTCATTATTCATCACAAATGATCACATTTCCGAGCACATAATTACTCTAACAGCTGCGGTCTGGTACAACCCCCTCTTTTTCTTCCCACTCCCCCTACACCATGTCTTTCTCCCTCTCTCTTAGCAGTCTCAGCAGTCTAGGAGGCGGTTTAAATGACTGAACACTGTTTGATCTAGGCATGTGGTAAAAATGGAAAGAGACAGAGTCCATTCATTTTCTTCATCTGAAACTAAACAGTAGATTTGGCAGCCTATGAATTATTTATAGTTACTCATACTGGACCCACTGTTAGGGCAATACACCTCTCTGTCTATCAGTTATTGCTATCACAGCAGCAAATGGATTAAAGGCTGAAGAGCATGAAAATATCTGTCTGTGCCTGCTTGCCTATGTAAATGAGTAAGCATGTGTGTATATTTGGGCTCCTATGAGTTTGAATCAGTACTCCCCTACACACACATATGGGTATTAGTGGCCTCTACTGCCCTGCTTTACCCCACCACCATCTCCCCTCACCCCTACCCTTATGCAGAGGGAGACCTGAACAGGCATCATTTATAATTCACAGTGGGTAGCCTGCTGTCACAGGTGAGGGGAAATAAGCTCCCCAAAGACTGATCAGCCATGATAGAAAAGAGCCTCTCTTGATTTTACCTCACCTGTAAATAGTCATCATTTTTTCTCTAAATAATGTATTGGGATTGGAAATATCAATCTTTAGATGTTTTCAGTCCTATGGTGGTTTTGCAGAATCTTGTTTTCCATTTTTTTAGTTTGGTTATCCTTTATGGTCTTCATGTTTTACATTGAGTCTATTTACTCTCAAGCAGCAATGAAAGTTGGTCCTGCATGTATGCTCATTGCAGCCACTGTGGCTCGGGCCTGGCTCCTCAGTGTAGGTGAAGATTACACTAATAATAATCAGGCTACTAGCAGGGCTTGCAATGGTGCTAATTGAACAGATTAGTACAACCAACATCTAAACTGGAGGAAGCACTTTGCTTCCCCGGTTTCTACCTCTCCTCCCACACTCTTTCCTTTTTCTCCTCCCTTCGTCCTCTCTCTCTTTCTCTCTCACTCTCTTCTCAGGCAGATGGTTTTGATGAGCACCCACTGTGAACCTTAAGTGTTTCTGCTGGGATTACAAACACTGGGGAGGGGTCCCTGTGGTGTGGGAGGGGGGAACCATGGACACAGAAAGGAGGCAAAGGACTGTTGGCTTGGTGGGGGTCCTGTAAGAGGCCATAGGGGATAGAGAAGGGACAATGTGGGCTTAAACAGGCCTCTATGTTGCGGCCTTTTCCTTACGCATGCTTGTCTTTAGGCATCTCAAGGCCCCCTGCAGTGAAAATGAGGCCCAGAACTTTAACCTGCAGAGATCTGGACTCTGTTTTCCCCATGTTGATCATGCTCTTTATATATTTACTCTTTAGCTAGGGAAAGGGCTTCTTTCCTTCTTTCTTACTGCAATGTATTAGAAAATAATATATAATTAATTCATGTATATACACCATGTAGGGACTGATTCAGATTTTGTGTGTGTGTGTGTGTGTGTGTGTGTGTGCGCGCGCGTGTAGCTAAAGGCACAAGTATAATCATTTTCAATCAATCATGTCATAAGTGAACTCAGTGATGTTGCTTTGGAAAAACTAATGATGTTCACAGTCAAGACAAGGAGTAAGGCTGTTAAAATCTAAGATAAAAACAATAATAAGATACAGACAGGAGCAGTGCATTTCTGTCATCCTAAAAAGACTTAAGAATGCAACAAAGAAGTAACACCATATTCAGCCTGCCTGACTCCCTTTTCTTCTCATACTGTGTCCACTCACAGTCACATATGGACTCCACTATAGAGCACCATTCTCTCCCCATTCGCCCTTTTGTCTTAGATGAAGACTAGCTGATGGTCCCTGCTTGTGCATATCAATGGGGATAGAGTCCTGTCTTCTTGTTTGTCTTGGCCAAAGGCTCTGGCTTTGCCTTGTGGCTCTCATGGAACTGCCCTTGCCCCTCCCTCTCTGTCCCTTCATCCTCCATCTCTCTCTCCCAGTGCCCCCTCTCTACCTTCTTTCTTTTCCATCTTTAGTGCACAGGGGTGTGTAGACTCTGATTGGCATTACCAGACAAGAGTGTGGGGGTAAGTTGCTGGCTAGCTTCTGAGCTAAGCTGGAGAGTAAATGTTTGCCAGGGAAGTAGAAGGTAGAATAGGGATGGCTGCTGGGTCCTGGCTTGTCCGTGACCAGACCAGTTGTCCTGGGGATTTCCCTCCTCTACTGCCCCCCGGGGCTGGGCCTGGGCCCCATCCCTGCTCCGCAGCTGGGAGACATATAGGAACCAAATGCAGACAGAGCTACAGAGCTAAGAAAAAGAAGGCTAGATTGAAAAAAGGAATGAAAGAAAGGCATCTGGTGCCTAGGGGAGATGAAGAAAGAGAGTGTGAGAGTGAGAGTGAGAGTGAGAGTGAGAGTGAGAGAGAGTGAGAGAGAGAGAGAGAGTGAGAGAGAGAGAGAGAGAGAGAGAGAGAGAGAGAGAGAGAGAGAGAGAGCGCTTGTGACTGTTTAACGGAAACCTTTCCTTCTCTTTGATTTTCTTCCAGCCAGGGATTACAGGCAATTGGCATTTACAATGATTGGATCATTAATTTTGCTGTGAGGCGTATTGCCAGCAGCTCAGCACCACAGCCAGTCTAGCTAATGTTGTGTATAACTGGCTGGTACATCTCAGCGTGAACAGCAACACACAAATCAACAGTGCTGTATTTGTTATTAAGACTTTGATTCAAATCCTCCTCAGCTCTGTTAAAGACATTTCCTTTACATTTTATGGTCTTTATTTACAAGTCAGGTTGATGGATACATTTCATGAGCCGTTTGAGTCTTTTCGCTACTTGTTCTGCTTTTTAAGCTACACACCCTGGTGTCATGTATTGACATTCCATCACTACCCCATCATTTTAGGTCAAACAAGTTTTAGTTGGTAATTGTAAACAGGAATTTGCTGTGTAAAATTTGTTCCACATAATCAAGGATTAAATATAATTGTTTTAATTTGTTGCAGTCTAACTTATCAGAGATGACTGTTTTGGCAGACAGGGGGCAGCATTAGACAGTATTGCACCTCTATGGTTGCTGCTGTGGCCAAAACATGCCTTCTTTTTTAGCTGGAGAGAACAGCAAAAACTTTGGTTACCTGGAGAAGTTAGGGCAAGGCATTGTGTCACCCTGTTGTTCGATTGCTATTTTCTAACTTACTTTGTTTTTCTTTGATATGGTTGCATCAGATTCTCATAATAGCGTCATACTTTGCATATGTTCAGAAAAGACCAGTGTCAAAGTCTGGCTGCAGATTCTGGTGAGATAGCTTCAGGTGGGCAGGCTTGCTGTGTAGCTTTGTTTTCTTTCTGTGGGGGGGTCAGGTTGTCCTCTACCGGGTGTCTTTTGCTGTCTGTCTCCACTCTCCTCCTCTACCACCTCTCACCTTAACTCTCTGTGTGGTGGGCATTAGTTTGTTGTTTCTCTGATGCTGCTTTAACCTCTGACTCTAGCCTCTTCATTACTAGTGTTTATGCCTCTCCTTTCCTCCCTTTTCCTCTCTATTCATCGACCAGCCAGCCGGTCAGTCAAATCCCTGTAGTCCGGCTGGTCAAACATAGATATTACACTCTGTAATAACACTGGCCACCCGCTCTGACCCCAGCCTGCTATGCTGGCCATAGCTTCTCTTCATAAGGACAGGCAGCAGTGTGGTGTGAGATTTACGATAGAAAGACAAAGGATGGACTGTGCCACAGATTTATTATTGTTCCTTTATTTTTTTCCCCAGCTTGTTTGTACTGCAGATTGCTTTGCTGTGCCAGGCTCAGCACACATAAAATATAACTTCTTAGAGAGACTGATAACTTGGATAGATTATGTACTGTTGCCTTGATAAAGAGAGAAATTCAGATTGAAATATTATCATGTCTACAAGCAGCTCATTGGGTGTCAGAGTGAACTAAAATAATTTCCTCAAGCAGCTCATTGGGTATCTGTGCTCTTAGAAACCCACACAAGTGCATACACAGATGCAAAATGTCATAATATAAAAGTGTTAATATCCTAGCAAAGTCTGCCCCTACAGTCTTCATAGTTCAGTGTTTTGCAGCTGCTTTCCTCCTTTGCCTGACATTGGCTTTGTGTTTGTAGCGTTCTTTAAGTTTCCACCTCCATGATCAGCAGTCCTGCATATGCCCAAGGATCCATCTCTCCTCAGTGGTTTTTACAAAGACAGGATTTGACCCGTGTGTGGAGGGATCTTTGTTCCACAATAGACAGTTTTCTCAGCATCAGTGTCCAGCCCTGCGGGCTTGAAGGGCAGAATTCTGCCGAACCAATGCATTAAAATCCATGGCTGCCAGCACCCAGACGCCGACAGGGCTTTGATCAGCTTCAGCTGGCGCACATCAGGCTGGCGTTAGGGCTTTAAACCAACAACCCACTGGACGGTGTAACACGGCGCTCAGTGGGACAGGCACTGCTGGCTGCTAACTGTTTAAAAGGACGGAATGTTATTAAGTGATGCAGATACAGCGTCCGCGCATGAATGGGAGAAGAGAAATACTGTTCATTTCAGAGCGTGGGGCTGTTGTTGCTGGGCATTAGCTGTGGCATCTGAAGAATGCTGATAACACTGGCTGTCTTTTTTTATTTTTTTTTCCTCCTCCCTCCTTTTGACTCCTCTCCTCCTTAGTTCATTGCCTCCATCCTAGTTTTTCCTCATGCTACTGAAAGGAGAGTACTTTGATGTACAGGGAATATTTTTAGATTTTAATGTTGCTAAGTCAGTTACTTTTAAAGGATTGTAAAGAGAGTTATAAAATTCCTAGTGGTGACTTTGTTTTGAGCTATCTGCCTTTTTCTTGCTAATGTTTTTTGTAACTTTCCTTTGTTATACAGGTGAAAAGGAACATTTCAGACTTGACCAACATCCCAGTCCGGCATCAACAGTGGGACGGATGGCCTGCATCAGCATCTGATGACTCTGTAAGAGGCGCACCAACTCACACAACCAAAAATTAAGGCTTGTTACTGAGACTTACTAAAGCAGTTCTATTGGGAAAATCTCACCTATCCTTACTTTGCATATATACTGTAAATAGCTCTTATCCAAGATTGTTGTCTTAAGATAAATAGAAATCAGGCACAGATCGAAATCTGTGGGTTACAGATTGTTTATCTACATTATTTTAATAATTGCAAAATGTTGCAGATATTATTCTGTTCTCTGTCTGTGTGCCATGCCAAAACCATCTGTCAGAAGCATGTGAGTAAGATGTTGAAGCTAATTAAGATGTCAAAGACGGTTCCCATCCTGTGTCCTCTATCTGTGGACATTAAAGCTCACATCATTGAGTCCCACTGACCTCTCCCGTCCCAGGGTCGCCCTTCCCAGCCATTCAACCTGCACACAGTCAAGCTGATCAGAAGCGGCCCTCATACAGAACCTTAAGGAACCTCTGACCCCTTTTGTCTCAACTCTGCTTTGACAGCGTATGTGTTCCCATGCTAATTGTATGGGATGGTTTATCATGCTACACTGAGGAGCTGTTGTGCACACATTCTTGTGTTAACCCCTTGCTAACGTTTTCCTTTTAGGTCGATGTGATTGCTGTTTGGTTTGGACTATTGGTATTGACTTTGTTTCTTTTTTTTCCCAAGTGTTATCATATGTGTCCAGAAATTACTCCACTGTAGCAACTGGACTACAGTGTTTCTATTTACATTTTAAATGACAATGCAAATTTGTGGTTAATAATGATGACCTATTTTCTATATACATGTTTTGGTGGATACAGGCTACTCTATATGTTACTCACAAAACTCACAAGTGAATGAACACTTAACCTGTTTTAATGACTCAAAGTAAAGCTTTTAAGATTAAGCAGGGAAAGCAAATTTTTTATACCATTTATGTGTTTGAAAGGGCAAAGGATAAAAGATTATGCATCCTTTCACTACAGGACATTGCATACTTTATTTTGTTCCATTACATCTCACAGCAGGTTATTGTAAACCACCAAACAAACCATATTGCTATGGTGCAGAGTAGTCATTGTTAGCATTATCTTTGTAGACATACAGTTATGTGACTAGTAAATGGCCTAGGATTGCAACAAAAGCCTTAGTTCAAATATGACAGCACATTGTGGGCATGTGGCACAATGACTGACCCCAATTTTGAGTGAACATGCCCTTGTATTGATGGTGACAAATGAGTAGCTTTTCAAGCTTGCAACCACAACATGCTCTTAATTACTTTCCTGTTCACACTACAGAGAATATAGCTAATCATAGACATTTTATAAAAACTTGTGTTCATATTGTTGCTGTTTCCAGCTCCAGTAGATTGAAGTAGAAGTTTGTGATTCTTCTGTAAAAATAGCGAGGAAAGGGAATAATGATCAAATTATATTTGGTAAGTTTTGGAAAACACATCACTCTTTCCCTTACTTGAATATCTTAGGATTTTTTTTTTCTAATGAGACATTGAAGAATGGAAACCTCATCATTCAACATTTTCCTTTTAAAATATGAATTCCTGAACTTGTGTTGATGTTCACATCAAATATCAGAAGGGAGGTGAAAAGGTGATCTCAGTGACTTTTAACATGACATGATGATGGCATGAGTATATCTGAAACAGCGGATCTCTTGGAATTTATCAGATATAGCAGATAGGGGATTTGAATCTATAGCTACATTGTAAACCTTTTGTAATGTATCACATGATTTAGATCAAAAGATTGTCGATATCGATCATGACAAAAAGATAAGTACAAGTTTTGCAGGGCACAGAACACATCTGTTCAGGCATCGCTAACATTGGGGTATGTTTAAGACAATATGTGGTTAGTATGATGAATTCTGTGTATGATTTTACATTGGATCAGCCTGTGTCGGGCATGAATAGAAGAATTATTGACTAGGTCAAGGATGTTACCCCAGTGGTCATCATCTATGTTTAACCCTGGATCCTGCGCCCATTCTTCTCTAGTTTGATGGGGGAAAACCAAGTTGACAGAGTCCACAGAGTTTTAGATCTATAAAATATTCCTTCTCTGATTGGGATCTCTGATTGGGGCAGTTTGGAAAGTGGGGATAATGTTTCTGAATAAAATGTCTAATTTGAAAGAAACAAAAGAGGCGAGATCTTGGTAAGATGAAAATTTCATTGTCATATAAATTACTAACTGATGTTAAACCCTTGTTGAACCCAAATTGAAATGCAGTCTATGTTAGATGGCTTAAAGTGGTGATTGTCTACTCTCGCACCAATAATTAACAATCTCTGCAGGCCGAAATATTTTCTAAGTTGCCTCCATATCTTAAGAGACTGAATGATCATCAGGCAATGCTGATGTTAGAGAAAGACATTGATAGTTGTGAGCACAGCAATGACTGTATTAAAAATCTGAGTGGAGGATGCCTCCATTTGGCCCCAAGCAGGCTGGTTAACAGTTTATTTGCCCATCCAATATAATAGCTTTTGAATATTGGCTTCCCAGTAATACTGTAAAAATCTGGGAAGGACAAGGCTACTTGAAAATTTGGGAAATTTGGGTAAAACAACCATTTTGATCAGACCTAACTGGCTTGCCAAGACAGCAGTCGAGTAGCCCGTGTGTTAAAATCCTCCTCTAAATTTTTAAGCAAAGGGACATAATTGCTGTTGAAGATGTCTGCTTAGGACTTTGCAATAAGAATACCCAAATATTTAAAACCACTGTCCAACCATTTTAAAGGAGCTATGTGTCCTGGCAACAGTTTTTTTAGACAAATAGCCACAAGCAGTTCAACCATTTCAAAATTATGTTTATATCCAGATAGCTGGCCAAATTTTTCTTAAATGTTCAAAACTACCCTGATGGATGTAGAAGGGTTTGATATATAAAGTTACATCTTCAGTGTACAACTACTATATTTGTGTACTGTTCCCAGTCCAGTACTACCCTCAAATTTCTCTTTGGAATGCAAACAAATGGCTAGCAGCTCAATAGTAACAGCAAAGAATAAGGGGTCAACAGGCACACCTACCTTGTGCCATGGTGAAGCTGAGAGGGAAGAGATTATATTGTTTGTTTGAACTGACATCACTGTTGATGAGTATAAGAACTTAACCCATGATATGAAATCAGCACCTAGGCCAAATGTTTTTTACTTTACTTTGAAAAAAGATATTTCTACTCTACTGTTTCTACTGTTAAAGGCTTTTGTAAGTGTATATTTTGCCGTTGAAAAAAACAACAATAATTTTTAAACATTTTTAAAATAAATACACCGATTTCGTACATTTATAAGTGATGTTAAAGAATTCTGCTGCATTTTATTTGGAAAAATATGTATTAACCAAAAAAACTGCAATGCATGGTTGTTTTACTAATTACCATGCAGGCCCTACCAATCTCAGTTCAGTGTTAAGGTAAATAAGGATAAAGTGCAATAATTCTCAGTAAACCTTAGCCCATTCCCATAGGTAGCTATGGATATAATGGCCAGGGATCAAGAATAGGTTGCAACTCATTATGGCATCATAGGTCCAGTTGACACCTGGCTAACACACCTCTGCAGTTTCTGTGTTTTCTGGATGAGGAGATATTAAAAAGCACAGAGAGAGAGAGAGAGAGAAGTGTAATAATGGCCTATGCTCTAGCCACCACTCTCTTATTGGAACGTCTAAAGGTATTAACAGAGAAAGCCCAGGGCTTCACTGGCCTTGCAGGCAGGTAGGGAGCCAGTGTTAGTGTCTAGCTCATTAGCCCAGTCTCATCTCCTGGGGTTAGGGCCAATAAAACATGGCAGCCTTAGGCCCCAGATTATGTTTAGCTCTGTGCACTAGCCTGCTTGCAGTGGAATCGATTACTTCTTAACTCTGCTTTACCTTTTAAGTGTGTGATATAACTGTTCGCCTGCTTGCATTTACATTTGTGTGTGTTGTGTGTATTTTTGAATTTGTGTGTTTTTGCTTGCAAATGTGCGTGTTTTTATTGTACACATCGTGAATACAGCTGGATATAAAATCTCAATACTTAGTTTTGGTAATATTACAAATACCCAGCACTTTCTGTGACAATTTTATTGTAGGTGCTCTTCTATGTCTTCTGTAGCAGCTGAGTTGATAGTTCCATGTTCAGTTCTAAGTCATGATTGGTTGCACATATATTGTAAACAATACAAATACAAAACAAAAGGAAAAGAAATTGTAGACACAAAGAGTGCAAATATTGTTTTAAAATCATAGTTCATCCAATGATGAGCTGGCTCAGAGTCTATCCCATCAGTTATTCATGTTTTTTGGAGAAAGTCAATTTAGTTGTTATATTGTTAGTTTATTATGTCATGTATTGTTAGAGCGCAGGAAATCAGTTTGTTAGAAATTCTCAACTTTTGGGTAAACTAGTAGTTATGTGATGCCTCACCTTCCTGAGGCCTTATGGAGAGTTGAAATAGGATCAGGGTGGAAATAATAATGCTCAAAGGCCAGTGAACAACAGATCAGTTTATTTAGAGCACTGTATTATTCTATGTGGTGTTTATGAATGTTTTAGTGTTTGAGTAAAGTAGAGAAATCCCAACACTAAAAGCTACAAAAAAACTTTGTCTGTTACAACACATTTTTAATCTTCATCAACTCTTATGTTGTGAGCTGCAAATGTGGCTACTAATGTGAACACCTTTTCCTTGTAAGCATATGAAACGGTGTCCCAGTTGTTTTTTTTTTCTTTTGAAATGTGAAAATACCCCTGTCACTCATCTGTCAGCAATTACAATTTTTCTTGGACACCTTTTTAGGTACTGTAATTCCAGTGCTCCTCGCAGAGTGATTAGAAGACAGTTTGTACTATTTAGCAGGGTAGCCAAGTAGAGGATCATGTGGTGAAGTATGTCTTTTTCGTGTGTTTGTTTTGGCATTTTCTTTTCATTTTCATCAGGTTTACTGCATCACAAAAGTTTTGAGAGTACTAGAAACTCCTCCATCAGAGAAAAGTAAACTCATTGGACTTTGCTATAGTTAAAACTTGAAAGAATTAATTTTACTCCTAGTGGATTAAAATAAATACTTTGGCATGAATACAATGATCTAGCTCTGACTGAAAATTCCTCCTGATTCTTGTGGCTTTGGCAAAGCAGTTCTCAGCAGTGCTGAAGATGACAGAGGTCTTGGCAACAGTTGGTTTGAGAGGCCAGCAGGATGTTAACTTCCTGTTCTGTTTGAACCTAGACTATACCAGACTATACTCCACACCTGTTGGAGTTATTGACAGTCAGTGGGACATCCTGTTTCATCCCCTCATCTATTCACCCACCCCAACCCCCACCACCACCCATCCTTCCCTCTAGTCAGGAATTACTAACAGTATTTACCAACATTAATGTTTTTTAATACTGCGGAGCCTTATAAGGGTTCCTTGCCATGTAGGTGAGCACCTTTCTCCATTTCCCAGCTGGCAATAATGGAATGCTCTTCTACCTGATAGGGGCCTATGGAACTGAGGCTTTATTGCGGGGGGGGGGTCCATAGCAACAGGGCTCAGATGTAAGCTCAGGCAGAGCCCCCATCCCTTGTGCAATTGGCTGCCTTCAGGTGAAATTCAGCACTGTGTTAGACTGTCACTCTCATTTTATAACTGTTTTGCTTCTTCTTTTTTTTTTCTTTATTTGAGGAAGATGATGTTTTTCCTCATTAGCGTGGTCAAAATTTAGATCTCGCCCCTACTGCGTACCAGCTTAGGGGCTCAACACCATGCTAGATGAAAGAGATAACATCACATCACCCACTTTAAGCACCCCACTGATCCAGCTCTCATTTATTTATGCCTTCCTTAGCCTCTAGCTCTGTATTTGTATTTGGACGTGTGTATGTAGTACATTTCCTAGCTGACTCATACTGTACCGTAGGCCATAGTACCACGTGATCCTAATCACAGGAGTCATATCTTAAGCAAAGGGCAAGGAGGCTCAAATGAGCCTAAAAAAAGGTAACCAACAGGTGTTAAGGCTGCGGTACACATGGAGTGTCTTCTTGTTGTCATCATTCTCCCTATCAAGTCTTAATTCTTATCATGTGTGGACTATTTCTCACACATGTGTTTTCATCTGTCCATCTCCTTCCTCTGTACTATCTCATTTTTTCCTGTTATTCACTTGTTTTCTCACTGTTCTTCTCTTGCCCCATCAAAGAGAAGGTGGAGTAAGATGGTAGTGTGGTTGTGATTGCCATCAGTGGAGCTGTCAGTGGTAATTATCTCACAGTCACAGCCAGACACCTAATCCAAACACTGCCTACACTAGAAAAGAAAAAATGAAACACAGAAAGAATGAAGGGAAATAAAGGGAGCAAAAGAAGGGTAGAGAAGGGAGGAAAGAGTTGAGAGGGAGAAGCAAAGGGAGGGAGGGGGTTAAGGGAGAGAGAAAATTCTTTCCCTGTATCAGCCCCTCAATGCGCAGAGCCTCAATGCAAGTGTTAATTAAAAGAATCCAAAAAAGAGGAGCCAGTTCCTTTGTGTGGAGATGTGGGAGAGGGTCATTTGGGGGGGTTAACCTCATCCCCCTACCCCCCGTGCCCTGCGGCGCTTCAGCCTTGTTTCCACGTTTTACCACTGAGCCGCCAAGCTGCACTTGTGTCCCTTAACATCGGGAGAAGCCATCGGGTCAAAGTGAGGAAGAGGATTGAGAGGCATTCAACTCGTTTTTTTCCTTTTCACCTCCCCTCCTTGAATCCATGTCAGCCCAAACCCTCCATGCTGTCTTTGACAGGGGAGGTGATCAAATTTATTTATACACTTATTAAACCCTCAAATGAAAGCCTCTCATTGTGAGTAGTAGGGATAAAGGGTTTATAGGGATCCTATCTGCTGCCATTGCAAAGATTCTCACGTTTGATTGCCAGTCAATTATGGAATAGACAGGATTTACCCTTGGTCATTCCTTCACATACTTAGGGCTCAGACCATGTATGCCTTCATCTGACACAGTAACCACAACCCTCTCAGGTTTTAATTGACCGTAGTTTTTATTTAAGCAACTGTGTTTTTTTTCTCTTGTTAGAAAAAACTACTACTAACTTACTTAATTTTTATCATTGGCAGAATGATGTCTTGTTCCATTATTTTGTAAAAAAAATTCTGAAGAGAGATGCATAACACAGGACCAGAGTACTAAATTAGTTAGCGTTAAGTTACATGAGCAGAGAGAAGGCAATTCAGTTAAGTGCTCTTCGTAGGTGTTCTTGAGATACTGAGCTGGCCTAGCTGTGACACTTACATAATTCTCATGGTCAAGTACACACTTGCTACTAATTGGTAATACACAAGAAACGCTATCTGTTTCTTCTATCTCTGTCACTGTGTCTGGGATAGTTAACTGTTCATGGCCTCATAGGAAATGTTTTAATTCAGGAAGAAACAAAAGTCATATTTTTCTAATTCTGTTTTTATTTCCAACACTTTTAGCCTTTACATGAGTAAGATGTGAGGTACTGTTGGCTTATCCCTTTAGCAGTGATGTCATTCTTGGTTTGTGTAATTTGAACATTGTATGTCAGTCTAGCCACTGCTTTTTTGGGGAGTTTTCTTTGCTTAAGACAACATGGAAGAGGAATACTCATCAGGATATTATTCATTCTTGAACTTTCAGGGGAGATACTGCTTTTCTCATATAACTTCTCCTTGGTTACTGAGCTGGTGGGAATTTAAGACACTGTGGTCAATATTATAACAAGTTTCAGTATAACCCTTTTCTGGCCACAATAAATTTTTCCAGGGATCGGTGAGTCAGAATCCATTATCTTATTTTAGGAAAAACTCAGCATGTAAACAATTAATAGAGTTTCAAATATAAATAGCCGTAGCTAAGGGATAAAGAGCCAGGTTGCAATCTAATGTGGGGCAAAGGGAATAGATTCTTTTATCATGGTGTATGGTATGTAATTTTATATTTTACTGTACTTCATCATATTGATGCAAAAAACATAGTTCTTCAGCATTACCATAAAGCAGTCCTGCTGAATGATTTGTAAAATTGTTCACAGCAGTGTGATACAGAGTTGTTGAGGGTTTTTTTTTACCATTGTATAAATGGTAAAAAAAATCTCTGCTGTTAGAGAAATTGATATAATTTTTTGATACAGTATATATATTTTTGTATTTGACAACACTAGGTGCATTTTGCTTGGCCCAAATTTTTCAAATGTTTTTGGACAATTATTAAGGTCTTTTGGCTGAAGCTCACTTACTCTCTAACACTTAGAATATAAGGTGTTGTGAAAACATTAAAACTAAATTAGACAGAGTACTCTGCCAGATATTTTTGTTCTTATCAGTGCCAGGTACACCTAAGTACTCACTAGTAATTTCATGTTGCTTACAAGGTCCAGTGGTTACACTGTTCTCTCCTATAGAAACTGAGGCCAGCATGAGGAACCACTCTATCTTAAGAGAGACCGAGAGAGAGAGAAAAAAACTCCCTGCAGTCTGTGTAACCCTTTTCAGACTCAATTGCCGTTGCATGTAATCGTCTCCTGATTCAACCACGTCCAGCTGCTCTTTGTGTGTTGTATCATCTGACAATAGAGCAGATCAGACGACCTCTGCAGGGGACGAGCAGCTTCCCTGCCTCTTATCACACCCTGCCTGCTTGCCCTGCCTCTGTCCTTTTTGTTTAGAAGTTCACTCTCCCAGAAAAGTATTTTCATCTCAGCTTTCTGCTTCTCTCATAATGAACATGAATTATTATATTGTTTCTGTTATTGTGACAAATATCAGCGCATTCAGGCTGTAAGTCATGGTTATACATTTATGAGTCCTGCTTTTACTGGTCACTGAAGAATTAACAGAGGTGTAATTTAATGAGGAAAAAAAAATTAGGTTTGATGTCATAAAGTGGCCCTACCATGTCGGATGATAGGAATAAATCTAAAAACTGCCACAGCTTTTTTTGAAAGTGATGTATCTTCAATTTCACACAACATCCTGCGACAGCCTTGCCTCTATTGTTGATATCCCTTGTGATCTGAGCTGGGAGAGACCAACTGTAATGAGTCCCTGCTGAATGCTGACATTTTCAGTCCTGGCTATGGATTTGGGGAGCTCATTAGTCAAGTGTTCTTTTACTACAAAACCACTAACATACTACATCTACTGCAGGTGTACAGGACCTTATAAGGTCTCTCCTGATTAGAGAGATGATCATGTCTATGTTCAAAAATCATAAAGTATCTCATGACATGGGCTATTGCTTCTATAGCCTAGGGTAATCTAGTCCTGAATAGGCTAACCAAAGTGAGAAGATACTTTGATGTAGGGGTCTTTGGGATGAATTTGAGGTTTGTTTTGTCTGATTAGTGTTCTAATTTTTGATATGGACAATTCATGGGTCACATTTACAATCAATCAGTCCCTTGATGAAGAAATAGCACACAGTTTAACTTGACACCAACTTTAGTAGCCTAACATTGGTTCATTCACATATGGTCTAAGGTCATATTTAACGGATGACCTTGCTCAGTAGACTAGACTTAATATCACTTGATTATTATGTTACCTGTTTTTAGATGACGCTAGCTGTCTCTGGAATCAGCTATCCTTGCCATCACCTTAGTGTTTGTCGGAGGTCCTCCCCAGCCAATGCCCAGGAGCCCACAGAAGAGGTATATACACGTACTCTTTCTCTTGGATCTGTGTTGTGCATTACTCTTCCCCCTGGGCTCTGTGTATACATGCAGACTCATAAAGAATGGTAACAAACTGCTTCTGTTAATTTCTTCTGCCGCAATAAGTCTGGAAATTCATGAATAAAGTCTGTTTACAGTGTGCAGATGTCCATATGATTAGCGACAGTGAGGGGGATGATTTTGAGGATGCATCAGAGTTCGGTGTGGACGATTCAGAGATGTTTGGAATGGGCTCCTCAAGCTGTCGGAAATCACCTTTGAGTATGTACAATGGAGCTGCTTAATAATGTTAGATTTGAGCTCTTAATGATTGCTTCAGATAGAGTATTAAATTTTAGGAACACACTTTTTGAAAACTTAACCATGCAATATTTTTTGTCCTTTTACAGTGCCAGAGAATAGTGAGAATGAAGCTGATGCCTTACTGCACTTTACTGCTGAATTTTCTTCAAGGTGAGCTATGCGTCAGGTACTTCTCAGATTGTTCCTAAAGACTATGTTGCATTGCAGCCTCGTCTGATTTCAATGTGTTTCTGTACCGTTTGCCTGTTGTTTGTGTGTCCTTTGCTATAAATGTGTTTGTAGGTATGGAGAGACCCACCCAATGTTCTTCATTGGGTCTTTGGAGGCAGCGTCTCAAGAGGCTTTCTATGGCAAAGCCAGAGATGTAAGTAGGCTATCTGACTGTTTAGAGCTACATAGTTGAATTAACTGAGATACTGTATAGGGTAACCAAATCATATTTTTCTTTATCTTTTAATATTTCAAACACTTTAATTTTGAATATGTGTAAGATATGAGGTACTAAGCTTAGCAATGCTGACTTGCCCTTTAACACTGATGTCATTCCTGCCTTGTGTAGTCTAGTCATTGCTTTTTTTGAGCAGTTTTCTTTGTTTAAGACAACACGGAGAAGGAACACAGACTGAGCAGGATATTAATCATTTTTTATCTGTCAGGGGATATACTGTGTTTCTCATATCTTCTTCATTACCGAGCTGGTGGGAATTTAAAACGCAATGGTCAATATGGTCAGTAAAACAACTTTCTATATATGCCTAGTCTGCAATAAGCTGTGGAATGGTTCCTTGTTGTGAGGACCACTGAGATACAGTTAATTAAGTTAGTTTAGAAAAAATGTAAAGGCAGAATATAAACAACAGTGTAGTGCCTTGTCATTGATTTTGGACTCTGAAAAATCATAACACCAAATCCCAAACATACAAAGAGGAGTGAAATAAATTTAACCAACAGGAAAACTGTTGACATTAACAGTGTCCCCTGGGTTGATTAAAAACTGCAACTTCTTATGCAACCTTAAATGACCCTCCTCTAGAACAAGTAGAAGTTGGAATTTGTAGTGAGTTGTAGTTGTGGTGTGTTTGCATTGATCATTTATTTAATTCAAAGCAGAAATCCTTTTTCATGCAGCATTTACTGTTATTTGTCTAATCCCTTTGTTTTACTGTGTGGAGATGGCTTTACAGCCACATTGATATCATTTCATGAAAACCCTCATCAAATTTTCACCCTGGCAGCTGAGGCTTTATTTTTAGCTGTCCACTTTCCCCCCTTGTTTTTCGGCTTTTGTCCTTTTAAGGATGCTTGTATTAACTGACAGCTTGTGTGGATTACAGCCTTATTAGACTGTGAGGACACAGCAAGATGTTAGGGGGGTTCAGATCACCAGGCACACAGAGGGAGAGTGGAGAGGGAGGGTGGAATGGATGATAGTAGGGGCACAATGCAGATAACATGGTCTGAAATGAGAAGTGAGTGCAAAAGAGAAAGTTGGAGGAAGAGAAGAAAGAGAGGAATAAAAGCAGGAGAGGTTGCAGCATGAAGGTAAGGGATGTAGAGTGTGAAATAAAGAGAGATGGAAAAAATCTAAAGAGAAGCTTGGCATCTCGCCTGCTTCCCAGCTGATCTCCTCTCCTAAGCCAGCACAATATGGCCAATGTCTCCCTGGTGCTCACACACTCTGTACTGTACCATTGAGTTCTACTCAGCGGCAGGGAGAACTAGTATTCAGTTTCACTGTATTTTGTTTTATTCTGGGTGAGCTTGATTTAGCCTGCCAACTGTGCTGTGGTTAGAATGGCTTTAGGGAAGCTGAATATGTGCAAAGAATTTTGCATGAAAACAGAAGCTATTTGATCTGTTCTGTATTTATCCTGTTTTGTCACAAGCATCCTAGACGACAGGCCAAAACATGCTGCTTTTGATGATTTAATTACACAGTAGCATATGTGCACGATTACACTGTCCCTCCTTCCATCTATCCAGCCATTCCAACCTTTGCTCTTTACTTCCATCTAAAAAGGAATCTAGTTTTTCTGTCCTCATCGTAGAAAAAGCCTACTTCATTAGCGGATATTGGAATAGGGCAGATTTGACTGAAGGGGGACTTCTCAGTGGGTTTATAAACAGAGGAATCAGTCTCACTCTCTCAAAGCCTGGGAGAGGCTAATCACTAAGCAAAACACTACATTTGATGAAGTGTTTCTGAAGGTGTGTGTTGGGGGACTGTTGAGATTGACTCAATCCATCCTTAATGAAAATGCTTTGGGCTGCAGAGCTGAGCTGAGCTGAGCTGAACCCTCTTGGGGATCAATGGTTAGTCAGAGCGTACAGAGATAGGCCACCCATCACTAACCACGATCCTCACTAAATCCCCATCAACGCAGTGGTTAATCAATCTAACCCCACTCTCCTCCACTCTCAACTCCTTTCTCCTGTCTGCCACACACAAAGACATCAAAATTCATAGCCTTGCTTGAGAGGGGAGTTCAAGGATTTATCACTGCCAAGTATCCGCTTTAAAACCCAGCAATAGCCTTGCAGAGTAAAGAGAAAAGAGCACCAGAGAATCCGGATGGCAAATGTATAGATGTACATGTATCTATCAGATCTACAGCTGTGAATCACAAGCAACACTCTCATGAGTTATTGATTGCATCTTGTATATCTGGTATATCTGCTCTCATGCATAAATAGATGGACTAATCAGTGTAGAGTGGAAGTAAAAATGAAGGAAACCAGTGTAATGTATGAATACATCCTACCTTACCAGCCATCAGTAGATGATCCAGAGCTTGCATAACAAAACAGATGCCTACTTAGCCTTAAGCATGCAATTAAAAGCTGACAAGTAATTTCATTTCATTAATCACACTTTGGAGAAAGTCTAAAATGTGATGCTGTTTTTGTCATAGGAGTTACTGTGTTTTCAACAGCATGTTCAGAACCTCCTGTGTGGTTGGTCATCAATCTACATATGTTTTCCCACTGTTTGTGCAAGGTCATTAGATCGGTCATTTGAGCTCTTCATTTTGAAGTATTTGCTTTTCCAGACAGAACCTTCCATCTGTTCAACAATCACTACCTGGACCTCTCCTTCCTTCTTTCACTCTGTAGCTTATTGTGAACGCCATTATCTTATTCAGTGGTATTGTCTGGCCCTCTTCTTGATGTGGTCCAAGTAGCCCCTGAAAATGGACGATTAAACTAATAGCTCACTGTCAAGAAAAAGATAGCACTTACCCTGTAAAATCCCCCAAAGAGACTTTGAATTTAAAATAAAATCCATTTAAATGAAAGTGTCAGATATATGTGTTTTATCCATTTGTACCAGTGGTCATATTCTTGCTGGGGGACAGTTACAGCAAAGATGGTAGAACACAGAAAAGGGTTACATATGACCTTGATGTATCAGTTGTACAGCAGGTATTGCAATATGAGAGTAGATATCATCTGGGATTTTTAGTTATATTAATATTAGTTTCCCCTTTCTTGCGCACTTCCCTCCACAGCTGTGAGTGTGCATTAATGTGGAGTGACACTTTGTAGTTAAGGGCCAATGGGGAGGGATTATTTTAGTTGCATTGTTGGATTTTCAGCGATAAGTAATAAGTAAGTTTGTGATAAGTTTGTGCTAAGGACACTATATTTTTTATTTTATTTATATGTCTTATTTTACGTAACTGCTCAATAAAATGGCGAAGCTAAATATAATACACCAGGTAGTAAATGTTGAGTAATTCCAGGTGCAGCTCATAAGTCATCAAGCCTGCATGAAAAATGTAATTTCATCACCATCAGAAAGCCCTGCTCTGTCTGCTGTATTAATCCATCAGCAGTGTACAGAAATGTTTTTTTTATTTTTTCCTCCATGACCATGATAGAATACTTAACTGGTCAGATGTTGATATCATCACAGTTTAAAGTTGATGTTCAAAGCTTGAAAGCATGTTTTAGCTTTTAGTAGGCAATGATTTCACTCGATTGTTGGAGAAGTAATTTCTAATTACAGTTAATAATAGTATCGATATAAATTAAGTTTATACTAAAAATATAGTACAGGGTTAAAGCTTCCACTCAAAGAGTGCATTTCCCCTAAAATACTACTATGATTTAGATTGTACATTGAAATTTGTATAAATGGGATTATCCAATCTGAACAATAAAGTTAAAAATACAAGGGGATAATGGCCAGTTTGTACTGCAGTATTTTCCAGTAATTATATGGCTTATATCTCTTATATCTAAGAATGTTGTGGCATTGTGCTTGCTTTACCGTTTTGATTCACACTTGAAGCATCTAACTTTCAGTAAACCTCAAAGAACAGAAATGATCAGAGGCAAAATCAGTTTAAGACTCCTTGCTTGCAACCAAATAGTGAAACAAATTAGGTTTTGTTTCACTAGAAAAAAAAATTAGCATTGTAAATTTGGATGGAAAAAAATTTACATTGATAAAATGTGGTGACTAAACTCTATCACAAGGTGTCTCCTTCCCGTGTAAAAGCAGCATTGATTATACAGTCAGAGGCTCAAGCTCACTCAATGTGCAAACTGTTCTACCTTGTGAAATCTTTATTCTCTTTCACAAACACAAAGCAAGCTTAGATGTAGGTGAACAGGTGTGAGGAACAGCTATGGGGTCACTATCTAGCTCAGGTTGGACCTAGTAATTTAGCTGAACTGAGGGATTTGCTCCTCCCTGCTAAGACGGGCAATACAAAAGATCCGACTTGAAAGTGGAGAGGGAATAGAGGGGTATGGACAGTTTAACTAAGATGAAGGAGTTCAGTTGGCCAAAATGCCCACTTTGATTAGTCTTTACACTTGCTCTAATTGAGCATGCATGTGTGTGATTTTGAGTCCTTCACTCATGGGTACCACACAGTTAAGTTTGTGCATGTGTGCATGTGTGTTGGGATGCCAGTGTTTGAGTGTGTATCAGGTTTTTTTTTTTTCATGTTGTAAAACTCTCCCGCCCCTCACACTCATTCCTCTCTCAAGACTGAATTTGCTTGTCTTCTCAGCATGAGTGTTTAATCTTTTCAGGCCGTTGAATCAGCCCGATGAATGAGTCCTCAGCTCCCTCTCTCTAGTAGCCCTGGAGATTATTCTAAAGCACTAATCGTTGAGCAAACACAGCAGTGCTCTCCCATTCCTATTCTACACAGGCCAAAGAATAGCACAACTTCTTCTTTCACTTCCCTTCACGTTTTACGCCCTGTGTAGATTTTTTGCTTTTTGGCGTATGTAGCCTGGATAACTGCTCCTAAGAAACAGACCCCATGACTCCCCCTTTTCAGCCGTGGTTAGAAAAAATGAACTAAGCAGAGACTGAGAGAGTTTTTCTTATTTGTTCTTTTATAGCAAGAGAAGTGACATGTAATTTAGAGAGCATTATTTCCAACATTGTTCCCTGGAACCTTTTATGTCTGTGGGTTTGTTTGTTTTTTAATTATATTGTCAGTTGGGAGAATCTGCCAGGCTTATATGATGGTGTCAATATCCTTGGATTTGGAGCTTCGTCAATATTGTCTGGCCCTGCCGCTACTAACCTGAACAGGCTGCTGGCATTTGGTTTAAAATAAATAAAGTGATTTGTCTGTTTTGTTTTCTCTATATCTTCGTCGCCTCCAAGAGAAGTTTTATTTACACCGTTCTGCATTTGATTTCACGTGGTATTTGCTTTCTTGCCAGTTGTGGCTCTGCTGTGGTCTGTAGAAGTCATGCTGGCTCGGCACCCTGTGGTTTCTCAAGTCATTTTATGCTAATAAAATGTGGAAATATCTCTCCAGTGGTGAACCACTGCCACATGGCTGAGAGATCTTACACTTGAGATCAAGACAGATCTGAGAGGACTGGGTGTTTTCATTTTTAAGAAAGATTACAGTTTTATCGATTCATTATTTTCTGGGATGATTGTGTTTTCGCTAGTCATCAGACTTGTATTCTGTGTTTCCTGGGAGATCAAGCTAAAAATGTGTCTTCTTCACAAGCTTGGGAAAAACTTTTCCTCCAGCCAACTATAATGTTTATTCTATTGTTTGCTTAAATACTAAATCACCTCCTAATAAAATCAATCTGTTAGAATAGCCTTTTCTCCCTGGCATGAAAAATGTCCCTGGAAAATGGATGATACATTAAACTCAGGACTTTTCATTTATTCTGTTCTGTTCTTCTCCACAGAGAAAGCTACTGGCCATCTACCTCCACAATGATGACAGTGTCCTCAGCAACGTCTTCTGCTCCCAAATGATGTGTGCTGACTCCATTGTATCCTATCTGAGCCAGAACTTCATCACATGGGCCTGGGACGTCACTAAAGAGGCTAACAAAGCCAGGTAGAGTATCAAAGCCAGCTAGAGGGATGTGTGTTTTTTCCCAGGTGATTTGCTGGTCATGGAGCTGTGGAATTTATCAGTTAGGTCATGTTGTATTATATTGTATTTTGCTGCCGTTACTCAATATTGCTCCTGTGGTATAAATTAAGCCACAGCTAAGTTCAGTACTACACATGGGGTACATGTGGTAGACAAAATAATAATGAAGAACACCTGTATAATATACTTTAAGCACATCAGTTCCCTGAACTAACTCTGTGGCACTTACAAGATTTAACACTTAAAACTGAGCCAGACAGGGAGTTAAAAGTAACTTTTTAAAGTTGTAATTCATGGTGCTCTAGTATTGGACTTCATGGTAGGATAGTTGTCCTTTTACTGTGTCAGTCCCTGTTGTGAAAACTGTCGTGGCAGGTAGTTTTCCATTTAGTGGACAATGCAAACACTAGATACAGTTTTAAGCTATAGTCCATGAAATATTGCTATATGCATGATTAGACAGCTTTTGAATAAGTCTAGTTTAGTCAACAAATAAAAAATTTAAAGGTATATAAAAACATAGGTTAACATTTAAATAATTACTCATATATAAAATTGTAATAACACATGTATTCTGTTGAAAAGATGAGTTTAGGGGTATTCTCTACTCTCTGAGTCTCATAATGAAGCTTGTGAGAAAACTGACTTGATAAACAATCAGAATGATAATCAAGGCTCAAGCTGTTTAAAAATTGAATTTCCCTTTCCACACTGAATGAATTCTCTGGCCCTCTCAGAGATTCTGGTACCAAAATCATACTATGTTTAGTATTGCATATTCCCAGCTGTAAAGTTTAGTAGAGTAATAACTGAACATCTAACCCCTGACTAAATGTTTAATCATAATGTTTTATTAATTTGCAATTTACTGGAGGAGTGGACTGTTTGCATAAATACTGAGATGTATCTAGAGGATACTAAATGTATTTCATAAGGTGAGCAGATCTTGGATTTTCCCATAATGAGATAAGGCATTTTTCGACATTCTCGTCAATATTTGGCCCTGGCAGTGGTATGTGCTTTACTGACTGCCATACCAGTTTTTAATGGTTGTCTTAGAGAGAGTAAATGTAGTATTACTTAGTACCTTTCCCAATCCTGCTGCATACCTTTGTTTTTTTTTGTTTTTTGTTTTTGTTTTAAAGTCCGAAAATCTCTGACTACAAAGACTACAAATGAGGTCTTTGTATTGTCATTTCAGTGTACAGAAAGCTTTTGGAAAAAAATCTTGAATTGCTGATGCAGAGAGAAGCCCATTTGAAAAATAAGCAGCATTTTTACATCTATTCATATTATATCGACACGTCCTTAATTGCTGGTATTCAGCTCTTTCTCCACTTCTGGCACCCTATATCTCTGTCTTCACATTCTCTTCTTCAACTTCATTCTCTTTTTGAAGCTTCGAGGTTGCATGCTAACAAAAGGCATTGTGTTTGCATGGTGAGGCCCCGGATTGGGCAATCTTGACTAATCTGTCTGAATTGAGGGTCAGTGAGAGATGAAGGACTCCACTGGAGTCCAGACATCTCTATCTCTCCATTTATGTTCAAAACACCTTGTGTAGCAGTCTGTTTTGGTAATTGACAGGTCTATGAAACACCTGTTTATTACAAAGGTCCTGCTACTAGAATGGATATCTTTCACTGGATTGTAAATTTTGTAGAAAATGTGGGGAAATCTGGGCTGCAGTGTGTTACAGACAACCAGATTCTCTGCAGGTTCAAGTTTTTAGCAGAGGAGAGGTGGAGGTAAATGTGGACCCAGTGGACCCGCTGAGAGTTTGATTGTGTTTGCTCACTACATTGTGCCACTGACAAGCTCAGCTCTCTCCTACTTCCTCTCATCTTTTTGCTACATCTTTTCATTCTCCTCATCTCTCCCAATTTTTCTTTATTTTCTTTGTCTTTATCCCACTACCTCAACTCTCTCTCCCTCTCTGCAGAACCTCCAGAGTTAAGCCTGCCCTCTGGTAGGAGCCATTTAAGAAAGACTCGCACCTTGACCTCAACCCTCCATTATTTCTTTTAGTGAAAATTCCTCCTTCCTTCATTCCACTTTCTTTTCTCTCTCATTGGCCGCCTTTGCTTTTTGCCCCAGCTGAGCCTTTTTCTTGCACATTAAAAGGAAGGCAACATCTGGAGCTTTTCATCACACACAGTCAGTCACAGCTTCGCTGCTAACGCATGCATGCACATGTGCACACTCACTAGCTCACATATATGCGGCTTTTCTGCATTCTCACGCTCTCTGGTTGATCCAGAGTGACTGGTGATTGGCATCAATCACACAGTCTGTTAGAAAGGTATCCTGACTGTGTGTGTTTGATGAACCTGCTGATATTGGAATGTGCCTGTTGATTGCTATCTGTATTCTCACAGGCATCTCAGTTAAGTGATTAATTATGCATAAATGCAGTTTTGTTGATTGGCTGCCAGTGTAATTGTCACCCATGGGAAATGAATCTGATATATCATACAGGCGCTGTACTGTTGGTGCACATGGCAAATATTGAAACTGTCAGTAGATAAATGCCCTAAAAGTAGATAATTTTACCAGTGTGTGTCATACTTCTTAAAATGTATTACACAGTTTATTCCACTCTCACATATCTGCACAAGTACTAAAAATAAACTTAAAGGACATAAAGTGCCTATCTTTTAATTCCATTTCCTTTGTGTAGATTTGGACAGTAAACAGTATATGACCTGACACTAAAATGAATAGCCCTGTAGTGCAGGTATTCATGTTATTCTTAATGACCTTTAAGTGTAAACTGGTGTCTTAACCTTTAAGAGCAGGGTAAAACCAACATGCAAACCTGTACTTTACACTTGAGTTCTCCTCTTGACATCCGCCTACCTGAAATCATAACTGGTTTAGAGGGAGAACAAAATGTCATTTTCAAATCAAAACATGTCCATGTTCGCTCTGAAACAAAGTGTGTATGACACAGTGAGCAATCAGAGCATCCGGTTCCCATACTTACGCCCATAGAGTTGGCTGGTAAAAACATTCCCTGCAGTGATACTGTACAAGCTAGACTCATCAGCTGCTCAGTCAGGCAACTGTCAGGTCCCACCAGTCTCCTCATATATGCACGCACCACCTTGATGTGAAGAAATGTGACGCAACAGTCCAGGGAAACATTAACTATTTTAGCTGTCTGGATGTGCAGTGAGTGATGGAGATTGGGTGGGTGAGAATTAGAAGGTGCCAATCACATTAGCCATTGATGCGGAGTCTTGAACTCACATTAGTTGCAAGTTCCATGCAGGTGTTTCCTCTACATTTAGTTACCCCTGAAGGTTTTTGAACGCTGCAGGTCTGGTAAAGACCAGGCTTCATTCTTTACCATGTTATGTTATGGCTGGATGAGACTGTAATGAACTGTTCACCTTGTCTCCTGGAGGACCCTGTCTTCCTTCTGCCCTCGGTGTTGTGCCCATACTTATTCTGTAGGTGGATTCAGAAGTGCTTCATATCCCGATTATAACATTTCTCTCATTCTGAGTGACATTGGATTTGTAGTAGTTCAAGGCTGCGTTTCCGGATTGAGCAGTTTTTTTATGTTGTGATGATTTTTACTGTGGTGGACGGACTTCCTTAGACTTGAGATAGAAACCAAAGCAGGTTGGCTTGTGTTTAATGGGAGATTTAAGATTGGGTTACCCTTCAAGTTAGTGTCCATTGTTCCCTGGCCTTTCATTACAGGTTAGAGTTTCCCTGTGGGCTGTTTTTATGGTCTGCCTGGGTCAAGGTCTGAACAGGGACAAATGTCAGTACAGAATGATCAGTAGGATTTAGGGTAACCAGCTTTTTCATCACAAGACATGGGTCACTCAAAGTTCAACATTTGGAAAAGTTTTGTTTGAATCATATTCTGAAAGCATCTTAAATTCTGTTCCACTTTGACCTTAGATACCGCTACTGTAGCTTTCTCCTTTTTCACTGATCTTTCAGTCGCCCATCCGTATTTTTAGCATGTACTGGTATAATTATTACTTTAGAAAGTACCACAATGGGCTCAAATAGTCAATTTCTCAGTTTGAAAATTCGGCAACTGGCTTCTACAGCTTTAGCTTCATGTTTTAATGAGTTACCCCCCCTCTCAGACAGCATCCCTTCCATCTATCTTCTCCCTCTGACCTGCCGTCCCTGCATCCATTTCATTACTTCTCTATTTTACCAGCCAGTTATTAAAGTAGATCTTATTAAAAGGAGAGAAGAAAAAACTAATCTATATTTGCATTCAGTCTATAGCAATTCATTAATATTATGACATTTACAGGGAGCTTGGTGGGGCCCCAGCTGCCTGCTACCCTTTTCCCTCTCTGAAATGTTAATTTAAAAAGTTCTGTCTTTGTAATGGAATAAGAAATCCTCTCTTGCCCTATCAATTCTGGGTGTCTGGTGAGGAATACTAATTCATCTATGGTTCCAATTGAGATAGCATGTCATTCTGATGGAATAGGAAAAATGCTGAATTGGTTTTAAAGTCCTTAATGCCATGAGTTGTGTGTATTTCTTTTTTCTACCACAGTTTAAAAAGCTTGAGTATAGACCTTCATTTGCATATGTTATAAAATTGATTATGTGTTTTTGCATGTGTGTACACATACTTATATTCATGTAAGTATCTGTTTCCTTTACGTTCTATGCATTTATTTAAATCGAGGCTCTGAAATATATGTTCACTGTCAAGTGTAAGTAAATTTGGTAGACCAAGAAAATTAAAAATTAGAACTGGATTTATTTCTCTGTCTTCCAGACTACTCACCATGTGTACAAGGCACTTTGGAAGTGTGGTGACACAAACTATACGGACATACAAGACAGACCAATTCCCCCTGCTCCTTATAGTCATGGGTAAACGCACATCCAATGAGGTTCTAAATGTTATTCAAGGTAATTCCTACTTTATTAATAGTATGACAAAACATCATATTTATAGATATATTTGTCTATAATTAATGAAAAAAAAGATTCAATTACACACTTTCGAATGATATCGGTGTTTGTTTTATTTTAATCTTCAGGCAATACGACGGTGGATGAGCTCATGATGAGGTTAATGGGTGCAATGGAGATCTTTACAGCACAACAACAAGAGGACATCAAAGATGAGGTAATGTCTGACCATGATCAGGAAGTCTGTAGCAGAAGCCAAATACAAATATGAAGCTCTGATTCTTAAGGATGTAGAAAATGCTTTGGATTGGGTCTTTAAATTGGTTGCCTAAAAAAGAAAAAAAAGATGAGAATTTATACATTTATTAGGTAAGCATAAGGACATTTATGGACCTCTTGTAAAAACTTATACTATCTTGGTTGAGTCAGATCAGATCAGACTGTATTGTTAAACCATGGCATACTTTAAAATCACAAGAAGAGAATGCTTAACCATTTCACCTCATACCGTTTCAGTTGTAGTTTACTGCGCCAGCTACCGTCTTTGGTCTTTGAATAGGTACAGGACTCGTATCCTATTCGCTGCACTGTATAGATAACACTGCGCGGCACTATGTATGTTGACCACCTCTTTTACTCCAATAGAAAGTGGACAAACACCACTGATGGATACACTCCATACAAAGAAATTAGGGGCAGGAATCTGGGAGGGTATGACAGGAAGGTCCCCTCACTGCCAAAGACTTTCACCTCTCACACTCTTAACCACCAACTGATAAGTTTACCCAATGACATCAAACAAAAGATTGAATAACACACTAAGTGTTTTTGTCCAAGCAGGTTTTCTATTTGCAGAGTATTCACATGATCTTCCCAGGCTCTCTCACAATATATTGTATACAGTCTCTATAGACTAGAATCATGTTTTGATTCATTTATTGAAATTTATTAAGGGATATAAAAATTCACCGAGTTAAGTCAGATTTGTGATCATTACAAGACTATTCTTCCTTCCCATCTATCACACATACAGATGTCCAGGTCTTTGCAGTGTATCAGTTGGTAAATCTTTTGTCACAATCTCTTGTATCCCTACACTTTCTCTGACATATTCTCATGACATATATCTATCTATAGATGATGGATGTCACACCATATTAGTAGCTTTAATGTCAGTAATCTAAACAAACTCTCTAACAATGCTTATGTGAGAATCACAGTATCTCAGTTATGGGAACACTGGTTAAGCAAGGAATCTTGTCACACATAACCCTTAAGGGTTGGACTTCCTCAGGTGGGTTACTGATTGTTGTGTGACAGCTAATCTCTCACTGTTGTTATTATTGCTACAATGCTCAGGCCTCATTGTGGTTTAATGCTCTTGTCACACTTCAAATAACCATTAATGACAAGAAGAGGCAAGAGGTATTCAGAGTATGTACGTGCATGTGTCAGATCCAACCATGAATCATGAAGTTGACTGTAGGTTCATACTTAAGGCTGGGCACCATTTGAGATTTTATTTTAACTAGTTCCAAATTTATACCTGAGTTTCAGTACATATATCAAATTGATGCTGTTTTGATAGATCCCTTATATTTAAGCTACTTTTTCTGCAAAGCCTCTTTTATACATTTGATAAATATGTTCTCAAATGTTTGATTTAGTCTAAAGACACGCTCCCGTGCAAAAAATAATGCCTAAATCAAACAGTCTAGGATTGGAAACCTTTAGACTTAAATCATGGACTGAATTTCAGAGGACAATTTAAGCCAGCTTTCCCTACTTGACAGTTGTTCACTGGACTCATCACTCACTCATATCAAATACTGGCATTCAATTCCCAGCCTTTTTCACACTGAAAGAATAATTTGGTTTACTACCTTGCAGTGTATATCAACCCTATTATGTACTATTGTTAAATATTGAAACTATATTTTGTAGCTATTTTAATATATAATTACACATACTTCTTATGTTATCTTGTTTAAACAAACACTTGAATTAAGCCCTCAATATTTGGCTAATTGCTAAATAAAATAGTTTTGTTTTAAAAAACGATTATGCATCTTTCTTTTATTACAAGCTATCTTTTGTGCATAAAAAGTACCTGAGAGCTCTTCTTTGTCTTTTTTTTATGGCCTCTGCACAAAATATTAGTATTTTGTTAGTGCTTTCTTATTATTTTTAAGATTACTTCAACAGCTGGCTTGCAGTCTGTCAGAAAAATAAGAAATCCGATTTACCATGGCATACGAGTATAATGTCGCTGCTCTGAAATGGTATTAAATTGTGATCATTTCACAGGTATACACAGGCACAGAAACAGCTTGTGAAAATGTCTCAGTAATACTGTGTAGAGAGTATAAGTGATGATGAAAGCATACTGATCAGGGTGATTATTAGTGATTAGTACCAATAACCATATCCCATATCTGACAGGACCTATCCTATCTCCAGAGTGAACTCAACCTATTCACTGCACTAATCCCAGCTTCACTGTAGCAGCTCTCAGGCATTGGTGGATTTCCTTTTTCCCCTCCTTCCCTCTATCTTCTTTCTCCTCTCCTTTTTCCAACTTGCTTCTCCAAAGGCAAACTCAGACATGAACACAGACACCCTCCTAACCCAGACATTCCACTTTGACAGTGACTTTTGTCTCTGTCTGGAAACAGAGCAGCTGGACAGCCACAATGTGACTTCAACCCGACTTACTGACTCGTCAGTCATTCCTATGGTTGTCTGTGTTTTAGCTTAGTACTTACTAACCAGCTGACTACTCACTTCAGGTTGTGTTATCTACGTCTGTCAGCATCACAGGCCATTTTCAGGTCATTTGACTTCCATGTGTAGAGCTATTAAAAATAACCAATGATCCTTTTTGGTATGAAGGCTGGTTTGAACTAAGTACGATATATAAGAAAAAGCATAGTTTTGAGACCAATACCTTGGTCAAGGACACCAAACATACATATATTCCAAGATCATAGAAAATCCAGTGTCCAAAGACAGGAACACTCAGATTTAATTGTAGAACTTCTTGTTGTGAAATGATAGTGAGTCACTGAGCCATAGTTGTAAATAAATATAATATAAAATTTGCCCCCGTTAAACATACAATAGCTCTAAGCCACTTGGTTTCTAAACTAAACAGCAAATGAAAAACAGTTTTTTTCAATTCTTTTAATAATTTGTTATTTATGATCAAATGTGAGCAAATGTGTAACAGCTTGAATTTCAGAATTCTGACCTTTTGAAATAAAAAAGTATCATTACCACTAGAGGACAGCACATGTCTTGCCAGCTTGATCATTGGCCAAGATGTAGATGTGGAAAATCTGTTTCTTTTTTCTTCCAAAGATAAGGTCTGCTCAAAGATAAGTTTGTGCAGATACATGGTAGATTAATGTTTCGCTTCATGCCTCTGGTTCACATAGAGCATTCAAACCAGATGGTGCATTTGAAAACGTTTCACATCAGTACAAATTGACGATCAAACATGAGCTACTCTGCTACGTGTTTGCATGATTCGGGCCAGTCTATTGAAGGTTGCCACTTTTGATGCTTTTGTCCCTGTCAAAAGCATCTTTTACAGTTTCCTTTCAATGTTCACCTATTATGCGGGCAGAAAGTACAATTGTATCCTTTACATTTTCTGATTGAACAATACAACCTATCCTTTCGCATAGCCACTGCTTAGCTGCACAGTAGTCCTCTGATCATCACAATAAGCTCACTTTGCTATATCCGGGCTGGTACACAGCATGGGCCTTCAGAAAATACAGAACTAATGGCTACGCACTGTTAACACAATGGGAACTCGTATTTAGTCCCAGTCTTTTAAAACACTTTGTAGCCACAGCAGGTAGAAGGAGAAAAGCTGCCTGTCCCCTTCCCTCTGAACAAACAGGAAGAGAGAAGGCAGAGTGAATGGAAGAGAAAGGGACGGTGAAACTGAGATGAGGAAACATAAAAGAGGCTTGGGGTCTGGTAAATGACAGCCTGGTCACAATGAATTCCCCTCTGGTGCTACGCTTTCATACCTGTTGTTTGTACGTAACCACACTTGACATACCGCATTTTCCTTTGCTTGATTCTTTTTGGCTCCCACACCCGTCACCTCAGCGTAGATGTTTTGTCCCTGTGTATCCTTCATTATCTTGTTAGTTAATGGGCCCCACTTTCTTTTTCCCTCCATCCACCCAGGACGAGCGTGAGGCAAGAGAGATGGTGAAGAGGGAACAGGACGAGGCCTACCGTCTGTCTTTAGAGGCCGACCGTAAGAAGGTACTTTAAAAAATGAAACAAACCTTCTTCCTGTATAACTGGTATTAATTATTACTTTTGTGTCCTCACATCTCTGTCAGCTCCTCATGATATTTTTAGAGTAAAACCAAAAGCTTGAAATATCTACTCTTACTGTTTCATTGCTCTGAGTTAATTGCGGTACATTAGCCTTTAAATATCATCTACATTTAGGCTTTAACCAAAAAAAGTAAATGCTTTTACTGTGATTTTAGGTTCCTTCATTATAAATGGGCATCACCTCTGTTTTCTTACTTTGAAATTATTAGTTTTGCTAATATCATATTTAAGCATCCAGCTCTACATAAGAATAGCTGCAAGCTGTTGTAATGCTTTTGGATTTGATGCCACAGAGTCCTAAAAGCATTTTAATGAAATACAATGACCATAATTCAGTTTACCTACAAAGCAGCCCATTTTAGCTTTGAATTGCAGTTACCTAACACAATTTAAAAAAAAAAAAAAAGAGAGAGAGGCAGTTCGAATCACAACCTTGATAATCAGCTTTTTGGAAATGATTCAGTACTACTCTTAGGATGCTTTGTCATTAGCATATACTAGATTTAAATACTTCGCTGCTCAGAAAATCAGGTTGCTGGGATCACTAATATAATGTCCACAACAAGTCATCAAAGCAAAGTGAAAACCTGTGGGCAACACTGTAACAAGTCTTCAGCTTTGCATGTGTCTCAGTTTGATTTTGGCTTTGCTGTTACACCCCATTTGATTAAATTACTTCTCTGTCATTTTTAGAGAGAAGCCCAAGAGAGAGAAGAGGCCGAGCAAGTTCGCCTGGAACAAATGAGAAAGGAGCAGGAGGAGGAGAAGGAAGTGAGGAGACAGCATTATACACATCATACTCACATTTTGCAAATTCCTAAGATTTATATTTCATTTATATTCTCTGAAGAGTGATATGTTTTGCCACTGCACAGTCGCTGTGGCATTATACTGTCGTTTTTTATCTATCTTGCTCTCGCTTCACAATGAGTCAATTAGATTGTGGTTTTGGTGAAGCCTGCCAGTCAGTGAAGCGTGTTAAGTATGGGTGAAGAGGCGTACAGTCATTTTAGAAGAATGAAATTTCCTAATTACACTGTGGCCCGTCCCTGTCAATGTCACCTTACATACACACAGTTTTTGTTGTACTTAACTGCTTTACACTGGTATAGGACACAGCCTCACATTGAAAACTAACCTAACAAAAGATCGAGGCAATTCATGTACACAGGCTTGTGCAAAAACACACCCAAGCAAACACACATATTCACAGGAAAACAATTATTGTATGTGAAGAGGGGGTGAACACAAAAACACACACACACTCAGACACACTGACAAACGGTCACGCATACAGGAAAAACAATAATTGTCTGTGGGGTTCACACCATTGTTGTAATACAATCTATAGTAATACAGTGTATTCCTCACTGATTATTGTTTATTTAACAGTAGAGAGCCTCAGGGCACTGAAAGGTATCGGGTGACCCGGCTGACTCAGGTGATTTGTCAGTTAAGTTAAATAGACAACAACAAAAGTGCCCCACACTGGGTCTTCTTAATTATATCACTCTAGTCTGCCAACTAGACTTTTTGCTCGGTTGTGTATCTCAAAAAATGGCCACCATGGCCTTGTGTTGCCTACTCACATCAATTTTCTCTGCCCAAGAACAACAATTTGTATAGTGTCTCCTGTGCTAACACACTGTTGTTCTCATGGTGCTACAGTCTATATATTCATAAAAATGTCACAAAAGCAACGTGATTTTATTTTGAACTCTGTTTTGGAGATTTCAAATGGGACATGGGTGCGTCTTCCCCCTTGTACACAGGTACTTCTCACATGTACTGTACTTTTATTTCAGATGAGCTTGGGTCCACAGACACGCTAACTAGACAATTAGACAGAAAATTAAAGAAAAATATTCAAGCAATTTCAATTTTAGCGGTTATTGGGCACATCAGTTTTATTCTGTTATGGTTTGTTTATTTTCTCTTGTCTCAAAGATTCACTACAAAATACAAACATTATTATTTATATAGAAAACTGAAAAAGTTGACAGTAAATCTTTATTGCATGATCTGACTACTTTTTAGTAGTTGAAAGCTAATCATATGTTTGAAAAGTCTTTCTTTATCTATATATTATTGTTTATGTTTGAAACTTCATTATTCTTTTCCAGTACTGAGTGACTAATTCTTGTCCACGAGAAGTTATTGTGGACAGACTTTGGTTAAAACTCACCACTGATCACTAGAGTAATACATTTGTAGACCCAGACATTTTGACTTAATTTTTTGTTTTACCACAAAAGCAACAAATGTTTTAGTTTCCAAAAACTACAATGTCATTGGACTCTAACTTTAAAGCTGAAAGGTTTAACAGGCGACAACTGGTAACGGTTTTGATCAGTTTTCTTTTTGTTTTTGTTGTTTACAGTTTGTCTACAGTCTTTTGAGAATGTAGCCTAGTAGTGTATATGACAGAAACTGCAGCCACAACAAAAACATCAGTTGCCACCAGAGAGTAGAAAATGCTTGAGGGAATGCTTTCTCTGTGATTTTGTGCCTTTGTGCATGAAGATTGGTGGTGATGGTGGTGGTGTGGAGGGGTTTGGTGGGTGGGGTATGTGTTTGCTGTACCTGTATGACTTGACATTGCTATTAACCTCATTCAGGGGGTCTTAGCATCATCCCCCCACCCAAACACACACCAGATGCTTCTGGTTGTTTGTGTGGACCATCAAGGGCTCAACTAGACATGTGTCCTGTGGTTTCTTTAGGGACACTACCTCTCACTTCTGTGGCTGATTATGCTTGTGTCTGTGGTTGACTGTCTGTCTGCATTTATATGTCCACCACCGCGCACCAACTCTTGTCTGTTGTTTGTGTGTGTCTGTGTGTATGTGATGTCTGTGTGAGTTAGTTTGTCCCTGGGGGGCCCTTTAACTCAGTCAGCATCAGCTCTTATACCTGAGGGAGCTGATGGTGGAGTGGCACGTGCCCTACCCTGCCCACCCAACACCAGAAGCTGCTAATGAGCTACTGTTGTACACTCTTATGAAATATAATTGCATTATGGTGTGTAAATAAAGCCGGGGCGTGTTGTCACAGCATATGCTCCCCGGCTGGCCAAACAGGAACAACAAGCTGTGGGAGGAGGAGGTGAGGGGAAGGAGCAGAAAGAAGAGGAAGGCTCGAGGGAGTGGCTAAAGCGCAGTTTTTTAGAACACACTAGAACTGATTAGCTTTGCTGTGCAAGATGACAATCAGTGGTTGTCTCTGTACTAGACATGCCGACCTTACTCTGTGGTTTACAGTGTAGACAGTATTACCAAATTTAGTGTCTGTAAGATAAGATATTAGCTCTTACTATACAAGACTTTAAACTATCTGTGGTAAACACTGAGATAATCATCAGGCTCAGTCTTAGATTTTCCTAACAGGTTGGCTGAGCAACAGTAAGACAGAACGAAAGATGACTTCACTTGGCTGCTTGAAAATTATTGAAATGCTACTTGACAACCTTCTGAGCTACACCAGGCTTTAGGGAACAGGGTGAGACACAGGACAACTAATTTAATAACATTCTCAGGACAAAAAGATCCTTTAATTAATGTGATGCATCAGTGCTGTAATCAGACTCTGGGAGCAACTTTTTGGCTAGTCTTTCATTCTTGTTTGGATAGTGTGTCGTCATCTTCATAATTACCAGTGTTACTTTTGAGTATCTGGTTTAAATTTTCTATAAACACAGAGGAGCTGGGCCACATTTTTAAAATTACACTTGATTGAATCTCAGATTTATTTCTTGTATTGGGCAGGACTCTGTATAAGCTTTCCTGCTTCCTTCCTCTCCCGCATTTATCCCTTTTTTTGGGGGGGGGTATTTTGTGTCTATTTCATTGTTGTTTGAAATGAGCAAACGAGCACTAAATTATAAAAAGGGTTAATCAGGAAGGCGTTTCCTCACTTTAATGAATGCCCTATTAAGTTTGTAATTTTAGATTATCATTAAATGTTTCTAATGATTAACTTACAAATTTATTTACTTATGCTGGGTCTGCTGTGAACAAACTGTAAAAATAAATGGTAAGTAAATTTGTAACTATAATAGGCTTTAAAAAAAAAAAGACCTGCAGCACTAGTGAGGACAGCTGCACCTCACTGCCACCTGTATGTAAACATCTCTACCTTCAGTCAACACTGTGAAGCACTTTGTATAGAAAAAGTGTGCTTTACATTAGTCCTTCATTTCTTACAATTTTACTTGATTATTATAAGTATGCAACTGATAGAGTATGCATCATATTGTGAAGGGAAGAGAGACTGTCATATTTCCAAGAGTTGGAAGAATCCTCAGAGTGTATTTGCAACTTTAGTAACCCTTATCAGGTTTGTTTTCTAAAGATTTCTCAGTTACCTTTTTTCTTTTTTTTAAACACAGAAATCCACCTTTAAACATGTTACCCGTTAGCACTAATGGGCATTAGTTTTTCTCGAACATTGCCATTGTGCTGTACTGATCACGATACTGTCTATCTCCCGCTCCTTCTTTCAGGCAATCCGCTTGTCATTGGAGCAGGCCCTACCACCAGAGCCTGTTGAGGAGTCTGGAGAACAAATCAGCAAACTGCGAATCCGCACACCAAGTGGCGAGTTTCTGGAAAGGCGTTTCTTGGGCAGCTGTAAACTCCAGGTCCTCTTCGACTTTGTGGCCTCCAAGGGATACCCCTTTGAAGAGTTCAAGCTCCTCACCACCTTCCCTCGTAGAAATGTGAGTGGTATATCTAAAACAAACATGCCCACTATTGTCATCTTCCGCTCACATATTTATATGAGCAGTGAGAAGGCTGTAAAGACCAGCACATCTAACCCCTAATTCTCAAGTTGAGGGATAGGGACAAGATGGGAGTTGAATTACTCTGTTGTCTAATCGCAGTGTTCTTCCCCCACAAACTAGATTCATCCTTAGTGCAGAAGAATAGCAGCAGGACATGAAGTGTTCTCAGGCACAGTGAACATCTCTGCTGGAGAGATCCACAGTTGTAATTGGCTTTTCCATTTTGGCCTGGGTTGAAACTCAGGTGGTAGCTGTGAGTGGAGAGCAGCAAGCACAGTAGATAAGACAATCTGTAGTGGCTGATTTATGATTAAGTATTTCTTTCTCTTTATCTTTGTTTGCGTGTGGCGTGTTTGCATTTTTGTGCAGCAGTGCATTGCTCCCTTTGTTTCCTTGTACCTGTAATGGGGGAAGTTTAGCTGACGGTTTATCCATCCACCTGCACATGCACATTATTCAGTGAATATTAATTAGTATGGTCTGTTGTGAATACAGTTCTCTGTGACTGTGTTGGGATACAGTTGTCAGCACTAACAGTAGTATTCTCTATGGCTCTTCTACTGACGCCCGGCAGCACTCTATCAGCTACAACCAGTCATTAGAGGGCTTGTTTGCTGCACTCTGTGGTAGCAAGCTAATAAGCACTGTTTTAACTACCACTTTAATTAGCCATGCTGCTGGAAACAAAAATGGGATTTCCATTAATCAAGAGAAGAGTGTGGAAGGATGGGTGGTATGGATATGTGTGTGTGTGTGTGTGTGTGTGTGTGTGTGTGTGTGTGTGTGTGTGTGTGTGTGTGCGTGCGTGCGTGTGTGTGTGTGCGTGTGTGTGTGTGTGTGTGTGTGTGTGTGTGTAGGCTTGCCCAGGCAGTGTGCCATCATAGTCTGTAGAGACCGCTGGGGCACAAACACCTCAAACTAACACACACATTAACGCATAGCTCACACTCTTCATTTTGTCACACTCACACACTTCAACACATACACAAATATTTTCAAGCAAACACATGCCCTGCTCACAACTTTGTCACTTAAAGGATTCACAGTTGTCTCTTTATAATCAAGAGTAAACATGTGTTTGAGACAGAGATAAAGATGTGTCTGCATCGCAGATGAAATTCCGGCAAAAACAGGATGGGAGGATTACAAAGCTAGAGAAGCGAGAAGAGGATGATGACTGCAGAACCAGTCAAAAAGAGAGCCGAGAAGAAAAAAACTTAAACAAAGAAAAGATTTAATCAGAGAAACAGTCTGAAAGAGAAAAGGATAGAGATGACAAGTGGAGAAGATATTAAAAAGTAGAAGATGGTAGATAATTCCATGAAACCGAAAGGCAAGAGATTTGGAGAAAGACAGGAGAGAAGCAGCTCAGTGGTAGTGCCAGTATGAGACTGTGAACACAGGCCCTTGTCTAATCCTCCAGCTCTGTGTTGTAATTAAATGAGAGGGAGCAAAAAAACCTCCATCCCATCCAGACGCTCTCACTGTTGCTCTGCCAGGATCAGAGGATAGAGGATAGACCACTATTGCATTTGTAATACTGCACAAATGTTGAAACCTTCTTTCCCTTTTTGAGTTTTCTCTGGCTTTGTGCAGTGTCACTCTTACTTTTGCGATTTCCCTCCTCATCAGCCTGCTTTATTTAATTTCCAATCATTCAGCTATATCTATGCCAGCCAACTTGAGAACAACGGGTGAAACTTAATCAAATATTTCAACCTAAAACTACAACACTGTTGACCAGGTGAGGGGGCTTCGTCTTTAATCTGTATTTCTGAACAAACAAACTGTACAACAAAGTTTCTGCTCATTTGTTAATCAACTTTTGAAACTTTGAGATAAAACATCAGAACCAGCTCAGATGTCATGCTTTTGCTTGCAGCTTAGCCAATATGTGTCTATTAGTCTCCAATTTTTGGACTCAGTCTTTTCCTCAACATTTGGTATCAGTGGCTTATCTCCTCAGCACTACAGCAGGCCTTACACTGGCATCATTTGTACTAGGCTTAGCCATGCTCAGGGAACTAACCCTTTCTCCGTTTCTATGACTGTCAGTGAGTTTGAGGAAGGCGGGGGGAAGGACTTTTAGTGTTTCAGTTTTCAGTTTTTCATTCAAGAATTTCCTTCTTTTTCTTTGATACTTGTTGATACCACTGCTGAAAAGGCCTGAGTTCTTCTTCCATCAACTTGCGGTGAAGATGTTTAGACTACAGGTATAATAATCAACAATCAGCTCTTCCTGCCTGGCTGCTCATAGACACTCAAACACTGTCAAACCAGAATATTGTGTTTTTTTCACAGTGATACTGTACTCTGTTTCACCCTCTCTTAATCCTTCTTCCAGCCCTGTGAGTGAATTTGCCCAAATGATTCTTAGACAAAACCTGAGATGCAGAAAAAATAAACAGTGGCACAGAAGAAGCTGTGCGCTGCACTAAAATAGATTTTACATCTGCTACACGGGTGTGTTTTGCTTTTCTTCTTCCATTATCTGACGTAGTTGTTTTCACAGGAAGGAGGAAGGTAGTTTATTTAAAAAGTAGTTTCATTCAGAGGTTTTTTTGCACTGTTCTGATAATATTCTCTACATAAAAAGATTCCACTGTAACATGATGTGTGGCTTCATCTTAAGCCACATTCATAGGGCAATATCTCCCTGATCTCCCTACATTCAAAAATGTGCTTTGCTTATTGTTAGTTGATGTAAATTCTCATTTGAAATTATTATACTCTGATTTTTTAGTAGAATATCTTCAGAAATAAAGGCAAAGGAAACCAATTTTGTATAAACAGTATAGTTTATATAAAATTTGCAAGATTACTGAACAAAGGAAAATAAAAAAGCACAACTTGCATAGCAGTGAAATAGTAAAAACATAAAATGTACCCCGGAAACAGTTATTGGCTGCCTCCGCTAGTATTTGGCAGCAGAACCTTTGGCAACAATCTCAGCCTCTGAACATTTATTGAAACCATCTAGAAGCTTCCTGCACCTGTCTGCTGGTAGTTTCTGCTGCTCTTCGATTGCTGTGCATTCAAGCTCTTTTAAGTTTGCTGGTCTTCTTTTTGCAACAGGATATTTTAGGTCTCTATAAGGTTTTCAATGGAATTCAGGTCTGGACTGCTGAGAGACGTTAGACCTTCACCTCAAAACATAGTTTTCTGACACTGGGCAACACATTTCGCTCTAAAATACCTAGTAATCTTCTGATTTCATCATTCCTTCGATACATTCAACACCTCCAGTACCAGAGGCAGCAAAGCAGACCCACAACATGATAGAACCTTGACCATGTTTACTGTAGGTACCTTTGCAGACTTCTATCACAGAGTTTCTTCCAAGCATCATATCCTGGAAGTGTCTTAACAGTTTTTTGACTGTGAAATTTCTTGATAACATTACATAACATTATGTAATCTTTGGAATTATTATTTTTGATAATGACATTTCTGATGATCTCAGAAAGCTCTCTCTTGTCTATGCCAAAAAAGAAAAAGAAGCTGGAAACCCCTTTTTATGAACTAAAATTAATTCATTGGTTAGGCACATTTGAGTGTTTTTTTTGTTTGTTTGTTTTTGGGTTTTTTTGAGGAACTAATTTAAATTCATCAAAAAGGTGCCAAAACAAAAAAGGTGTCAAGTGTACCTTTTATGTCAATACCTTTTCATTTCACTATATTGAAGCATTTTCTTTTTTTGTTGTTAAATGACTGGACATTTTATTAATCATAATACAATATTGGTTCATTTGCATTTTTTTCTGAAGATAGATTAAATTCTGTACCTAAAATTCAGGGGTTCCAGTTAATTCAAACATGACTGTATGTATAGAGTTAGACACTAGAATGATGTTTTCATAATTCCTGTGCTGAAGGGGGAAAGTTTAACATGTTTAACTTCAAGCATGATTTTGCCATTCGTGGTCCAAGATGCAATTTCCACAATTGTGAAGTGAAAATGTGAAACCTCCCCTGAGCATACTCCAAGATTAGACTTCATTTAAGTAGGAGTCATCTTGTATCTCATAGTTTAAACTTTTTGACTGAAATTTTTTTTGATATTCATAGGTTCTTGATTTTTCGAAGAGAGAGGAAGAATACATGTAATTTTATTATAATTTATTGAACTCTTTTATGGAAAGCCATTTCAGACATAAATCATTAATTGTTTTTATAAGTCTTAAAACATGTCCAGATGGAATCTTCAAAGTTAAAAGCTGCATCTTTGAGTCTCAACCTTCATCCCTCTCCTCCTCCTCTTTCTTCCAGGTTTCCCTCCCTCCATCTCCTTTTTCCCTCCTCTTTCCTTCTCCTCCTGCCTCTGTACCTCCCTGATTACACAGTCCCCTTCCCTTGCGATTGCACTTTTGCATCCTCTTTGTATCCTTCCCCTATGGATTTTACTTTTTCCCCAAAGGGCTTCCTTTTTACCTTTTTAAAAAAAAAAACAAAAAAAAACACCCTTCTCAATATGTTATTTAAGCACAAACTAGTCCATCTTTATTTCCTCTCACTTCATTTGGTCTCTCATTTACTCTTCTCCATTCCCTATTTTTATGTTTTTCCCTCGCCCCCCCCCCCCCAATTCTGTACGGTGCATTGCTCCCTTTGAAGTACCGTATTCTAGTCTGTTCTTTTCTGTTCACGCCCCGGCGCTACGTGCTGTCAACGCTCTTGGCAGCAAATAATGATCTCCCACTGCTTTTGTAATTGGCCAAATAAACACTTGACAACACTAGTTTAAAACAGACACGTTATTTGGTTTTAATTAACATAGTAGGGCCTGTAATGGCTTCATTAAAAATGCGTTATTTCAGCTGCACCTTTGATTATATTGGAAACGGACATCTCGAGGGCCTGTGTTTATTTTCCCTTTCTTTTCTTTCATGGCTGAGAATTGCTTAGTGTCGCCTCCCCTGTTATATCAGTGTGTTTTATTCATTTCATTTAAGTGACTTACAATTGTGGTGTTTATTTAAACTTCACATTAAGTGCTAATTATGTGGTTTTAACAGCAGTGAAATCTGCTGTTTGATAATGCCAAATGCATGGAGATGATATGAGCTGATAATTTTGTCATACAATTTTTCATAAGAAAGATAAAATATCAAAAATTGCACAAAGCACCATCTGTCTTTTTAATTGGTTCCAGTTTTAAAGTTAGTCTTTTTAATACGAGCTTCCTATTATTTTATTGATCTCTTCAGATTTTGCTTCAGGCAGATTTCCACCCAGTTTTATACTGCTAATTTATGTATTTTTAATTTAATGTCCAAAGTGCTATTTAGTCAGATGAAAATATTTAGAAATGAATTTCATCTTTTAAATTAGTCAGACAGTCCCCTAATTCACGTGATTAATTTGATCTAAATTGGGTGATGAAAATTATATTGACTCAAGGTTAAAAACAAACTGCAAGCAGAGAGCTAGATTGTGTCTGTCTTGTGTATGTATATATGTATGTATGTATGTATGTATGCATGGCTGTGTAGGCACAGGAGGAGAAAATATGGCTTAGGCAGAGCGGAGGAAAAACAACAGCTTTGTTTGTTGACAGATGCCTCCATGCTTATGGTCTGTTAATTGGATAACAATGTAAACAATCACCGATGGCGCCTGTCTCCTGTGTCAGTGTGGCATCTTGTTTCCCTACTTTCTTTTTCAGAGTCAGATGCTGCTCTCCCCCCGTTGTCTCTCTCTGGTGCACTAGGAGCACAAACTCTCATCCCGATTTCACTCACAGCACACACATCCTCACACACGCTTATATGTAGTCCACAGATACACACACACACAAACACACACACACCTGCTCCACCCCAAAGCCTCATTTACTCCTACCTGATGCTTTGGTGTCATAACAGCCTGTCGGGTTCATTAGCATGGCAGCCATTTGCGACACGCTGCTCCTGAGGTGGGAAAAGGAACCTAGCAGCCCTGTCGGTCGTTTTCCCCACCACTGGGATGGAATATGTTTGCAGAAAAACATGCACACATTCATAAAAATACACACACCATTACCTCTTCTCACGGAGTCTTGCTCCCCACTGTGCTATGAGACTAGGTGATGGGCATAAGGTTGATATGGCAGCCCCTCCCTTCCCGCCCCGGGCTCCCCAAGACCCCGCTGAAAAGTCAAGAGTCTAAATGACACTTGGAAATGAGGACAAGAAGATGAAAGCTATGGAGTCAAAGACCGCCAAAGTGCACACGGCGTGACATTTCAAAACACCCTGGGGAGATAGATTGGTTGTCTGATGCTAAAATGTCCTTCTCCCCTTTCACAAATTTACCTGCCTTCATTTTGAGTCTTTGAACATCCACTAGTTTTACAGATTTTGTAGTTAACACAAGTTTAAATGTGTAGATTGTTTTAAATGTATTGAGTGTTTATTCATATCACCATTGTGGCCCCCAAAATAACAGCTTTTCTGGAGCTGACATGGACAGAGCATCTATTATCATGTAGAGATTATTTAAAGTACAGATGAGGGGAAGATTTCTTCAATAGCAATTTTTAAAATACTTGATTGTTACAACATTAATAAGACTGATAAGACACTTATTTTCTACAGAAGTTTATTGTAAGATAAGTTGGTGGTTTCGGTTAGAGTTCATGCCTCTCTCCCTACATTAGTCTGTCTCAGACCTACTACTCTGCTTGTTGCTGAGGTTGACCTTTACCGCGCTCAGCTTGCCCTCCGACCTTTCACAGCAGGTACAGCGAGCTGGTTAATTATCCCACAGTTAGGTTAGACTGGGATTCCTAATCAGAGGGGCTGACGCAGTCAGTCATCAGATAAGCCCTGGACACATCTCGGTGTCACACCACCTCGCCCATTCAGCCCAGGTGTTAGATTGGCCCGATGTAACACAACCCCACCGGTGATTAGCTCACATAAGCTAAGAGGCCCACAGGGGTGGTGGGTGTCAGAAAGAGAGTCAGATTGTCCTGTTTTAATAAAAAAAAAAAAAACCACAGGTCAGACCCCCTTCGTGTCAGCTAACTCGATCAGCTCCGTAGTGGGTGGTACTGAATTATTCCTTTGCTATTTGACAATAGCTGCAGTGCAGAGGGTTGAAAACAGATAAATGTTTCTCTCCTCAACACCATCCACTATGTTCCTGTTTGACCTTTGGCACAGCTGAAATTAGTCATTATTAGCCATCAAAAACACACACAGTTCTCTCAATCCCTGCTACTCTCGCTTACACGCACTCACATACATGCACACACCACATAGCTTTTATAACACACATTCTCTCCTGTCCTGTAACCTTCATCAGTTTGTTCTGGATCAGAGCTTTTTTAAGAAAACAAACCTGACGGTTCTCTTAGGGAAACAAAGCTCTAGCTGCTCAGATTACTGCCTAGACCTTTTTTTAAACATGAAGTTAGAATAATACACACCATACACACTCTCTTACAAGTACACACACACACATATATTGAACTCTGCAGTAAAGCCCAGAACGCAGGGCCATGTTCACACTAATATGAATAAGTCTGAAAATGTCATTTAAATAGTTTAGATAATATGATTAAACTGACTTTAAAACATGTCTGTCTGCTTGTGGAACGATGCCCATGGACTCAGTCATGAAGTTTTGTCTACAAGAGCTTTTGCTAGGACTGGTTTTCAAATCGATTTACTTTGCTGAGCAAATAAGGCAATGGTAGGTCAGTTTAGAGTCAAAACATAAACAAACATGTAAAGCATTTAATGGTGCCAAAATAACTTGTTAATCTAATTGATCAGTCAATTGGCAGAATATTGCTGACCAGCAAATGTAATAATTGATTCATTGTTTAAGACTGATCTGGCAAGAATGTGTGCTGGATTGTTGGTTGAACTAAACTAGCAAGTTGAAGACATTTTGCAATCCGAGATATTGTAATGGATGTTTTTTTCATTCAAAAAAATATCAGATTAATTGATAATGAAAATAACCATATATTTTAATTCAACCGTCAAACCATTGGATCAGTGACAGTCTAATTTTCTCCCTGTACTTCTCCCCACCTTGTCTCTTCTCAGATCACCCAGTTGGATCCAGGGTCAACTCTGCTAGAGGCCAAGTTGTTTCCGCAGGAGACTCTCTTCCTGGAGGCTAAAGAATAGGAACTGGCCCTCTGATAGATGAGAGGACCAACTGATTGACTGACTGATGAACTGGCTGGACACACACTAGACACCGAGCATGGCCCCCTTCCTCCCTCCATCAGTCTGGGCCTACAGTACACACACACACACACACACACACACACACACACGTCAATACACAGTCCTCTCTCTCAGACATACATTGATACACTGGCACGCACATCCAGTGACACAAAAGTGCAAGTAAGCTTCTCTGCCCTCGGCCTGGTCATGATACATGAATGCCTAGTGTACATGTGTTGCACAGAGGAGCAAAGACAGTATCACAAGCACATAGCCAAACATTCACCTCACCCAAAATCTTCTCTCTCTCTCTCTCTCTCTCTTTCTCTCTCTCTCTCTCAACTCCTCTCACACAATTCACAAATTCGAGTTCCCAACCGCTTTCATGGTTTTCTCAAAGAACACAAACACAAACACAGTACAACAACAGCATTGAGAGACTTGAGTAGACAAATCTTTGTCCAGGAAAAAAAAACAAGGACTTGATCCGCATTGTTTCCACATTAAATACACCAAGGCTGCTTTTTTTAGAACATGGTTTTTGTGTTTGAAATCCAAAAAAAAAAATGCTAAAAAAATGAAATGAAATAAACAGCAAGAAGAGACGTTGCCCTTTAGAAGTCTGGGCTGTCTCAACTCCACTTGTATTTACCCCCTTAACCGTACCTAACTCCTTTTCCCACCTCCTTCCTTCCCTCCTTTGCCCCACCTTCCACCCCTGCACCCCTCCATCCACTGTCTGCTGCAGGCAATGGGATGTGACACCCACAGCATCTGTTGTGCCCCTTCAGTCTCCGCTCCCCCTGGTTTTAACATCCACTGCTTCACAAGCCAACGGATTGCGCAGTTTTCAGGGTTTTTTTTTTTTCTTTTTTTCTTTTTCTTGATCCTTTTTAAGTTTGATGCTGTATTAGTTTTAGTTTGATATACATTATATAAAATATATGAATATGAACATCAATTTGTCTCGGCCAGAAATCTGTTGGTATATGTCATGACATGCACACAAAACTCATTTACTATTTACAATGTGATCTGTTTTACTAAGATTCTCCTAGGTTATGTAAAGCTTTGTTGTAAAGGGCATTTAAATCTTTATTATGGGGGCCCAGAGTAGATGAAAAATTACTTGATTTTGTATCTAACTTTTAAATCAATAACACTATCATAACACTCCTCTGGAGGATGAGAAGGCAAGTTTATGGGTTCAATTGAAAATCTTACAGAGTGAAGAAAAGGGTATATTCTACATTTTTTGTTTGTTTAGGGTTTTGGGTTTTTTTTTTGTTTTATTTAATTTTCATCAACTTTGTGAGCTTTTTTCTTTTAACTGGAGAGACGACAAAGTGACCCTACCTGCTGGGGATTGTTATGATCATGAGGTCCAGTGCTTCTGTTGATGTTTAACTTCTTGTCAACTTCTTTGGATGGTGAAACAAGAGGTTAACACATCACAGTCTGATTACAATCAAGATAACGTGACCACGGTTCCAATCTTGCCCTGACTGTCCAGTTTCAGTTTTATAGATATCAAAATTTAGGTATGCATCATCATAGCTCTGTTTTGCCACAGGGCAACCTTTTGCATACTAACTTAACAAATGTTTTAATATTCTCTCTCGCATGCCACCTGGTAATATCAGCCTCACCACAGCTAATTTCCTGCCTTCAGCGAGGAGAGATCATGCGGGCTTAGCCCTCCATCTGTGGCAGGGCTCCTCTGTCAGCTAAAGGCAAAGTTAGAGAACTCCAGCAGAGCAAAGCACCTTAAACAAACTGCGACTCCATCATCAATAAACAGGCAGGCAGATAGATTAGGGGCCTGGACCAAGCTGACCCATACGCAGTGAGGTGGGACAAAAGGAGACTTGGATGGGGCTTCGGTGACATGCACCTAAATGCTATTTCATAGATTGTATTTACGTCTCTCCTCTTTTTTTTTTTTGTTTTCTTTGACTGATGGCAGTGGACAGTGACAGAAAGCGAGGGAGGTCTTCTCACATTAAGCATTAACTAGTCATACAGTGCTGAAAGATGAAAAGCAGACTGCAGTTCCTTTAGCTGCTTTTGTGTCAGGAGTGTTTGTTTGGGTTCTCTTTGAAGAAAACGGTCCTCTAGTAATTTTGAAGAGTGGCTATTTAAATGTAAAAATTCCCCAAACGTTTATACCTTAAAGTATTTTTGATGACTTTGATGGAGGGACTTGATTCTTCTGGTTTTTGGGGTCACTGGTTCAGGGTCCCTGCTGTGATGCTGCTAAACATACGGATTAGAATTTTCACTCATGCAGGTAATGAAAATGTTAACCTCAGAATAATTATTACAATTTTTTGGTTTCTTCTGAGGACACTAAAAAAAAATGCTGACATTATAAATACTAACCGTAGATTGCAAAAAATGATTCTAGTAACTGTAAGGATGAAAGCTGACATTTTGATATTTCTGATTAATGAAGCCCTTAATTAACAAAATCAAGACTCTGCAGAGGAAAGTTTGCTGTGAACAAAAATAGCTACTTACAGAACAGAATTATTGTCTGGAAATATATGTACACATATACATATACATTAAGTATTTTCAATTAGATATGGGAATAGATCATAAGCAACTACTAAACTGAAATTAATCAATGTGCCTTTTCAAAATTGCTGTAAAAGTACAATCTCTTATACAGGTCAAATCAAACTTCAGTGGACTTCTTTAAGTGCACAGATCATTTTACTCGACTGCAAAGATGTTTTGAGTCTAGTTTCAAATGCGAATTCTGCAAGTTTCAACTTAATCCTTGTGGGTGAAATAGACAATCAACTCATGAATATTACTTTGTGTATTGTCATCAAGTCCTGTGGTGTTTATTGATGGTAAAATATGAATTTTAAAATACCTATCCAGAACCATGCAGTCATTTCTGGTTATGCAAGTTGCACTCGTTCTGTAGCAAACTGGGACTGCTTGTGTGATACACTCAGTGAGCATATTACACAAGCCTGCTCGAGTGTGAGTGTGCGTTTGTCAGTTTCTCTGTGGCTGTCTTGTTTCTCACGCAAGATATGAGTCAATCTAATGTGCTCAGCCAGCCACACTTCCCAGGTTTGACCAGGCAAGAGATGTTGCTGAAGGCACTGTGAGACAGAGTTAGAGAGAAACACTGGAGGACAAATCCTCTGACTTTTGTGTCTATGTTTATTAAAAGCTGCTCAGCTGGTAAATTTTAACTCAAACTGTGAAAAAGACACGAGAGAGGCTGGTTTTTCAACAATTCACATTTGCTACTAGATTTGTTGAAACGGAAAGTGAAGAGAAAGCATTTGCTGCACCGAACCTAAAACTCTACTTGAGCCTTAACTAAAAAATTTTAACAAAGCTGTGTTTTTGACAGTACTTCAATGAAGAAAAGACACCACAAATAAGCAGAATGCAGATTTTTATTTCAGTGTTAACAAGTTCTTTGCCATTGACTCAGTCTATGATATCACTGTACTGTGGCAAATTGCAGCCCTTTTGAAAGCTCTCCCATGGGAAACCGTAGACATTGCCTCTGCTCTGTGGAGTAACGGAGGGATGAAGCTGCCCTCACTGCAGTGGTGGCCAAGAGGACATATACAGGTAAAACGGTCCAAATGTCTCTCAGTCAAATTTCAAGCTCCCTTTTTTTATTTTTTTTTTACTGGCTGTCACAAAATCCTGAAATAAACTGAACAACCCAGTGAATCCATCGCTGATTTCACACGAACGTCTCTGCCCGAACTTGTGCTAAAAAGCTCGGGGAACGGATCAGATCGCGTAGGATGGATCAAGACGGCGCCACAACCCTCTGTTTTTTGGGGGTCAGGGTCTTTCTTTAAGTGGGAGAGGACAACATTTGAGTGTCGTCCCGTCCGAGGCGAGGGTTGAAGCGTGACACGAGCAGCTCGGGGCTAGGGATAGGTCGGGGCAGGGCCGCTAGCTCAGTGAGCGTGAGGAACCGGCTGCGTTTATGCAAAGAGACAGACAGGTGCACCTGCGCCCGTCTCCCTGCGCCCGTCTCCCTGCGCCCGTCTCCCTGCGCCCGTCTCCCTGCGCCCGTCTCCCTGCGCCCGTCTCCCTGCGCCCGTCTCCCTGCGCCCGTCTCCCTGCGCCCGTCTCCCTGCGCCCGTCTCCCTGCGCCCGTCTCCCTGCGCCCGTCTCCCTGCGCCCGTCTCCCTGCGCCCGTCTCCCTGCGCCCGTCTCCCTGCGCCCGTCTCCCTGCGCCCGTCTCCCTGCGCCCGTCTCCCTGCGCCCGTCTCCCTGCGCCCGTCTCCCTGCGCCCGTCTCCCTGCGCCCGTCTCCCTGCGCCCGTCTCCCTGCGCCCGTCTCCCTGCGCCCGTCTCCCTGCGCCCGTCTCCCTGCGCCCGTCTCCCTGCGCCCGTCTCCCTGCGCCCGTCTCCCTGCGCCCGTCTCCCTGCGCCCGTCTCCCTGCGCCCGTCTCCCTGCGCCCGTCTCCCTGCGCCCGTCTCCCTGCGCCCGTCTCCCTGCGCCCGTCTCCCTGCGCCCGTCTCCCTGCGCCCGTCTCCCTGCGCCCGTCTCCCTGCGCCCGTCTCCCTGCGCCCGTCTCCCTGCGCCCGTCTCCCTGCGCCCGTCTCCCTGCGCCCGTCTCCCTGCGCCCGTCTCCCTGCGCCCGTCTCCCTGCGCCCGTCTCCCTGCGCCCGTCTCCCTGCGCCCGTCTCCCTGCGCCCGTCTCCCTGCGCCCGTCTCCCTGCGCCCGTCTCCCTGCGCCCGTCTCCCTGCGCCCGTCTCCCTGCGCCCGTCTCCCTGCGCCCGTCTCCCTGCGCCCGTCTCCCTGCGCCCGTCTCCCTGCGCCCGTCTCCCTGCGCCCGTCTCCCTGCGCCCGTCTCCCTGCGCCCGTCTCCCTGCGCCCGTCTCCCTGCGCCCGTCTCCCTGCGCCCGTCTCCCTGCGCCCGTCTCCCTGCGCCCGTCTCCCTGCGCCCGTCTCCCTGCGCCCGTCTCCCTGCTCCCGTCTCCCTGCTCCCTGCTCCCTTCGCCCTGCGCCCTGCGCCCGTCTCCCTGCGCCCGTCTCCCTGCGCCCGGCGCCCTGCGCCCGTCTCCCTGCGCCCGTCTCCCTGCGCCCGTCTCCCTGCGCCCGTCTCCCTGCGCCCGTCTCCCTGCGCCCGTCTCCCTGCGCCCGTCTCCCTGCGCCCGTCTCCCTGCGCCCGTCTCCCTGCGCCCGTCTCCCTGCGCCCGTCTCCCTGCGCCCGTCTCCCTGCGCCCGTCTCCCTGCGCCCGTCTCCCTGCGCCCGTCTCCCTGCGCCCGTCTCCCTGCGCCCGTCTCCCTGCGCCCGTCTCCCTGCGCCCGTCTCCCTGCGCCCGTCTCCCTGCGCCCGTCTCCCTGCGCCCGTCTCCCTGCGCCCGTCTCCCTGCGCCCGTCTCCCTGCGCCCGTCTCCCTGCGCCCGTCTCCCTGCGCCCGTCTCCCTGCGCCCGTCTCCCTGCGCCCGTCTCCCTGCGCCCGTCTCCCTGCGCCCGTCTCCCTGCGCCCGTCTCCCTGCGCCCGTCTCCCTGCGCCCGTCTCCCTGCGCCCGTCTCCCTGCGCCCGTCTCCCTGCGCCCGTCTCCCTGCGCCCGTCTCCCTGCGCCCGTCTCCCTGCGCCCGTCTCCCTGCGCCCGTCTCCCTGCGCCCGTCTCCCTGCGCCCGTCTCCCTGCGCCCGTCTCCCTGCGCCCGTCTCCCTGCGCCCGTCTCCCTGCGCCCGTCTCCCTGCGCCCGTCTCCCTGCGCCCGTCTCCCTGCGCCCGTCTCCCTGCGCCCGTCTCCCTGCGCCCGTCTCCCTGCGCCCGTCTCCCTGCGCCCGTCTCCCTGCGCCCGTCTCCCTGCGCCCGTCTCCCTGCGCCCGTCTCCCTGCGCCCGTCTCCCTGCGCCCGTCTCCCTGCGCCCGTCTCCCTGCGCCCGTCTCCCTGCGCCCGTCTCCCTGCGCCCGTCTCCCTGCGCCCGTCTCCCTGCGCCCGTCTCCCTGCGCCCGTCTCCCTGCGCCCGTCTCCCTGCGCCCGTCTCCCTGCGCCCGTCTCCCTGCGCCCGTCTCCCTGCGCCCGTCTCCCTGCGCCCGTCTCCCTGCGCCCGTCTCCCTGCGCCCGTCTCCCTGCGCCCGTCTCCCTGCGCCCGTCTCCCTGCGCCCGTCTCCCTGCGCCCGTCTCCCTGCGCCCGTCTCCCTGCGCCCGTCTCCCTGCGCCCGTCTCCCTGCGCCCGTCTCCCTGCGCCCGTCTCCCTGCGCCCGTCTCCCTGCGCCCGTCTCCCTGCGCCCGTCTCCCTGCGCCCGTCTCCCTGCGCCCGTCTCCCTGCGCCCGTCTCCCTGCGCCCGCTTTTTCTTTGTAGTCAATGACAGCAAATTGATCACCTTTAGGTTTTTGGACTCTCTGGTCTTGGAGAAACTGTAATTGGCCCTTTTTTTCTTTCTTTTTTCGTTGTGTTGACTAAACAATTCATCGAGAAAATAATCGACTGATAAATCAATATAATGAAAATAACAGTACTTAGCCCTTGAGGCGTTTCGACCTTGTACTGGAGCCTACATCAGTGTGTGTGTGTGTGTGTGTTTTTGGACTCATCGGCATCTCTTTCTCTGACACGTTGGTCAAACTTCGGGGGGATGTCTTCATCAGTGTCTGCCTCCTAAGCAGCACCCCTTCAATCTGACAGGAGGGGTTTGGGTGGTGGCGGTGGTGGTGGTGGTGGGGGTGGAAAGTGTCTGCGTGGTAATGAGCTCACTCCGCCGGCCTCCCTGCCACAGATTCACTTGTGGCAACATCAGGTTGCTGCCTCGATTCTCCGGCGACAAAAGGGGAAAGCGTCCATGATGTTTAAGCGGCTCCGCCGGGGTCAGGAATGCAGCCCGCTATAGCGAGGCAACAGGATTCCCGACACAAGCGATCTCTCCTCCCTCCTTTGAAGTGGGACCCGCTGAGAATCCCAGAGCACTGCGGCTCCCTCAGTCACAGGATCCTCCGCTGGTATCCCAGACCGGCCTAACCTGGAGGGTCACCCCGAGTTTACTTTCTCAGAGACGCCGGCCCTGCCCAAAGAAACAGAATCTATGCAGCTTAAACTGTTGGACGGGCACAAAGGGAGGGTCATCTCTCCCTCTCTGTCCCCCTCTGCCTCTCTCTGTTCACACTACGTTTTGTTAATGACACAATAGACACGGAGAGACTTTGATTTTTTTATCGTGAAAAAAACAAAACCTTTTCCTCGCAGCCATTTAACCAATGTGGAAAAAAAAAAAAAAATCTGGCTTTGAAATGGGTCTAAATCATAATCCGAAAAGGCTAAAATGTTTGGGCCTGGGTCCTTCTCGGCGCTTTCCCTCTAATTAAATTCCTATTACTCAGCTGTTGTGTGGTGAAACAGAAAATATGCAGGTCTGACATAATTAACAACAGACAACTAAGTAGGAGATAAAAATGCACACAGCTAAAGGAATTCAACAAGTAGACAAAAAGACAAATTAAATGAATCATTGCTTCTGTTCTGATGACTTGTTGTAAAACCATTTAACCCCCAGAACATAAAGTTTCTGTCCGTTTGATCAGAGAACTAAAATCACATTTTCATAGGGTATGCAAAAGTTATGTCCTCATGAATTTGTATTTTTCAGAAAATTCGTATGAAAACGCTGCGTATTATTATTATTATTATTATTATGGTGATATTTAGTTTAATTTGTTTTCGCGTAGAGGTTAACCGTAGGTTTGATCAATTGGTTCTTTTCGCCGTGTTTACTGTAAAAAAGAACTCTGCTTCTCACTCATAACAGACCGTGAAAAATATCATATTTATTTTTCCGCTGATGTAAGTAAGAATTTCCGTCTGCAGAGGGAGGTTCCTGTGGGAAAAGCCCTTTGTATCTCATCACAACAGGGACATCAGGTCATAAAAGCATCTGGCCATCTATTAGCGCTGTTCATGGGCGAAGCTAAAGGAAATATTCATCAGGAGGAGGATGCATTTATTATATATTCAGCTGTACCCATGACCACGTTGATTAATGCGGACCTGTGGCGCTGACCGTGCCAGGGGGCGCTCTGACCACAGCGGAGAAACTTCGTCTCAGTCAGGAGTCGGTTAAATGTGGCTCCAGCAGGTGGCTGAAGTGCTGGAAAATCAAGGATCAGATGCGAAGTATAAAAAAACACAATTAATAAAATCTAAAATAAATGGATAAAAAAAAACGCTTTCAAAATGTTTCGCTTTCAAGACGATTTGAAACTCTCTGTTGTGCTCATGAATCAAGACGGTTTCAAAAATCAGGATAGCTTATCGATTAATTAACTCGTTTTATCGATCGTTTAGGAAGAATAACTGTGTTTCACTTATTAATGTGAAAAATAGCAAAAAAAAGTAAATACTTATTTCGTTGATGAATTAGTAAAGGCTAAATTGATATAAGTAAATATATGAATCGAATTATATTGCCTTTAATTAAATCTTTCTTTTTTTGATAATTCGGTTAATTAATCACCGAATACGAATGCGCGAATAAAGTCTATAAATTACTGATCAAAAACAAAGAGGGGGGAAAAAACCCCGTTCCTGGCTCATGGCTGTACTGGGGTGTTAAATTCTGTCGAGTAAAAATGTCTTATCCTCGGCCTCCGCCGGCGTCTCGCTCCATTTTATTTATAGTCCCGCTCCTCCAGGTTCGTCTCCTCCATCGCCACAGAGGCCTCGTAAAAACTTGTGGCATTCGGATTATCAGCCGCATGGGATGAAGCAATAAATGGGCCAGTGGGGTCCTGAATGGGTGCAGTGGCGTGAAGGGGCGTAATTAAAGCTTCATATTAATTGTGTTGTTTTCTTTTTTTTTTCTTCCTCCCTCGCTTTCTGAGCGCGCGCGCGCGCAGACACACACACACACACGCACACACACGCACACACGCACACACACACACACGCACACACGTACTGGGGCGAAGCGGTGGTGACATCTAGGAGGGCCAAGTCTTTGTGTCCAACACTTCAAGTTTCAAAAACAAGGCCAATTGAAGCGGCGGAGCTCAAAGCCGGCACCATTGTAGGCGAACACATTGAGTTTTGATTGGGGACAATGGTGTTTCTCAAATTTCTAGCAAAAAGAAAGCCATACTCCATCTGTGATCTCAATGAGGCACCTATTCATGGGCTTCCTTCTTTTCTGCGCCATTCGTTCGTGGAGAAAAGGAGGCAGATGTGGAGGGATAGAACAGGGGAGAAGTGCATTTTAATTGGCTGCTCCGTCCACGTCTGTCTCTGTCTTCTCTCTCTCTCACACACGCACACACTGGAGATATATGCCAATCTAGGCCTCGCAGAAGGGAGAGAGCGACAGAGCCCGACAATCTCACCGTGCTGATGAATACTTGTAGCCCATTCATTAAACAAAGATAATCCCTGCCAACCCACCTCGGGGGCACAAAACGGAATTTTTTTTTTCTCTGCGTGTGTGTGTGTGTGAGAGAGAGAGAGGGAGAGAGAGAGGGAGAAGGAGAAAAAGGGAGGGAGGGAGAGAGAGAGAGCGAGCGAGAGAGGGAAAGATTGCCTGAGTTCTGGCCAACAGCTCTGGCAGAGAGACACCCTTCAAAATCTTGGAAATATTCATACGCCATGGCGGGGTTAGCCCCCATTTACAAATAAGTGTTATTCTAGCGGGTGAAGAGTGACGCTTGAGAGACCTCGGTCTGCCTCTTGAGCTCAAGTGGCTCTTCAGCACATGGCCCTGCTCAGCCTGCCCCGCTGAAATTCAGCCTACATGTTTGTCTTTGTTAGGAACCTTTGCGTGGTCGCACGTTAACCAGTCACACTTTGGGTCGAGTGCCTTTTCAGTTTGTTCTCCACTGGGGGAATGTAGTTAAGTATATTTACTGAAGGTCCTCGGTCCACCCCAGCACGCCCTTGATGTACTTACTTGACTTCAGTGATTATATATATATTTTTTCTCCCGCAGCTCCATTTAATTTTAGGGGGAAACATTGTCCTTTTTACAGCTATAACTTTACTGAATTTTATATAAGAAGATGGATTATTATAGATTAAAATGCTGATGATACATTAATGCATCAGTATGGATAGTCCAGTAATGTAACGCATAATGATGTACTCCCACAGGAGTATTTTTATGCCTGATAAGTGCTTTGGCTTTTGATATTTGAATTAGATTTTGCTGCCAACACTAATGTATTTTTAATTATATAGTATTTGAAAAGAGGACCTTAATGTGTAATGAAGAGGGCTATTTTTACCTTCAAGTATTTGCTTTTTTTAAAGTCAGGTTTCCAAAAGAATTTATCCACCACTGTTATTTTCATGCTATGGATTAGAATAAATGTTTATAATGAATAATTATAGACCCCCAAATGTAATCATCATCCAATATGTTTAGAAATCAATAGTATTTTTTTTTGCGCAAAGCTTTAGCCCGGTCTTCCCCATTGTCAAGGATATACTTATATTAAAATTCTGAATTTACATGCAACTGTTGAGTGTCAGCGTAAAAAAGCGGGTTATAAACTTGCCCAACAATGTGTTTAATGTCTCTCCAGCCTTCGCTACTCCCCTGACTCTGCCTTTAAAGGAATGCGTTAAGCCTGATCCATTTCCCCGGCGCGGCGGAGCTGGTGTGAAGTGGCAGGTTAACAGCGTCTCGTCAGTAAAGCCCGGGCCTATACTCTGTACGCCCGTCAAGCGTGTAAATACTTGTCTTTAAAAAAAAAAAAAAACACAAAAGAAAACCCCCAAAAAAACCCCGTGCGTCTCTTTTCTCCGCGGCCTCTTGTCTAACTGCTACTCTAACCTCTGCCTCTGTGGGACAGAGCATGCTGCTGCAGCGGGAGAGGTGCGGGAGGGGATCCGGGCGAGGCCGAGCCTGCGGGCTGGGCAGCGGCAGTGGGAGAGTCCGCTAGAAAGCCGCAATGGGGGTGCAGGGGCAGCGGAAACATGCTGCTACATATGTTTGGTCAAGCATGGCCTTTGTTGTGATCTTAAAAGGGTGTTAAAAACCCACTCGTCTGTAGCCTTCCTGAAAGAAATGAAAGCATCGCATAGTTCTTTTTTTTTGATGCATAGGCCTAATGAAGTGGTTAAAAGAATGTTGGATTTTCTAAGTGCTCACAGTCACTTTTAATTGCGCGGGGGGCATTTTTAATTGGGCCAGGAGGAACAATAGTTAACTTAATCCCCATCATAATGCATATTTTTGAAAAAAAAAAAAAAAAGAGCTTTCCGTTAGGTTCAGCCAAACTAGATGTGATAAATATATAACCCCTATAACCTCGAACCGGCTACGTGTGCCCTGGATGAAATCAGTGACGATTTAACCGGAGCCTGCGTTAATTTAAGTCCAAGCCCTTCATCATTAATCCGCTTTTGGTCATATCGACCAGAACTCGGGGCCTCGTCCACTCCCTGTGGAAAAAATATGGCCGAACCAACGCGTGTCAAAAACCCCGGTAATTTACCTCTGAAATCAATTCGTCTCAAAAGAAGTTGCGAGCAACGAGGAGAGGCGAGACCCAGCAGCGGCAGCGCAGGCCAGGCTGATGGGAAGCGCAGGCCGCCGTGCGTCTGAGATCACTGCTGCCGCAGGTGACGGTGTGTGCGCCCTAATCTCTCCGGCGAGCGCCGGGCCCTCTCCGCTCCTCGCAACTATCACTTTACCGGGGAGGACGGGCAATTTCCATCCGAGTCAGATAATTACTTTGAATGTCAAAAGATGTAGTTTTAATATCGTCTCTATTAGCCTGTTGGCTAGGTAATTAAGGTGCAGATGACAGCGGCGAGGGAAACAGATGGCATTTACTTACAGTGATTCAGAAAGTAAACAATAAGCCCGGGAGGGGAGAGGCAGGGCTGCACACCGATCAGCCATTTCTCTCCTCCCCAGCCTCAAGCAGTGGGCTCGACAGACTGAGACTGTTGTTGTCGTGGTTTCACGGGACCGACAGCTGTTGATTAACAAACAAAAAATAAAGCCAAAAAAAAAAAAAAATAAATAAAATAAACAAAACAAAAAACAACATAAAAAACCCCTAAAAACAATTCTCTGACTTTTTAATCTGAATTCAGATAGCTGCGTGAATCACCTGCTGAGCGAACAGGTGAGGAAGCAGGTGGCTTGCGCGCGTTGCCCTTTTGTGGCTCCGCGCGCCACGGACCTGTTAAATCTCCGCGAGAATCACAGTATTATCGTTAGTCGGTTAATGGGGGCGGTGGGAGGACGACGGCCGCTCCATGCAAAACGCAAAACGGTTTATTGAGAAGCCGATGGGAAATGATTTGTAAAACCATGTGTCGTTTTTTTTTTTTCCTCCCCGAACGCCAAAATCAGGAATGAGGATGAGAAACTAGATTCTGAGTAGACAGGAAACCTTCCCTTCATTCTTCAGCCGCACATGAGCTTTTCCAACATTATAAATACCAATATTAGATTAGTATTAATGATATAGTGTATTAAATAATGATTGATTAATTATTGTACGTATCTCATCTATTTTACTTTAATTATTCTCATTCTTATTCTTATTTTCATTATTATTATTATTTTGGTTGGTTAAAGTCTGGACAGTTTGATTAAAATATTATATTAATTCTACATATTTATTTATGTTTTACACTTTAAGATGAATGAAGCATACACTTTGAGCTGAGAATGATTGATTCTAAAATGTTTATCTGAAAAAAAATGAATAACATACGGTAATGCTAACAATACAACCTTTCACAATAATAATCAATATATCGACGACTCGTTAACGAAATAATCGAAATGATTTATTAAAGCTGATGTAATTATCTGAATAGGTAAACGCGTATATTTACGCACAAAAACGAATCGACCAATTTTGTTGAATATTCTTTTCTCACTAAGCGACATGGGGCGTGGAACCGATGAGAGGCGAATAAAGAGAAACAATTATTTTTTTTCAGCACACTTGAAAGTATTTCTAAACAGCACAGCATAAAAAATGGAGTGATTAATCGTTATTAAAATAATTTTCCTCTGAGTAGTACTCATGTTACAATTTCCGGCCTGACAGGACGAGAATAAAAATAAATCGCAAAAATGGGGGGAAAAAAAAAGACTGAAAAACCGGTTTGGCGCGTTTAATCCCTGACTCCTCACGACGAAGAGCAGGAGAGTATTCATCCGTTTCGTCGTCGCAGCGTTGGGCTGTGTAGTCAGACTTTTTTTTTTTTTCCACGAAAGAATTTCCATGAAACAAATGTTCAAACCGCTACACGAATGGAAATATTTCAGATAGATTTCGTTACATACAGAATTAGGACAGGATTAAACACAGCGCTGTTATAGAGTTTCTCTCTGACAGAGCAAATGTTGCCTATTATTGATTCAATAAAACAAATGATTCTTACCTCCCGGGCTGACGACATTACAGTCACGTATCATCTTTATTTTGGGGGGGAACAAAGGTCTTAAATGAGTCTGTAATTGGGAGCATAAACACATCGAGGCGCAAGGATGGCGATAACAAATCCTATCAACCGTGTCGCCAAATGATACATAATATTTCTTGAGAAATATACAGAAAACCAAGTTGAAGGGATGAAAATTTCCCTTCATTTTAGGGCATTTTTGTGTCCTATTTGGCAACGTGCCATGCTACGATGAAGCTGTTTTACCCCAGTTAACGGAATAACGTAGGCTAGCAATTGTTTAAAAGCTAAAAAATTATTATTATAGAAATACACTGCATCGATTTGAGCTATTCCGGGAAATCCCTTCAGATTCTTAACACTTGATATTTGGAAAAAGGAACTCAGGTGGACACAGTTGAAAAAAGTGGCAAGCCAATCAGATGGCTCCTTTCCCCTTTGGCCAATGGCAGACGCCACATTGTTGTCAAATTTGTCTAATGAAAACGTAGGAGCAACAATAGAGAGGGGAGAGAGGGATCTGTATCCACTGACAATCTCTGGAGGAAGTTAGTGTCTAAGGCTGCTGCGGGTAACTACCTCGGCTCCTCCTGGACAGTTTAAACTTTCCGTGGGGAGGAATGGTCGCTCCTCTCGGCTCCTGCTCTTTTCGGATCTAAAGTCGACTGTGTTAACCAGTATTTTTGCTTCCTCTGCAGACTCCAAGACAGTTTCCATCCGAGTTTCGATAATAGCCTAGAGTTGTTGTTTTTTTTTTTTTCCTTTTGTGCATGGTGTTCTCATCGTCGACTTCACCTGTTGCCCAGAACCGATGTGATCAGCTCAAACATTGGTTTAACTAACACAGATCTTTCAGAACAACGTCGTTCTCTTATTCATAGTTTAGTCACGCTAGAGAGGAAACACGGGCATGGATCTGAGACCGGAGCTCCCAACGGCCTCCTCTGCCTCGCAGGTCCACCCGGGAGCGGCGGCCGCCGCCGCGGCAGCAGCCTCCATCCCGGTGTCGATGGCCGGCAACCTGCTGCGCGGCCCTCCGCTCCTCCTGCGCGCCGCGGACAAGTACCCGCGCACACCCAAGTGCGCCCGCTGCAGGAATCACGGCGTCGTCTCCGCGCTGAAGGGCCACAAGCGCTACTGCCGCTGGAAGGACTGCATGTGCGCCAAGTGCACCCTGATCGCGGAGAGGCAGCGGGTGATGGCGGCGCAGGTGGCGCTGAGGCGGCAGCAGGCGCAGGAGGAGAACGAAGCGAGAGAGCTCCAGCTGCTCTACGGCACGGCGGAGGGACTCGCCCTGGCCGCGGCCAACGGCATCATCCCGCCGCGTCCCAACTACGAGGTGTTCGGCTCCGTCAGCAGCGAGAGCAACTCAGGTGAGGGGGGGGAGGGAAGCTTTACGCGTTGTTACGAGGGTCCGCCGGCTCGGTGGCCGCTCGGTTTGCGGGTAGATTCGCAGGCCTATAAAACCCTCCGGGCTTCGGGCGTGGATGTCCGGGGCAGTCGAGTTAAACCGGGCTATCTCAGTAACCGGGGCCCGATGTTACGCGTCGTTCCGCCCGCGTAAATGTAAACTTATTACATGCATATAACGGTGATGGCAGCGGGGTTGCTAAGCGACACATGTGGCTGAGGGCTAGTGAGAACAATGAACGCGGTGCATTTGCGGGTTATTTTGCAGAAGGGAATGAACCAGCGACAGCTGTTCTCGCTCTGAGTCGAAGGGACCTTCGTTGTCTGAAAGAAACACGTGTTAAAACTCCCGAGTATTGGAAGGAATGTGTGATTTAGTTTCCATTTCCTGACCGTGATAAGTTGACCCCTGTGACTGAGAACTTTCCGGGCTCCGACTCCGCCAGGATATTTTTCAGATGATCTTATGTAACAGTCACACTTGGTGTCTCATAAGCTGCGGTTGTCTACTTGTTTCAACAGATTCAAGTATCCAGAAGTACGAGCTGTTTCCAAAGAGCCAGCACTCCGGCTCCGCCACCCCTCAGCAGTCTGCGGGGAAACCGGCATCCACCGAGAGTGACTCGGCCCCGGGCATCTCGTCCCCAGACGGCCGGCACGGGGGCTCGGGGTCAGAGAACGGAGACAGCGAGTCTTTCATCAGCTCACCGGTGTCCAAGCCTTTAAAAGACGGAGAGGAGACCCCTGGGTCCGTCAGCTCTCTGGGCTCCGATTCCGGCTCTGAGACCGACAAGGACGAGCAGGAACCCTCCCCGTCCTCCGCGGCCTCCCGGCACATGAACGCCATCGACATCCTGACCCGAGTGTTCCCCAGCCACAAGCGGAGCGTCCTGGAGTTGGTGCTGCAGGGCTGCGGTAAGGACGTGGTGCAGGCCATCGAGCAGATTCTCAACAACAGCGGCGTCCAGGGCCCCAGCAGCAAGGCAGGGCCGGAGGAGACGTGGACGGCCGAGAGGATGCTCCAAAACGCGCAGCAGCAGGCGCCGCCATCCTCCGCGTCCACCACCGCCCCGACGAGGCCCATGCTACCGGGGGCCATGACGCTGAGTAACCGCTCCGCGTTTTCTCCCCTCCAGCCGAACGCTCCGCACTTCGGCGCCGACCCCAGCGCGTATCCTCTGGGCACCCACCTGGGACTTAACCCGCTGCGGTTGGCCTACTCTGCGCACAGCCGAGGACTGGCTTTCATGACGCCCTACTCCACCACTGGCTTGATGCCCACTCTGGGCTTCAGGCCCCCGATGGACTACGCCTTTAGCGACCTGATAAGGGACAGGACAATGTTACACAAAGAACAAGGCTATGCCAGCGGCCTGTACGGGCCCTTGGTCAACAACACGCCGGACAAACAGTGAGGCTGGTGGACTGAACACAGTGACACATTGCATTGTATTTGTGGCCACAAGTGTTGAATGTTCTGACGAAAATCTGTGATGTGTTTTGGCTACAGGATACTGTAAATAATAGGATTATCTGCCTTGTAGTCAAATGGTCTGAGAGGGGAAAACTAAACTCACTTATGCGTAATTTTGAAAATGTTTTTTTTTTCATATATGTTAGACTACAAAGTTTGGATGACATTCCCTAATTATAAACCAGATTATGCCACCAACAAAATAAATGAAACTGAACAGATATTTATAGATTCCAAAATAAATCCTGCCCAAGCTGGGAAGCTGAAAAGTCACCCCAGTTGCACAAAAGGCTAAAACTATATGCACATGCTTTTATCATTGATTTATATATCAGTTTCTTCAGGATTTAAAATAAAACGTAATAACGAATAAATGATTTATCGGAGAGTTATGACTTTTTTTTTTTTAAAAAGCCCACCATTTTTTTCAGCTGCTTGGTGAAACTCGAGTTAAAGAAAATAGATAATTTTTTTCAAAATAAAACTTTAAATACACATTTCTCACTCACACACACATATCGAATAATAACCGGGGCAAAATTAAATTATTTAAACATGTAGCTTACGGATGTTAACCTTATATCCTGTTGTAAAAGTTGAACTAATGATGTGTAAATACCATCACTTTTTTCCTATGTATTATTTCATTTATCTCACCTTTTTTCTTAGTTCGTTTCCAACAGTCTGTATTATATATTGCGTTTGGTAACATGAAATGCTATGCTATATTTGACTTTTCATTTATCTGTTAGTCACCACAAATATTGTGACAAAGTGCTGGACCAAGTCAGTTCCTCCCCAAATGTTACAAGCTGTGCTGTCACATTGCATGAATATGCTGGAAATAAATGTTATTTTAAAGAAACTGGGAAAAAGTATATATATATATTGTAGGGTTGGAACTGAAATAAGAATATAACAAGCCTTTTAATTTTTAAAATTGTGTTGTAAACGCCCTGTTGCAAAGCTGGACGCCTTCCAAATGTGTCAGATATTTAAACCTCCGGCAGGTAAAAGTCTTGGTTTTGCACCTGAACATTTCCTGAACAAAACACCAGAAACCCGTTTGACACAAATCCAAGCCAGTGGAGCCTGCAGCCGGCAGGTGATCACTGACGGGGCATTGACATGCCAGGAGTGTGGTTCAAATAATAACAAAATATAGAGAGCAAAATCAGAACAGATAGAAAGATGGATAGACGGATGAAAACAAGATAAGCAGATAAATAGAATCTACTCTCTGAAGAATCAAAATAATTTATACAAACAGGCTAAATACACGAAACGTACTGAAATATTTCGAGTTTTTTTTTGTAATATAGTGGATATAGACTGCAGATTGCACACACACACACACACACACACACACACACACACACACACACACCCACACCTATGACACGAACCTGAAGTGAGGCACCACATTACACACATTTCATAAAGTGTGTTTGTTTTAGCACTAAAACCTTTCATAAAAGACCTGTCCACTAGGGATTTGGCTCCGGAATGGAGCTGATTAAAAAAAAAAAAGGTCTTTTAAGGCTGGACCGACACAGAGGGACAATATGCATTTCCCCCCTTTTTCTTCTTCTTCTTCTTCTTCTTCTTCAGTAACATATACGATATAGCGTAGGCGTAGATGTGGAGGGAGAATAACATATTTACTCTTTATTCGGAGCTAGAACACTTTTATAACCAGTCAGCGGGTCAGTTTCAGCCTTTTATTGGTTTGTACATCCATTTCGTTCTTCACTAAATCCAATTTTTAGATGAAGTGCGAACCCATTATTCGAGTTCATGAACTAGTCTATTTATAAAGTGGCTGACAGTGCGGATCAAATACAATCCCGAGCAGAAGCGCAATAACAATCCTGTCAAAAAAACAAAAAACGCGGAGGCGTAGCCCAAGAAGGTCTGACGTCGACCTCATTTATATCCGTATAAGAAAATTAGATTGGCGACTGAATTCAAAATCATGCCCTTTTTCTTTAAGAGCTAATGCATTATTATCATTATCATCATCATCATCATCATCATCATTATTATTATTATTATTATTATTATTATTATTATTATTATTATTATTATTATTATTATTATTATTATACATAGTCTAATCTAAAAGGAACAAATACTCAGATCTTGCAGAGGGTTACGGTGATGAAGAAAATAAACATTTCTAGGGAGAATGTCTGAGTCCTCCCCCAACAAAACTGGAGAATAACATTATTAAATCCTTTAAATACTGATTTCCAATTGGACCCAGAAACTTTCTCGGTGTTTACAACGGCGTGCAGACGACCCTCCGGCTCCAGCCTCCGCCGGCACTTTCTCACCCGGGGATTTCGTTTCCGCCCCGGAAGGCTGAGCATTACCAAAGGGCGACGGCGCCATCTGCAGGTCGCAGCACGTCAGTACCGTTTAGTTTCTCTCTGCCGTCCAGAGCCGCTTCGGTGCTTGATGCTGATTGGTCGAGCGGCAGAGGCAGGTGTACCCGGAGAGGCAGGTGTACCCGGAGAGGCAGGTGTACCCGGAGAGGCAGGTGTACCCGGAGAGGGTGAACATGAGAACTTGTGGTTCTCCACTGAACCCGCTTCTCGACAGCAGACACACAGGTAAATCCCGCAGGCTGCAGGGAATTTGAGGACTGGGTCTGAAATCAGAATCAAAAGAAATCGAATTGTTTAGAAGTAATAAAAAAAAAAATTTTCCCTCTTAACTCGCACAAAATATGTTTTTATATAAATAACCAACGTCCTGTCAAATTCAACGTAACACACATGTAACAGATAGACATTGACGCGTGTGGATGATGTTGACTTCCTCCATGATCGGCAGTGTGACACAGTCAGCACCGCTAGATGACAGTCTCGTCTAACAAATGGCTTCTACTCTGCTGCTCTAACACACTACACACGACAGCAAACAGTTCGCTCAGTGGCTCACGGCTGCAAAAGTTTAGAGCATTAAACACAACCTTAATTCCCAATCTAAACTATCACCTGTCGGGCTCATACACGTTTTCATTTTGTTTTTAAATCTGAAATGCTGTCTCACCCGTTTAGGTTTTGTTCGCGCTAAATACATTTTGAGAAAAGCCGGTTAAATACGTTGTATTTCAGTATTTGTGCACATAACGCGCTTCTGGGGCTCGTTTGGATTTTGCTTTGCGCGCTGCGGCGCCTACGGTTCCCTCTGCTGGATAATTTTGCGCAAAGCACCGAGCGAGGGCATCGCAGCGCCTCTGCCAAAGCCGAAAACAGGATTAGCCTCGTTGCTGCCTAATTACACAGATTCAACAGTGTTTGTCTTTTCTGCTCAGCTGCCAGTGACTTACGTGTGCGTTGCCAACACGCACATTATATTACATATGTGTTTGTAATGTAATATTTGGACATCGACAATATACACTATTATTGCAGGTGTCACATCCTTGACCTTGACTCAACTTGACTTAAAACAAAAATAACAGAATCTGAGAAAATGGACATAAGAGGGAGCATCGGTTTAGGGAAGAATGCAGGTCAGCTACAGTGAATGCACAGCGATGTTTACCATGCTCCTTTCTCTGTGTTCACTAATGAATAATTAGACACAGCAGATAAATAGCCACAGGCTCCCAGAGCAGTGCAGAAAGAGAGAAAGAGTGAGAGAGAGACAGAGAGAGAGAGAGAGAAATCCATTTAGGTTATTACTCCATACATAAAACCCATTTTCATTTTCAGAGCTACTGTTTGGTTTAGTGTCAGAATAACAAATAGATAACAGCAGAACAAACCCGCACTGAGACAGAAACAATTGAGCACATTCTGGACTGAATCTAGAGGCTCGACTCTTAAAGCTCAGTAAAGTCACAGTAAAACAGATGAATGAAGAAACAAAATAAATGAATAAAGTCTTGTAGGGCTGCAGTATGCAGTCAAACATTGTACAGCTGTGCAGGCTCACCAACAATAGTGTTATCATAATGATAAAAATACCAGTGTTGGAAATAACTAAAAACATTGATTGTTTTATCACACAAACATCCACCTATCCATATCATAAGGAACCACACGTATACATTAATTTTATTCCACTGGTTAATCCATAGCCTGGTATCCTGGCCTATTTTGAAGACCAAAGTTCAGGCACATGGTTTTGTGATTGAACACAGTTTTTTCTGGTGTATGTACCATGTGGACTCAGTATAGCCCGAGATAAAAGAGGCCTTATTACTGTGGGGCTTTTCTTCATAGAAGTATAAATCAAAATACCCCCTTTTAAGTTCCCTTCCATTTCAGTTGCTATTGTACCTAAACAGTGAATATTCCAGACAAATGACTTTGTTAATATATGTACACAAACAAAGTTCCGGATTAGCCTGACCTCTAGCTATCTGGCGTCCTGTGGAGTTTCTTCGTCGCCCTTTGCGCTTCACTCTTCGTGAACAGTTTTGAGTATTATAGTGTTTATGGTGCCTCACTTCAGGTTCCTGTCATAGATGTGTGTGTGTGTGTATGTGTGTTAGTGTGTTTGTGTGCGTGTATGTATGAGTTTGTTCATGCGTATGTGTGTGTGTGTGTGTGTGTGTTTGTGTGTGTGTTTGTGTGTGTATATGTATATGTGCATGCGTGTGTGTGTGCGTGTGTGTATGTGTGAGTATATGTGTATGTATGTGTGTGTGTGTGTTTGTGTGTGTGTGTGCGTGTGTGTTTGTGTGTGTATGTATGTGTGTGTGTGTGTTTGTGTGTGTGAGTGGTCTTGTGTTTGAGCAGTCATGTGAGGAATATGGAACATGAGCTTCTCTCTGCAAGCGTTAATAGAAGAAACACCCTTGGATGGTATTGATTTTGGAATCTCATTCCAATCTGTCCTTTGAAGGGTCTCTTCATCATTCTGCACCAGGAGCGCCGTGTACCTCCATCCCCCAGCCCCACCCACCTTTTAACCATCACATATCGGCCCCCTTTACCCCCATTCTTTCCATCACAGGTGACATCCCTATCACACTTCTTGGGAAGAGCCTCTGTGTCTTTTTGGTGTGAATAGATAAGTTATTCCAATATGGTAAATATCAATACTCTACTATAATCTGGGCAAACTCTGATCAAAGCAAACCTTTTTTGCAAAAGCTAATTTTAATGTTTTAAGCTAAACACATTGTCATGTTTTGCCCTCAGAGTCTGGAACTTAAATGATGCAACGTTCCTCTACATTGTGTGATGATTCAGGGGCAGAAGAGAACGGAAACTTGTCCCCAATTTCGAAGGTAATAGGACTTCAGCTGGCAACTGTATAGAAATCCTGGCTAGCAAAATATGTTCAGCACAGCAGTGGCTTGTGATGAATGACAAAGGCCCTTCTGCTCACTGGAGCTGATTCTTAGCTCAAATTGGCCCAAATTAGCAACTGTTAATCCCAGTGAAATCTGGTGGCTATACACTATATTGGCAAGCTCTATGGTTGGATTAACTTGTTGGGGGGCCTTGGGGCAAAATGTTTCTATTGTGCCCCATTTGCCTTTAAGACCCCATCACGTGCAGTGCACATAGCACACTATACTGTATTATGGCAGCTCCATATATTTTACTCAGAGACTCACAAATAGACATGTATTTCTGTCCAGAAAACCTACCTGGCCCCACTTGTTAGTTTGGGGTAATTTGATTTAACACATCTTCATTTAAGATTATGCACAATGTGAATTGAATGTAACCTAAATCTATTAACATTTTAAGGAAATAAGATCCCCTCACAAGTGAGCCATTGGACCATGTGATAAAGCCAGCTCCAACTTAAATTTGCTCTCGTAGGAAAAGCTATTGAAATTCCCAAACAAATGACCAAATAATGAAATCAGCAAAAACAAAATGACAGACAGTGAACATCAGAAAGTTAGCCTCTTTGCCCTGGTTCTAATCCAACCTGGACCAGAACCAGCTCACATATGGTTGTCCGAGGCCAGAACACATAAAAGTGGGCAAGCACTCAGCTGCAGTCAGCCCAACCTAACTGGCTAACTGGGATATCACATTAAAAACCAGTAACCAATTAGTTAAGTTATAATATGTGAGCAAACTTGGCCCTTACATGGTCAATTTGTCCCAAAAGATCCTGTCTTATAGCCCAACTTGGCCCCATCATCAGCTCATCAGAATGTAAAATGGTTTAAATTAATAATATACTAATATTAATAGGCAAGAAGAGAGCAGCAGCAGTTGCCAGCGAGTTATCTGTACCCTGCAAGTACCCAGATGGCCTGTGTGTATTTATAGTGTGTTGGTTAAATCTGCTGCTGTTGGAACCACAAATGCCACAGGCTCTTTCTCTCTGCGTTGCAATTAAATAGCATAAAGCTGACGCTGGATGAAAACACATACCTACAAAATGTTTTTAAGAGCAAAAGGAAATGTTTTTTTTTTTGTTTGTTTTTTTTTTTACCCAGTTTTACACTCCCAGTGGTTCCAAAATCAACTCAGTACACAAGTGACCATATAAACATCTGATTCAAGTGGGAAGAAGAGCAAAACTGCGGCTACCAGTTTTATTCTCTCCAGTGTCAGCAGTGACAATAAGGTATCAGGTATGTACAGTGAAACTGGGGAATGTGCATGTGGTGGGCAGTATGTGCACGCGGTTGGTGTGGTGCTCATGGAGAAGCCTCATATGAGTTTTAAGGATAAATGGACGTCAAGCTGTGCCGACACAGCATGAGCACACTTAATCTCCTCAAGTGGAGAGTGTCAATCAACACCACTGGGGCAGATAAGGTGTGCTGGAATGTGAAAGTGTGTGTATGAGTGTGGATGATTGTGCACTGGGTTGTGCATAATTTATATTTGCATGTTGCGCGTATACAATTTGTGCATAAAATCCTACAGGAGATGCGGCATGTGTTTCTTGTCAAGCATGATGAGCTCCCAACCATTCACTGTCATTTAAACTTGAAAACGCAAACACAAACACACACAAATATACAAACTCTTTGTTATTATTAAAGCGTAAAATACTAAATTAAGAGACTTTCTCCAGGAATTTTTTGATCCCCACTCCCACACACAAAGATCACAATTTTAATGTTTTTCTTTCTTCTTATATTATTTGCTCACTTATGTTCAGCGACGTCCGACTGACTGACAGAAGTAGGTCTAAGTGAAAAGAACAGTTCTCTCTCTGGCTCTGTTCCTGGTGAGATCTCCTCCTCAACATCTTCTTCCTCAGACTTGTGAAGAGCTTTTCCAATTCTTGTCCCTCTGCCCTTTGCAGTGTGTTATCTGTTGTCTTTCTTTCTTTCTTTCTTTTAATCACTCTTATCTGCTCTCAAATGAAGATTGAAGATAAAATAAAACCTTTGTTTTCACTGACAAGTGCACACACTGACTCACAATCACATGTGCACACATGCTATATATGTACTTCCACACACAAATAGGAACACACACAGTGAAGCATCAGGCACAGAGCGAGAGACACTTTCACACACACACACACATATACACACACACACACACATACACACATCCCTTCAGGAAACCTTACACAATTATGACTAGAATGGGATTCATTCCCAGCCTTCAACAACTCATTAACTGCATATTGCAAATCGTACATTTCAGCAGAAAGCATTGATGAGGAACAGTGGGAACGGGGGCTCTGGGAGAGGCCAGCATCATTTTAACGTGTGTTCAGAATTTATTAGCATATCCCATATAGTACACTTTATGTATGTTTCATATGGAGGGAAAGGGAAGTTATGCTCTAGTTAACCATACCTACAGGTCAAATGTGTGAAAATGTTAAGCCTCTTTAAAAATGCATGAAATCCCATTTAGGTAGGTAGAGTTTTTTTCATTTTATGATAATACTGATTAGCTATGAAATACAAATACATACAGCATAATAAATAGGCATGTATTGGTTTTAAATACCCATAGAATTGAATGCAGTTGTAGACACCTTCAGGCAAACACCACCAATCCAAGGTGAATCAACACTTGTCTAAAATGCATATTATCATTCAGACGTCCTTGGCTCTACACAAATCTCTTGAGAGCAGTTAGGAAGACAGGTGCAGAACCTGAAGAGGAAAAGCTAAACAAATCTTCATGTTCAGGTGTGTTTCTCTCTGTGATTTTGTCTGAGAGGTTTAGACCTTTCATATTGGTTTAACTGGGGAGAGAAGTTTGTGTTGAAGACAAGGAGCTGTGCGGAGGTGCAGCTGCAGCAGGCTTCAGCTGATACGTGACCAGCTCATTAAAGTTTCATTGGCTCTTTGTTTCCCCTTTGGGTTATCCTTCACAGACCAGTTACTCTGACTCACAGGAGCTCAGTCAGTGCCCACGCATCTGTGTGTGTGTGTGTGTGTGTGTGTGTGTGTGTGTGTCTGTGAGTGTGCGCACGCATGTGCGAGTGTTGAGAGTATGTTTTTGCCTCTTATGACACACCCTTCTTGGCTGAGCTGTGACAAGGAGCAGAAATGTTATCTTTCAAGTGATGGGCTCTTCTCTCCTTCCTACTCCTTCCTGCTCCCACACAGACACACACACACACACACGCACACACTTAAGGTTTTGACTGATTATAGAATGCGGGAGTAAAATAGAAAAAGACTTTAAATGTCTTCTCCGCAAAATCAGCTGTACAGACACACACACACACACACACACACACACACACACACACAGAAACGCACACACTTGCATGCATATACACTACACTGATGAGTCACTGAGTCTCAAATTAGCACATCCTTTCTTGCTGGTGTTTTAATTGAGGATGGGGGACGAGATAGGTTAACAGCATTATTAGCTCAGCTTGGTGGAGCAGAAGGGGAGAGTTTGCTCTCCAGCAGGTGAAAGAATTCATGTTGTACAGCTCAGAGGGGACCGAGAAGTCATAGCATGCATTATGTTATACCTACAGCACCCACTTAGTGTTAGACATGTGGGACCTGGCTGAGCCTTGAAACTTGTACCGGGGATTTACACTGATTTATACTGGAGATCTTAGCTTTAGAGATGTGATGATGTACTTCAAGGAAAATTTAAAATTGAATTGTGATACACTCTCTAAATGGTTCATCCAGATAATCAGGACCACAGGAGAGGCTTTTAAAGCTAGTTTACCATTTGTCACTTTTTGTCAGGCTCTAATTAACTGATTATAATGCTGTAGGAAGAATTATGTGCTCAATACATCCCTCAAGTGGTCAAAGACGGTAACCATAGACGTTTCTAATCTAATGAAATCTCATGAACATTACAACATTCACGTCGCGCTCAGGATGAACTGTAACAACTTTGGGGATCCTTTCAATTTTCTTCCAATGGCATCATTGGGTCAAAATTTCAGTTTGTCGAACACTTTTTTTCCATGACCTCATACCTGTAACTGATGACACTCAAATAAGCCCCACTTGTGCTTTGTGTTTGATGGTAATTAGAAAATGATAGCATGCTAAGATGCTAAAAATGTTGAACATGGTAAACATTATACCTGCTTAAGTATCTAATTTTAGAGCTGTCACTGTGAGCATTTTAATATGTTGCTGCACAGCTGGTATGGCTGCAGACTCTTAGTCTTGTTAGTATATATTAATCATTACATTTATTAGAGAAAAGCTGTTTCTGGCTCAGTGAAAATATCCCTGACTTACAAATGAGATAGCTTGATCTCTGCCAAATTGGCAAAAATGAAACAAAATGTATTGATCTTTTTTTCACAATTACCATCGGGATCAAAGAAAAGAAAAACTGTTTTACGCTGGATTTAAACAAACACGAACAGAGCACACTATCCAGCTGGAAAGGCTTCCTTCACAGCTGCTTTCACATGGCTTATACTTGTAGGTAATAGTGTGATCAAATTAGGGCGTTAAATCTCCTCAGGGTCTTGGCAAGCTCAACACAACATTGTGAAGGGTGTTTGACAATTCATTTATTGAGGCAAGAGTTATTTTTCTGCGGCAGACATTACTAGGTAGACCGTTATCAAAGTGGTGACATCCTCGTTAGATGTATAAATGCTCAAATGGATGTCAACTGCAGACGCTGAGGGTAGGTGTTGTTGTTGGCACATGTCCTTGAGGATTATGGTGAAAAACTTCATGCACATACAAACATGTACTTAAACACCACACAGAGCTACACACACATAAATAGACAGACAGAGTAGAAGAATAGTGGTGTTTGGTCTATGGATCTTTGTAAATTGAATTGAGAAATATGAAGCAGGAGAAGTAAGAAGAAGACAGAGACGGAGAGGAAGAGATGGAGAGGAAAACAAAAGAAAAGGAAAACTGGGTCAAACAGGAGAGTGGGGAGGTGGAGCGGAGGTGGACTGGACTGTAGAAACATTATTGACACCCCCCCCACCACCTCTCCAAATTATGATCTATATCGGCAAAGTGGATCTGACCACGGATGGAGATAGATTGAACTCTATCTCCTCCCTCTTCCCCCTCTTTCTCCCCCTCTCTCTCTCTCTCTCAGGTTTGCCAATGGAGACAGATGGCGCGGGGCCCCTGGCCTCGGCCCCTGCAGATTGATTATTGATCAGGAGGACAGAGATGGATTCGAGGGGTGGAGAGGACATCGAGGAGCGGAGAGAAGGCCGAGGAGGGGAGGTGGAGGTGGAGAAGTGGGAGGATATTCAAGGAATTTATGTTTTAAGAGTGGGGCTAAAGGATGGCAGGATGAGGTGGGGAGGAATGAGAGGGAGAGGATGTGGGCACAGCAAAGGTTTTCTTTAGCTCAGCTATCACCTTGAGAGAGAGCTATCGACTAAGCTCCAGATTTATAGCCAAAAGTGTTTTGGATTCTCTTCAGGATTTCCAAGTTATAGCTCATTCCTTGTCAATGAATGTCCCACGCTCACTTTAAATAGATGTTAATCATTGCAGTGGGTGCACACACTGCATATCTAAAAAGAAAACTTTTTATGAAAGAAGAATAGCTTTATGTTGAGACTCGGGGGCACGCAGTTGAAGGGGTCACAGGATTCATTTTGCAGATAAAAAATCAGCTAAACTTTCATTTCTGTTGGATAAATGAAAAGTGCAGCAACAAAGACACACTCAAAATCTCTTTTCTTATATTTTCTACGTATTGACTGCGAGTGTGGACTAGCCGTGTGTGAGTGCCTGCCTTTGTGTTTGTGGAACGAGTGCTTGTGAGCGTGCTGATGTGTTGGGAAGGTGAAGCTGTCTCTCCTTGCCAGACAGATGGCTATCAGCAAGGCTCCAGAGACTGAGTGCTGCTTTACAGTGGAGCCAAGAGGTTAAGCTGCAATCTCCACTGTCTCTCTCTTATTTTTTCCCTCTCTCGCGGTACCTTTCATCTTCTCTGTGTGCACGTGCATGTGTGTATGTGTGGGTATGTGTGTGCGTGTATGTGTGTTTGTGTGCTCATTTACTCCCTTTGCACTCTTATGTGTGAATATCAGGGTGCTTGATAAAGGAACAGAAGGAGCCTGTTGGCTGGTACGCATGAGTGTGCTGGAGGCAGATAATGGAGGAAATAAATGACTTGCAGGCAGCTGCCCAGCTCAGAGTTTACACTGGGTGCCATCACTGATGGCAGTTCCTGACTGTTTGTCCTCCTAAAGTCATTATTTAACTTATAACTAGTATATTCATCTTCCAATAATTACCAGCGTGCTCACAAACACCTGAAAAGATACATAATTCTGTAATTACTAGCTCTGATTTTAACTGTGTTCCCTTTGTCATTTTTGTTATTCTTTTTTTCCAGATATTCCAGGTGCATCACTTCCATATGTGCTCCAGCCCCCAGGAAGAGTGGGAGTAGTGTCCCAGGAGGAGGCATCTCTGTGGGCTTCAGGGAGTGGGAGGACTGGATGGTTGCAGGATGAAATGGCGTGTACGTATGTGTCTATTTTTGTGTAAGAAGTTTTGATTACAACACAAACTGTATCTCCAAAACAAGTTTTTTCAGCATGATACTATAACACAGTAACATTTTCTAAAAGCTGCTATAGCCCATATTTCTTGACAAGGGATCAAATGACTAAATGTAATTTTAAAAAAGGTTAATCATAAGAATGGACCCACCTAACATCTCTCATTGTTTTTGTTTTTGTGGCCCACAAATACACTGTTTTGATTTACTCTTACTGCTCTCATAACACCATTATTTCCCCCACCAGTTTTCCACCGAAAAGCCCCAAAGCACCAAAAGGCAAAGTTAACGTGACTAGCTGGTCAACACAGCAGTAAGAAGTTCAGTATTTCATCTTGTAAAAAGAGATATACTGTATGTCAGTGCTAAATTTTCAGCTTGTTTCTGCTGCCCACAAGTGGCCAGGAAAGACTGAGAGGCCAGAGTTAAGACTGATTTAGAGACTGATTCGAACTGACTTGAAAAGACTTGCCTTAATTTCCTCTTTGGTGCAGTGTCATATCAACATAAACTCTTACAAATGTTTAATTGGACCATGTAATGTGAGAGCATTGTTGCTGAAACTACGCATATTTATTCATATAATATTTATCGCATAATTTTTGCACTTCTCCACAGCCCATGAAACACAAGATGGTAGACCAGCTCTTTATGATTTAGCTGGAGTGTGTAATACATCCTGACGTTTAGCAAGTTAGTGTTTACAGCGTTAAAAGGCTGCTTTCAGCCACATTACACATGCACATCTCTAGGATTGGGCTGTGTGGCAGTGGGGTTAATGAAGTTTCTCTCTGCTACGCCACAGAGGAGAATTATCTAGTGAAGCAGGAGATGGCTGGCTCTCTTTCTGAGTGTCAACAAACAGTGGGGGAGTCCTCCATAAATGACAAGACGTAGTTGGCCATATTTAGCTGTATTATGCTGCCGTCTCACCAGTATTTGGGGAAAATGAAATCAGTCTCACCACACAAGCAAATGAGTGCAGAAATTGAGAAGGAACGTGTGTGCAAACACACATTCATACATAAACATCCATGAAATAGTTTCACCAGGATACACATACACACCCATGAACATGCGCAAACATACTCATAAATGCAGACAAATAACTTCGCTGACCGGCTGATAAAAACCTTCCCCATCCCTCAGATCCCGGTTGGGGGTGTGTAGATTCTCCCCAAGTCACAGCAGTCAGTGAAGGACGGAGGGAAATTGTGCAAATTAGGTGAAGAGAAGAAGAGGATGAGAAAGTACGTGGCAGAATAGTGTGAAATATCCTCAAGGCCTCCTGGTGTATCAAAGAGCACGGCCAGCTGTGTGTTTACCAGTATACCAGCATCAACAACACTCACACACACAAATGCACACATGCAAAGCCTTTAAATAATCACTGAGGAAATCTCTCTGCCGTTCTCCATTAAAATGGATAGAATTTCTGTTGCTTTAAATGTATATGGAAATTGTATAATTTCCATGGAAAGAAATTCAGGAATCAGGAATGTGTGGAGAGACATTGCAAGAGGGAGGATGCTCTTCTAGGGATGTTTATGTGCATATGTGTATGTGGATATATGCATGCTATCAACAGAGTTTGTTGTGAAAGAAATGTTTTATTCACCCCCCCCCCCCGATTTCCTCTCTGAGAAACTGTTTTTTTTCTGTTTACTGAGAGACAACAAGCCTGACCTGAATGAGACGAGCACAGAGAGAGAGAGGTATGGTAAACACTTGCAATCGACATAATGATAGACAACATGGAAGAACTGTTGTTTTGTGTGTTTTGCGAGGTGCGTGTGTGTATTAAACTGTTTTCGTGAATCTGAAACGAAACATCCCTGTAAAGTACTTAGAGAGGGTGGGCACAGAATGTAACTTGTATGGCGGTGGCATGTATGTATGTTTGTGTGTGTGTGCATGTATGTGTGTGTGTGTTTGTGTGTGTAGGGGCAGAGGGGAGATGAATTTCTCACCCTTGTCTGATGTTTGTTGTGGTGTGATGTGTTGTATGCAGCTCACCATTGTAATCGCCCCTCTGAAAAAGACAAATGCCTTTTCTCTTTTCAGGAAAAACCTGAGGGAGACAATCCCTCATAAACACACTGTTTGCACACTGTTAGGAATACAAATAGATTTGCAAATAAATTCTATTAAAGCGAAGAGTCCTAATGCAAAACACATTGCATCCATTTTTGGAAAAAAATGACATCATTCAACATACTTTAAAAAATAGATGATGCCTTCAGTGAAAGTGATTTTGTTTTCTAAACCAAGGACTCAGGATAAGATTCCCGACCCTTCTATCATTTATAAGAGTCAGCAGCAAAGAACAAAAATAGTAGGATGCATTATGATATATTATGCTCTAAGAGTGCGAGGACATATCAGTAGGAGTAGGCATCCCAATTGTCGATCTTTGATGAAAATTTGAATATTTCACTTTTTCCTACAGATTAAAACCTTTCTGGCTACTGTCCTTCACAGCAAATGCAACAAATAGTCTAAGAAGTGAAGAGAAGTGATACTCCCAGTGTCACAACAGTTAATGTTCACATCGCCATGAAAGCACAATGCATTAGGTACTTTTTTATCTTGGTGAACATGTAGATGTAGGTGAACTTCAGTTCACACCAATCAAATTCTAATGTAATTTTTTTCTGCTGCTTTTGCAGTCACCTCTCTCTCTCACACTCCATCTCTAAAAAGTTAGCAGTGATGAATGTCCTTCATAGAAGTATAGATTGCCTCATGCTGTGAGTAGTGTCAATACTGAAATGCAGTATGACAAGCTGATCCTCTCAGTCAGAACAACTTTGTCTCCCTCCTTCTCTCTTATGCTACATCTCTTTCTTTCTCTTTGACTCTTTTTCCCCTCTTGTACTCCTCTGTCTACACAATGCTGCCTCAGAGGGAGAGTGGGGAGAAAATGGGAGGTGCAGATGCTCCTCTGAATAAGAATTTAGGAGGAGCTCGATATTGTCTGTGAACTTGATGAAAAGAGGGAGAAGAAAGACTGGGAGGAATAAAGAAAGGGGTGAACAGAAAAGAAGAAAAGGGGTAAAAGTAAATTGTGAATAATGTATATTGCTGGCCTCCCAATGCTTTGCTGTTTAATACCGGACTAAATCCCTCAACTTCTCGTAAAAACTTCAACAATTTCGCAGTCGAGTAATCTTCCGATTTAATAACCTTAAGCTTCCCTAGCTCCATAAATCTGACGTTCTTACGCCTTCCCTCCCAAACTTCACCCTCCCCTCCTCATCCTCCCTCCTTCCCTCCTTCATTCCAAGCCTCTGTGCATTTTATCTCCATAATAGCACAAAGCGGCGCGAGCTGCCTCGGTGGGAGAGATAAGGGAAATTCCTGCCCGTATTTTAATAGCTTCGCTCAGCTATCTCTTCCTACCAACTCCTCAGGAGCTGCCAGCCAGTGCACTCACCTTGGACGCAGCACCCAGAGGAGAATCCTACAGAAAGACATGACTGCTCAATGCCTGGCTTGTGTGCATGTGTGTGTTTGACAAAGAGAGTGTTGCTGTTTGTGTGCTCAAGTGTGTTTGGGAATGTATACCTGTAACTATATTTGTGTGTGCATGTGTGCATGTGTGTGTACATGTGCGTGTGCGTGTGTGTGTTTGTGTGTGTGTGTTTGTGTGTTTCGCATATGTGTGAATGAGCATTTGAATGTGAGCCTTTGTATACAGAACAGCCTCTTGGTATTGTAACCTACCTTTGACAGCTAATTAATAACTTTTGCCGTGTATTTTTCTTTATAAGTCCTGTTTCCCCCACTTTGGGATTGAAACTTCCAAACCAACTATGCATAACCTGAGATTATATTCGTAATCAGAATTTATCAAATTATTCCTGTAGTATGCACAGTATGGTTTAAGTATAGTCATGATTGTGAAATCAAAACATTTAATCACAGTTAGGAGATGATAATGATCGTGGTAAATGTTAAAAAGCTGTATTAATTCTGGTCGGAGAGCTCAGCAGTGCATAATACATGGGAATTACCCAAATAATCTAGTCTAGAAGTACATTTTGATGTTGATCAATTAAATCGAGGTGCATCTACTGCCTCACTGAGCTGCATGCTAACAGGGATTTCAGATTTGGTTGTTTTTAATGTTCCTGCAGACAACTGCATCTTTAAAAGACAATAAACAGCCTTACCTGCAGCCACGAATTTTCTATCTATGGTGTCAAAGCCTAAATACTTCTACGCATCAGATCTCAAATGGTTTGGTGTCCCGATTATCGATTCAGCGTGTCTCACTAGTTTTTTTTCCGTTTCTTGTTCGTGAAAATAAATTTAGTTTAGAAATAGGGGAACAGGGATGCAACTTATCAGAGCAACAGTACATTTTTATGAACATGGCCCGTTGCGCTTATATGCAGATTTTTTCTCATTCTGCCAGATCATTAAAGATAAAATAGTATTTTTTCCCTATGTTTGACTGGTTGCTTAAATTTAACATAAAAACAGATGGCCCTTGGTGGCTTCAGATATAAACCATGTACTGCAGATTTTCCCAATAGTCCTCGGGAGACTGGCTTGGAACACCCATCCTCCATACATTCTGGTCCATGTCTCTGCCAATGCCCACTGGCAGCGTGGAGCATATACAGCCACATGTCTCATCTGAGACGTGTCTCCAGCTACTTTTTTTCTCTCAACATTGAGGGCTTTACTGGAAGGTTTAGTAAAAAAAAGTACACAAAGTACCACCTCCAGATCCCACTTCCCCCTGTACACTTGGCCTGACCAACCAGTAGGAGCCACTAATGCAGTGACAGGAAAATGATCCCTCTGTGGCTTCACAACAACACTGCTAATTGCCTTCGATGGAGCTCCAAGACAAGCTGGAGGCACCTGGGAGTGATAAAATTTAAGAGTGAAGGACAGGGACATCAGTGTTCCTCAAGTTTTTTGGTCTTGCATGCGAAGCCAGGATGAAGGTAAACAATATTTTGTCCCAACAGAATTAGCTGGTAATGGCATTGTTACCTTCAGGGACCACTTACAGTAAAAACCAGCACCTGTTTTTATCTGGAGTCCAGGAACTTAATTCAATTTAATCTCCAGCACTGAGAAATTAATGAAATCATCAGAGACAAATTGTGTTTTACATTTTAAGGCTCTGCTGCTGATGTTATTATCTAGAGTGCCTTACAGTAGGTGTGCAGGCAAATGGCCTGTCTAAGGAGACCATTGTCAACTGGACTCAGGACAAACGACTGACATTGGACAGATGATCTGTACTCAAAATCAAAACTAAAACCCATGGACTCCTTTGACTCAGATGACTGATTCAAGGGCCTACATTGTCAACCACAAATTTGGTTGGAATTCACAAAATGTTAGGGATTTCCTATCAAATGCTCAGTGGATGGGAGTGTTAAAATACAAGACTGAATGACAGAGCACAGCTGAATGTTTATAACAGTTATAGCTTCATGTACGGTTTGTGATATGGATTCTATTTACCTGTACTAATTATCACTTCAAAGGGAAAGATTCAAAATTTGCATTTCACTGTAAGAAAATCCTATTACATTGTTTTGATGTGTGCCTGCCAGAGATGAGCTCAACACACAAAAGCACACATGTTCTAATGACTTTTAATCCATCTGAGTCAATAGCCACCAAGGTGTTTAGGAATATTAGCATCTTCAGTCAGAGAAAATGCCTGACATGACTATTCCTGACAACAACTGCTGGATCTTGTTGAAGTTAAAAAGGAGGAACAGGCTCAATTCCATCACACCAGGAAGTGTGGGCTGCTGCATTTTGATAGGATGGTTGCCAGGAAAGCAGAGTGACAGAGTGTGGCGCTCACACACTGTGATGACATTGTAGCCCATCCAGATATTGCTGTGGGATCACAGATACAGTGTGTCTGTGTGAGTTTATGTGTATGTGTGACTCCTTACGGGCAAGTATACATGTAACTATACAAAATTGTACATTTCCTTTGGCATGTTTCTACGTGTTGTGTGTGTGCGTGTGTGTTTGTGTGTGTGTGTGCGTGCACGTGTGTGCGTGTACAGTGCTTGACTATTTAATGCTAAAAAAAAAAAGACATAATTAGAAGGATACCGAGGTGGAAGTGACATCTCTCCTTTCATCTCAGAAAACTGTTCTGTCATGTAAATGATCTGATATTGCCTGTTTTTTTTTCTATTCATCTTCTCATTCACAGCCCTCTCGTGGCTCCAGTAGAATATTGTCTGTGGAAGCTAGGTTGACTATGAGCCACTGAATCTATCATCCCTTGTCATTTTTGTCGGTGTGGCCGTGTCCGGTTGACAAGTAAAAAGTGAAAAATCAGGAGTCACTAGGCCATTTATAGGCCTTTGAAGGTACAAATATTTGTAGCCTGCTTGAATGAGAGACGACAGGCTGCTATTCATATAGTCGTGTGTCTCAAAAATAAATTTCTGTTTCTGTCCGTGTATTATTGGCACAGATCTGGTAGTTGCGGGTATCAACTTTTCAGCTGTTGTTTCTGTCTTTCAGGCACTTAGCTGGCTCAGAGGGATGTTTTGAAAAGAAATCAAATATCTGCTTTTTGAAAATTGCCTTGAACTGTCTGCTAGCCTAATTTTAACCCGCTTTCCAGCTAACTGGGTCAATGTGTGCACGCATGTGCATCAAAAGCTCTAATGTGCAATCGTGATGTCTACATGAGGAAAAAAGACTTATCATATCTGACAAGCACAAATTCTTTATTGAGAAAAAAAAATATGGTGCAGTAAAGGGAAGTTGTGGAAGGGGGGACTGTTGCACCCCCTGCACCCATACTTCCATTGACTATGGTGGCAAGTAAACAAGCAAATTATACTGTGATTTGTAATCTCAAATTGGTATCAGTTGTCTGACTAATATCACCTTGTTCAACACGTGAGATGATTAGGATTGAGGGTGTATTGTGGAGCAGTTTCTAATAACTCCTTTTCAAGGTAAGCTTTCACACATCTATTCACTTTACATATTTACAGTTAATCAGTTAAACGGTTATTAAGTCTTTTAATTCTATTCTGCTTATTAGTTATCATATTTATATCTTTTCTTTCCTGTAAATCAAGGTGTAGGGTACTTTGTGCAAGATCTGCAGTTTATCTCGGCTCTGCTTGTCTGTCTGTAAAAGTCACAACACACTAATAGTAGATACAGCATGTGCATTTGAGTGTGCTTTGCTGGCCTTGTATAAATGTATTTTGCTGTATGTAAACAACTGCAAGTGCTGTCATTGATAATTCCATCCTTGTGAATTTATGTGTTCTTATTCAACACCCACTCCACAGGAAAAACACACACACATGCATGCAAATCAACAACGCACACATCTAATGCTGCTCAAGCACAACTTCATACTTAAATGCAGCACTTTTAGTTGTTTGCCCAGAAACGGTGAGAACTGGAGAGAGAAGCAACAAACACAGATTTGGTGTCTGTTGGGAAGCCAGATTTTAAAACAGGCCAATTGCCTCTAAACACATGCGCACACATGTGAACACACACTCACTCACACACAAACACACACACACACACACACACACACACACACACACACACACACACACACACACACACACTCACGTGCATACACACACACACACACAAAAAAGCACATGCTTTTTATAAGGTGTTTACATCCTTACTTTGAGTGAAGGGGATGAAGCAATTCTGACAAGCTGTTTTTTTCCAGCATTGTGTAAATACAACAGCAAGGAACAAGGATGTGTGTAAATGCTGCATGACGATATGTGCTCCTGTGTGTGTGTTACTGGAAGTTACTGTGGGTGGGGAGAGGGGGATTGAGGACTGATGAGAGAAAAAGAAAGAAAGAAGTAAAAGGGAAAAAATGGGGGTCTAGGGAGGGATTAAAAAGCTGACATTCTGCAGTTCTCAGTGCCCAACCCCCCCCCCCTCTCTCTGTGGTTTGGCAGTATGCTCTGGCAGTTTTGGGGTAGAGAAGATTTGCCTGTAAGTCACTCAGCTTTTATGTAATAGCTGTTTGCAGCGTTCCAGGGAGGCATCTGTGGAGATGCGACTGAATCGAGAGGCGAGCCGGGCTGCTCCGCCGGTTGCAGCTGCTGGGGCTTGTGTCAGGAAGAAAGCCCCAGACAGCGGAGAAAGAGGGATGGAAAGAGAGTAGGGGTAGATAAGGCAAAAGACTGTGAAAAAACAAAAATTTCAAAGAGGAAGACCGGTTTAAAGATCATCCTATGGCTAAGGGCCAAGTCTTTACACTTAATGTACACCAGATTGAGGTCTTCTAATCGTTCTAGTCTCCTGTCTAGTCAGCAGTGCTGCTCTATATGGTACCATATGATCTTTATGGTAAGATCTAGATTGGTTGATAGTTTTCCATCTCATTCTTTGTGGAACATACTGTAGATTAGATGTAATCCTTGGCTCATTTCAATAGAATGTCCCACTTGTGGCTGTGTGGACTAAAGATATAGTTGGTAGTTGTGGTGTTTTGAAAAAAAAAAATTAAATTTATTTTATAATGCAGAAATACATCTAAAAGAATATTTGATCCAATGTATCCAGAGAATCTCTCTCACTTTATCAATTACAAATGCCAAAATCCTTTTACTACAGGTCACTGCATTGACCACTAGTAGTGGCCAAACTGCAGCCAATTTCAAAATACTCCCTCCCACATAAAATTGTATTAATCTGAATATTCCTTTACATCCTTTAACCTCTCTTGATTGTAGTTAAAAACTCTTCCCAGATTTTACAAAAAATCAAGTGTTGGTAGAGCCTCTGCTAACCGAGGTGTCCTCTTTTGGAATAAGATCCCATTGACAGTATGGGCCCAGTCAAGAGCTTCAAACCCACTTTTCTCTTGGCTATGGTCCTCACTAGGTTTAATGGCTGGGGAAACATTCAGGAGACTTCTACCTGACAGCTAGTAATTTTCAAGTTGTGTTGCACTATAAACCAGGGCTTAAGTTTAAAAGCAATCCAAATTTCAATATGTTTGTGCATATGAACATTCGCTTAGTTGAAAAGGCAATGGAGCTACAGTTTTCAGTTTTGAGCATCAGGCAGAAATTATCTGCTGGTTATCAAATATTTTTTATGCATCCTAAGAGAGTATGATACGGTGACACACATGATGCCTCTACCATCCCCCTCTTCAGCCTCAGACTCCCTTCCCTGTCTTTGTCTCAACATGTGCAGCGCCTGCCGTACCTCATCCCTCCACTAGTTGCGCTCACTCTTTTCCCTCCTCTCTTGTTACCTAATCAGACATTTGCCTGTACACCTGTTCTCAATGGTCAACAACCCACAGTGTGTAAAGTCCTAGTCTCCTTTATTTAGAGCTGCACTTGCCTGTGTTGCTTCATTTTTCAGTTTTTCTTTTCTGTTTTAATCTTGCATATAAGCTCTCTGCCTCGGCACCACTTTGGATTTGTTTGTCTGTTCTAACAGGTGACCCACTGATGAACTGTAAGCCTGTTTACTGACTGTATTTTTTTTTTTTATCTTACTCTACTTCTCTGTCTATATTTGGCTCTATATTTTGTTTTCCTACCACTCTGACTTTCTCATCATACTCTAAATTGTTTCAAATAAATATAAAAATATGCATCAAAAAACAAAGTTATTGAGAAATTATCATGTAGTCTTTTGAAATTTACAGATAAATGACAAAAAAAGTTTGAATACCACATGCTCATCTTTTACCTATTTCTAAGACAAGATAGCCTAAAGTCTAAGTATTGGTTTATCACCTGGTGCATATAGCTGGTACAATTTTGGCAAATTAAAAGAGACACTATGTGTACACAACATTTTCAAATGGTGCAGTAAAACATCTCCCTGATCTTTTTCAGCTAATCTTTGTCAACGTGGGGAAGATTCACTTCAGCTCATCTTTCAAGTCTACCGTGGGTGAGTGTTTCATGCTCAAAGACGTCACATGGAGGGCACTGTAACCCCATGATAACATATAATTGAAAAGATGTTCTGCTGTAGATCAACTGTAGAGCTGCTAAATGTTTTAAAACCTCTACTTTTGAGATGCTAATTTCTATCACTCAGCATAGTATATGGTGAAGTCTGGGGCAGAGTGTTTGTTGACTGAGTACGGATATATGATGGCGGTGTCTTGGTTTTGCTTAAAGGTACACTATGACAAAAAGCTAAGTTTACAAGCTTGGGTTCCTAATCTTATTTGTCTTTGTGCATTTGCTGGAAAAACACTCGATAGACAACATGGGATGAGGCACTTTCTCCCAAAGTGCTTATAAGCCTTAGCTTTGAGGGCAACAGTTACACATTGTGCTGCTCAGCTTACTCTGTCAAAGACACTCATGTGTCTGCTGTGTTGTTACAGTAATGATGTTTGATGGTCCAATTACAGAAAAATGGCCAAGAGAGCTGTTTATCCATTTGCGTTTTTAGGACTAAATCCAGAGATTAAACAGCTACAGATAATAGTGCATAAACTGTGAGGTTTAACACTTCTTGCTGATATTTGTGTCCGTTCTGTCTTAAGTCCAATCCAGCTCAGAGGACGAAGAGATCACTGAATATGAAACGTAAATGTCCATTCAGGAGGAAAGCTTTGGTATAATCCATGTGTTGTCTTTCAGTCTAATGCATTTGACCATTAGTGGGGAATTTGTGGGCAAACTTGGGAATTTAAAGACATTTATTTGAAAAGGATATATTATGCTTTCATTTTTCTTCTGACCCCAAATGTGAACGTATTCAGGCTGAACTCCAGAATCCCTCTGACTTGTGTAAACTTAATGTGAACTCAATCTTGAGGGATTCTGACTTTAGGCCTGGCTAATTACTGGTTAATCTTCAGACACAGGTCATAGTCAGAGCCAGAGCCAAATATTAACATTTGCTAATCTTTGCTGACAGAAACTTAACCCAACCACGACTTGGCTACTTTGGTGAAGTTCATCAAAAGAGTTTGAGTTGAAGTAAGTTGGACTGTTGTATGATGTATTTTTACATCAGTGGTTTTCACATCCTTAAATATCCTAAAATGGTCACTTCGAGGGTGGCGTTTCTGTCTCTCTGCTCTTACATTTTCTTGCAGCAGAGAGCTGAGTTTTCTGATCCCCTGTCTTTTGCCATGCAGTTGAAGCTATGATAATATCTGTTAACATGTGAAGCAACTTTCAAACCAAATAGTTCCTGGTACTGTTTTGCATGAAAACATTAACGCCAACAGAAAACTGGAAAGCTTTTATTCTGAAGCACTGACAGGAAGTGCTGCTTTAGTCACTGAGACAACTAACTGAGGTTAACTGCAATAACAACTGACCAACAACTGTTTAGGTATAGACCCGTATGAGCCAATAATATATTTATCCTTGGTTCAAATCTACGTTCAGGTGTATTAATGGGATTATTTACCGTTGATTGATATTTGTTTACCACTGACATTGTTGGTGAGTTGCAGATTAGTTAAATGGATAGCAGAGATAGTGTGACTTGCCTGTAAAAGACCCTTTTAAAGAGGTCATTGGAATCTGTCACATTCAATGCCAGTAGGATGGCAAATATTACTGTTTTTTTTCCCGCAGGGTTCACTGAAAAAAGGAAAAATACAAACGAAATATATATTTCACTGTTTTGCCTCTGTGTATACATTTGAGCATAACCCTATGTCATGTTTATTGAATGTTTAATGCTATGGGGGGTGAAGACCTTCAGCATTTCTACTTGTAAATAGCACATTGTTTCCGACATGAAAACTATGAAAGGCTGTGCATTCAAGGCTCATTTCTTTATCCCTCCTAGAAAATTAATTGGGGGCTTATCTGTTAAGATTCTGCTGATATGATCCATTTTTGAAATATGATATTAGCAAATAATTGCTGTTAAACAAATAAGCAGACTAGGGGGACTACATTAGAGTGTAAATTACAAATTACTTTGCTGATTTGAATCGTTTGGATCAAATGCACTTCAGTACATACAACAGTGACTGTTATCACTGCCTATTTAGTCTGTTTTTAGTCTCAATACTTTCAGATGGTTGCTGGTTCAATTTGTTATGTTAGGCTCAGTACAGAACTAGATTTATACAATATTATCAGGTTAATGGTTCATCAGCCATTTATTATCAACGTTTATGTGGCCTAAGCAGTCTTTTAATAAGCTCACACACTCTGCATCATAGCTGAGCTGGCAACGGTGCTCTCGATCACCAGTAAGTGGAGCTCCATTGCTAAAAGCCTCTGATTTGGCCAGTTAGGATGATGATGATTCAGTACAGTCAGTTCTGTTTTAAAGAGTGAGTGTTGAATATTTGTTTGTAAATGCATTGAAAACCTCTAGCCTGCATACTCTAAGAAGTTAACTTTATTTATAAAAGAACTAGCATTGCAGCTTGGTTGTGCTTTATAGGACCAGCACTGTTGAAATGTTTTGCTGACTTGTCAGATTGATTCATTTAAAACTGGTGCATGAATACAATTGAACTCACAGGGTGTAAAAGGCACATGAAATATGAATTTAACTGCAGCTTTGTGTATTGTTGGTATTAGAGAATACGCCTGTTTTTTTTTATTCTTTATTTTTTTTACAAAATATTATGAAGGACATAGTCCAGCGGTCATGACAGGCACATTAGCATGGCCTGTGACCTGTCAGTGTAAAGAAGATGGATGGCCCGAGGAGAAGCGGGAAAAGAATACATATGAAAGCTTATTGTGCACATATGGTCCATTAAGCACTTTCCTGCTTGTTTTTATGGCTGGTTTAATCTTTTTTAATCTGTCAGAAAATCAATTTGTTCACGTCGCTGCCAGGTTGCTGAGCAGAGCACTCCATCACGCATCCATAGACCTTGCCTGCCTTAGCAAGGCATTGTGCTGGATGCTAGTCATTGGAAACTGTTATAGAGAGATAAATGAATGCATTGATGGATAGATATGGGAGGAAACGATGGAAAGGGACCAAATAAGAACAAGCAAGTTTATGTGAAAGTGAGTGGAAAAAATATATGGACAGGCAAACAGCAGAGGGTTTACCCTATTGACAGTATATTGAAAACCATGAGGATTTAATTTTAAAAAAACTAAGTAAAAATGACAAAAAAAAAGTTGTTAAAGTGTTTTTATCAAATATAAATGTAAATATTGTACAAGTAAGTAACACAAAGGTTAGGCTAGTAAAGGAACTACAGCAGAAAAAAGCAGGATAATACAATTAATAAATCAGTTGTACAAAATAATTTAAAAGGAGAAGTTACATTAGTAAAGTTTAAATAGCTGATCATATAACATAATTTTGTTTTAGCAAGATATGCTCTCATTTTTTTCAGTTTACTTAAGTCAAACATAAAAAGATCTGTTGAAGTCCAATTTAAATTAACACAAAAAATCAACAGCGGTTTTCAGAGTTTATCGTTTCCATTTCATCGTATTCCAGACATTATATATTGCTGTCCACCACTTGCAGTAAACTATACAATAAAATGCCATGTTATGCGTATAACAGTAAGGTTCCTCTTTAAGTACTTTACGGAAATATAATAATATGCAAAAAATAATGAAACAAAGAAGGCACCCTTTTTTAGTCACATGAAGCTGAACAATTTAACTGTATCTCATATAGCCTCTAGTCATAGGATCTATCTGTAAAAACGGGAGACTTTAAGCTCAGCGAGATAGACAGAAAAAGAAGGGAGATAGATTGAGCTTCGTCTCTAAAACCCCAAGTCTAAAACCCCACAGTGAACTGGTGATTATCCTGCATTCAGCAAAAACCAAATAAGTCCTGTAATTCCTCCAAAGGGCCGGGATGCTAAAAGAGCTAATTTGACAGAACAAGTATAAGAGAGAAAAAGTATTTTCTGTAATAATCTGTGGATTTACTGGGAGAAAAGGAGGATACCTGGGATAAAGCAGGGGTTTGGCTGAATCCATTACACCAGTGCTATGGGATTATTAACATAGCCAGGAGTCACTGGGGCAGATAAATACCCATATGAAGACATTGCAGGGGCAGTGAAATGTGTCATTTCCACTCCCAACAGCACGCAAAGGAGGAAAAACCATTAAAATTGCATGCAATTTATTTGTCAGCTTAGAAGGAAAAAAAAAAAAAAATCTGTATCTTGTAAAAGTATTTTTTTTTTTCAAAGCAGGAAGGCTATTTTCCCCTTGAGCTGCTTGGAAAAGTAATACGCCTTATTAGCCCCTGCGACACACAGAGTGTTATTTGGTTATGCAGTGAAGCCTAAAACAGAGTCCGCGTTTAAAGCTGCTTCGTCCCTCCATCTCACTGAGTGATTACCTCTGTCAGGCCTTCAACAGAGCACACAAGACACACAAACAGGTGGACGCACATACACACTCCTTGATAAACTTGTGCTTGTGCACATGCACACACAGAACATAAAACACCTTTCCCCTAAAATGCCCGAGAGCTCTCATCCTGCCTCTCTGCCACACCTCAATGTGCAGTAATTCTGGAAAAGGGCCTCTTTAAGATTTGTGGCTATAAAAGCCAGGCGCAACCTGAGCCATTAAATGGCTGCTGTGGGTGCTGGGATGCATCTGCAGCTCAGAGTAAGGAGACATTCCTAGACCATTAGTCTAACACTCAGATCTGCAGACACCAGGAAAGGAGCCCTCTATGAAAATGTATTTTTTTTTTTTTTCTCCGTGATGCAAATGCAGTAAATGAAAGGGTGTGATTGAGAGATACTCAACGAAAGCCATTTCCGGGATTAATGGAGAAAAAACAGCACAAAACTGAAATGACTACCACAGCATTGTTAATCAGTTTTGTTCAAAAGTAGCAAGCCATTGGTTTTGTAGTCCCTCTCAAGCCAGTCTCCCCCTTGCTCTCTCCTTGAACACGGCGAAAACTCAGGAGGAGAACGAGGAAATGCAAGGCAGCACTGGTGGATGCTGATGCTCCGTTAAACCCCGTCTTAATTAAAAAACATGAAAAGACCACGAGAAAGCAGAGAACCCAAGGATGTGCCAGTTCACTGTTCTCCCTGAGCCCTTTCCAAGGACTCTCACTAAATGTTTAATTTCTCTGCAGACAGTGACATTTATCAGTGGGTTTCCAGCGGGGATGCTTATAAACAGCCTGTTCCCTGGACAGAGACATCTTGGCCTGAGGGGGGAGACAGACAGAACCAGAGATGGAAGGAGACACAGTAGAGAGAGACAGAGCATCATGACTTTATGATTGAAAGAGATGGAGACAAAGAGAGAGAAAAGGAAAAAGACTATGTAGTTTTACGAGATTTCCAATTTGGCAGTGTACTTTCACAGAAATACAGTAGTTCTCAGAAGTGGAGCTACCTCCGGAGGCTGAGAAACTCATTAGTTGAGCCACATCTCTGTGGTTTGAGCAAAAAGAACCATGGTTTTTATTCCAAGTAACTTGACACTATAGTCCATCGATTAAGGTAAAGTGGGGTACAGACAAATAGGCACTTTTAGAAGGTCTTTTCAATGCTTGTCTATTTTTACTCTTATTGAGAGCTCAGATGAGTGATGTGACATATCATGGATGTAGTGGAAAGCTTGCAAATCATCATCATTGCACTTGATTAGTCATAACAGCTCTGGTTCAGGAGTGAAAACTATACCTGAATTCCACCAGTTCCTGTCATATACATTTTTTAGCCTACCTGTCCCACCTACCTGTCTTCTCAAATTTTTGTCTCTCTTTGTCCCAAAGTTCTGATATATTCTTTTACTGCCCAACAACTTATGTAATTCTAGCCCACTCTGTTTATATGTTGTCACTCCAACAAGCTATCAGGACCTCATTTAGAATTGTGGTAATCAGAGCCAGATTTACAATATAATGATACTTTATTGTCGACTTACACTGAAATTAATTTAGCATCCTAAGGCAGTTCCATCTATAGGTTGACACACAGATGAAATGTACAGTTACACATATACTTTTCCAAGTTGTACATAAAACATCGTTCTGTGGATTCAGTTCTCAGTTAGCAACACACTGCTCTTAGTTAAGCAACAGTAAAGACTGATGGCTAAAGGAGTTCTTCAGATTGTTGTGTTTATAAACGGGGACCCTAGTTCACCTGTTAGAAGGTACAGAAGTTGATAATGTATTCTACATGTAAGGAGTCACAAGAGATTCTGTTAGCCAGTCTGAGCATGCTCTTGTTGTGAGCTGCTTGAGGAGAGTGTTCCAAAGGTCGGGGAGTAGTCCTTGAACAGATTCAGAGTCGATTACATAGTTGAGTTTCAAGATTTACAGACAGGCTGCTGAACAGCATGATGCACTGAATAACTGATTTAAAGAACAGAAAAACAATCTGACTCTTAGCTCCGAACGATCTAAGTCTACGACAAAAGTAAATGCACTGCTCTGTCGTCTTACAAATGAATTCTATACGAGGGATCCGCCATGGGACGGGAGTTATCATAACATGCAAGTGTGTGTACAAAGAGACTTGATTAAATACTACTACAGCTGAACTTTCACTGGACACAGCTGACAATCAGGAGGAAGGCTAAAAGTCATGTCTTGTCTTAATATTGTATTAACAATAAGGGGTTTTTATCACGCCATCACTTCATCACTGGTGATTCCACCTTACTGTTCTGCTGATGGACAGAGTATTTTTAAAAGAAACTGTTTGGGCATACTGGTGGTACAGTAAGCAGTGCACAGTATAAATAATGTAGAGCCTCAAGGACGCATTTGCTCACCTCTAACATTAGTTCTGATCAGAGTTACCTTTACTGACTGTATTGTCTGTGAGAAAGGAGTTGTAGCAATAAATAAGGTTTTGATCGAACTTTAAATGAAGCATTTTAGACGAGAGTAAATCACACGGACCTATATTAAATGCAGATGAAAAGTCCAGGAAAAGAGCTCCGGAAGAGGCTTTCAGGTTTGTTGAGATGTTTGGAGATGAGATACATAAGTCTGAAAACTGTCTCTTCCATGTTGCAACCCTGTTTGTTGGCGAATTGAAAAAGATCCTGCATGTTTCCGGTTGTTTTGCCGAGGTCTTGAACCACTATCTTTCCCAGGGACTTCCCAATGATAGGAATGTAAGTGCTACCTGTCCTCTCCCTTTTGTGTCAGCTGCCTGGCCTTTCTTCATCATGTGGCAAGGGAGCTGGTTGTCCAAAATCATTGGGGACATTTGATACTTTATGTCATCTATGATTCAAGTAGGGTTTAACTCTAGCAGAGTCATCTGGCTGTATAACAAAATGGATAAGAAAATCAACACACCTGTTGCACCTGTCCATGCAGGTACCCAGGTGTGTTGATTTTTGCAAGTGAACTAAAGAACATAGACGCCAACCAGCATTATCACCTTTTTAAAGGCTCAAGTTAGATACAATCTACCTATACAGTGTATTTACTAAGCAAGGGCATAGTTTGTGTGTCATTTCAGCAACTGTTTGCAAAGTTTGTCTCTCCTTATTGCATATGCATTTAAAGGTACTCGTTTTTCACCATTAGTAGTGCAACAGTTCTATTTGCAGCCCTGTGTCAATTTTCATGCTATTCCACTGATCGACAGATGGTAGCAGTAACACACCAACAATCACACCCGTGCCCCTGCAAGGTCAGTGAAGAAGATTTCAAACTAACAAACATGAACGTAAACATTGAAGAAGTTTAAATTATTTCATTGATTGATGACAAAAATTCACTCAACACAAGGAGTTAGTTCACTGGGATACACTGAATGTGTTTTGGTGAGTAATATAGAATGTAAACATGATTTTGTTTAAAAGTAAATTCCACAGGCCGCGGAAATAAGATACGTTAACAGATGTTGATTATGTATTCTGTAAGTAAACCTAACAGAATATGCAATTGTCAGTTTTGCATCTGAAATTCTGCACCTAAAAAGTAGGCATAAGAACACCGATGTTGTACCACTAAAACCTATAAAACCGTTCTGCCTTTGAAGTTTGACAGTCTGATAACTTGAAAAGTTCCCTCTCCCTCCCTTATTTAGTAGCTACATTGTTGTTTGACCTCACACAAAAGCTTTACTGGTTTTTCTTTGTAGTGAACCCTGGTTAGATACAATAAAAAAACTGGAAAGTAAGGGTGTTCCTGGTGAGAGGAAAACTATGCTGAAAGCAGTACTATCATTACCTGTAAGATGGAAGAGATTATTCCTTTTGAAACAGGGAAGGCTACTTCAAATGACTTATGCTTATTTGCACCCTTACACCCCCCCCCCCCGTTCCCGCTGTCTCTTTCTCTGCTCTCACTCGCTCTCTCTCCAGTCTACTTCCTCGAGGCATACATTTTCTCCTCTCCATTCATATGTCAGTTCCTCCCTCCACCATCCTTCCCCCGCAGATTTATTCAGGACTGCGAAATGAAATTCTCTCGCACTTTTGACTTGTATTAAACACCTTCATTCAAAATGAGGCTTGCGAAAACCACTTCCACTGTGGAGGTGTCAGGGCGGGGAGTCTTTTAGCATGCAGACTGTACAGTTGACTTAGCCCCTCTCTTTAACACGTGTGATGTGACCTGATCTGTCAAATGGCGGGGTAAACAAAATCATGGGGCTACAGGAGGTTACCGACTAAAGAGGGCAATATTAATCCTAAAGGCCCCTTCAAGATGACAAAAAGAGGCTGGTCATGAAGCCATTAAAGCAGCACCAACTCCTCTGTCTCTTACGTTCCTCTGTTAAGGGTCACATGCACCCTTCCCACCTCTACTCTCTGTGCCACTGCAAACTTTGAGCAAGTTTTAAGTTTGAGTGTTGAGGCATTAAAATGAAAAGTCTGCAATTTTTCTCCTCATGGGGATTTTGCATCAGGCTGAGTGTCCTTCAGAGTAGTCATAGACCAGAGCCCTGCTTCAGAGCCAAATCATGATGAAAGGATCAGTCATCAATTGAGCAGCGTGATAGTAACAAGATCTTTTCCCCTGTCATTTACCATTTTACTTCTGCTGTTATTAATGGGAATTTATGATTGGATTAGCAATTAGTGTCAATGTTTATGGCAATTGATTGACATTATGCTATAAACTCACCACTCATTGCATTTTCTGAAATGGCTGACTGCGACTTTAAGATGAGGTGTGTGTGTGTGTGTGTGTGTGTGTGTGTGTGTGTGTGTGTGTGTGTGTGTGTGTGTGTGTGTGTGTGTGTGTGTGTGTGTGTGTGTGTGTGTGTGTGTGTGTTAGACTGATGAATCAGCATTGCTTTCAGCAGCCAAACAGATGTTGTTCCCCCCCTGTTAACAGAGAAACGCCTATGGTGTCCTGCATGGGACATTTGGCGCCCTGATGTCTGTCATTATTCATTGTGAAAATGTTTCCAATAACAAGGTCAGGCAGGGGGCATTTTTGAGCATATTATCCAAAGATAGATGTGTACATAATGCATAGTGCTGTCATGGGGCATGTGCGGCAGACAATTGCCCCTGCTTAGCATGATCTTGGGGTAGCTTGAAAGAAAGCATAAGAGAGTGAGCAAGCGTACTTGGAGAGAATTTGATCCTTAAGTGTTGGGATTCTGTTACATACAGTAAGTTTGAGCAAGGCCCTTGGGCTCTGGATGTTATGTTGATAATACATAGCTTTGAAAGTTGTGACTTTTTTTTTTTTATTTCTCTGTGTGGCTTTGGAGATGGATAAAAGAGGATATTAAAGAAACTCCTATGCCGCAAACTTTCTTTAAATCTGCCACTGCCTTTATCCTCTCCATGGCTGTACTATGTAGTAGAAGTAGAAGGTGCTGACTGCAAATTGTACAGGAATGATTAACTTCATACTTTTTCATACAACAGTGATACCAGTCATATGATATGGGGGGGGGGCAATGGGTAAAAAAGTAGAGAAGGATAGAATGAAAGCCTCAGCTCTTCAAGAGACAAGTCCTCCCATGGGTATATGTAAATAGTTTCACTTAAGTGCTAAAAGAGATGAGTCAGTCAGAGTGCTATTAGCAGGAAATAAGGTGCAAGCTGGTAAAAACTATGCACTGAAGAAAAGATGTTCCCCACCAACTTACCTGCAATTTATTGATTTGAAAAGCCAATAAAAAAATTACTATTTAAAATCTGATCCTAGGCCTGAGCACTTTAAAGTCATTATTGCGACACTTACATGATAACTGCGCCCCTGTGCATCCTGTAGTGCCACTTACAATTACATTTTTGAAGATATTTAATGCCCTAGAAGTATAATTTTTTCAGTGCTACGACGGGAAATATAAGTATTTGTGTGGTTCAGATGACTTGTGAAGGGGTTTGGAATAATTATATCTTTTTGGGTGGTCACTCACAGATGGGGTGGGTGGTAACATGCTCAGTTTTTTTGCTGGGAGTCATTCAGGAAAACTATTTGAATCACAGATGGACTTGAACACCATCACCCCCCCCTTTTTTTTTTTTTTAAATCTCCTATGTCCACTGGCTCAGCAATGCTTCCCAACTCTCTTATGTCTCTCTGCGGTTCAGGATCAAGAGTTTTTTCAACTCCTCTGCCTTGAGCAGGGCCATTGTGTCAGAGTCCTTCTCACAGTGCAATAAGCTTCTCCATCTTCCTCATCATTTAAGGGCTCGGACAGCTGGTTTTGCCATAAACCAGCTATAAAATCTGTACTATAAATTTTATGTTTTACTTTATCAATTTGAGGTTGGCACATCCTTGAACAATTTTGAAACATGTTTCAAGACCCCTGACATTTTTTTGTTCTTATTGCTCTTTGTCCTGGACCCCCCCCCCACTTACATCTGACATTAGTTTATTTGCCAAATATTTACCTTGTTAAACTTGACTAAACTGCCGTGTACTGAAGTATGACAATTTAAACGCGCAATCTCTAAACAAAACCTTTATGCATGTGTATATACTCAGCATATCAACATTAAAATGAAACCATTTATTACACATTAGGGTAGTAATAATTTGTCCAGGGTAATCGTTGGCAGTCTTTATCTTCTGTCCCAGTTCACCACATCAGCATGAACAGATGTTCTCCAAAGTATACTTTACCTATAGCTGAAGCATTATTGGGATCCAGGAAGGTCAACAGCGTTGCTCATTAGCTTTAAATCCAACTCCAAGACTTTCTGTCCAACTGCCTTTGATGTTACGCCTGTGTTGCAGGCAAAGCTAAATTCGGCATTCCTGGAGCCCTAAAGAAGAGAGTTTGACATTGATGACTTTGTTAAGGGGAACATGTGTTTGAACAGATCGTCACCTCTGTAAATATAGGCTGCATTGAATCCCCATCGCCTAAATCTGGCGGCAGTGTAGTTCTGCATGACATTATACAGAAAGAGAGCAAGGTAGATATATTTGTAAGTGTGAGGAAGAGGTAAAACAAGGGGAGAGTGGGAAAACATTTTCAGTGTTTTCAACATTTTAACTCAAGTGCAAGATTATAGTTCAGTTTTTGTGCATATTTTGTTACATTTGTTTTGTACTTGATTTTGAGTCCTAAGCTATTCTAAGTTCAGCTGATACACAAAAAAGCAAAATGTACACACTTAACCTTCCTACAATAATACCCGAGGCAGAATGAAATCGCCTCACGGGTTCTTGTAAAATCGATCAATGTCTAATCAAAATCCTCACCCTGACATCTAATCAAAATTTGCTTTGGAGGACAATTGATTATTGATTATACCAGGAATTTTTGGACTGCAGGTGCAAATTAGCTGTTGAGCTAACTCTGGTACATCAACACAGATGCTTTCGAAGAATCACTGTTGGTTAATGAGCACTGCTCCCCATGAACTATTTACTGATTAGCACAAGAATATCAGTAGATATCAGAAACCAATATTGTTAAGCAGTACAGTTGCACACAGACACACACAGCTGCAGCACAAACTCTTACAAGGATTTGAAAGAAACAAACATGTAACATTCAAACACACTCATTATCAACATGAAAACCTCTGCTTCTCTCCATACCTCACACACACATTCAGACACAGTAATGGCGATTATGGTCTTACAAAAGATTCCTCTCAACCTCACTGAGTATCACCAGGCAATTATGACATTTTTTAAAACGGCACCATGCTTTTTTTCCCCCTTTCTTCTTTTGGAAACTAGTGTTGGTGTGTGTGAGCGGAGGGGAAATGAAGACCATTCTGCAGTGTGAGCAGATGGTGAGCATTGAAGTGCCTGTTGACAGGTAGCCTCTCGCTTGTTGTTTGAGCTGGCGATATCACACATGCAGCGAGACACACTCAAAAACACACACCTATGCACACACACTGCAGCAGCTTTGAGCCCTAATTGGTACCCAGAAGGGTTTGATGGAGATAGAGGGAAAGATGGAGAGGGAGACAGAGAGAGACCAGTATGAAAGAGGAAATGAACATAAAAAAAAAAACAGACCAGCTGGTCAACTATTTACCTCCAAAGCACTGAAGGAAAGAATTCCCATTTAATGTTGAATTTTATTGAATGAAAAATGGACAAAATGAAATTAATGAAGTAGACAAACATGTGAATGTGTCTGCAGAATATTACCTGATGCCCCTGTGATATTAAAACAACAACAGAAGCCTTATTGCTGTCGACAGCTGTGATGGAATCGCAGGATATTTAGTTGTCTATTTGTCTGTCGAACTTATTTTCTTAAATTGTCTTCATCAAAGTGATAACTCGCAAAGTCACTGTTAATTTACTTTGTGACACCCTTGGCGATAATTGGAGATTGCTGTGGTGTCCCCGCAGTGTGTTGCTGTGAAAGAGCTTGTCAGTCAAACAGTGAAGACAGCATCACGGCATGTTTTTTATTTTCCTTGTACATCAGCAGGGGGCGCTCTTTTCTTTGCCTCTTTTAAGGTGGCTTTTACGGATTAGGCTAGCTCTCTATTTCTTTTGCAAACATATTAATTGCTGTTGGAAAGCTCAAAATCCATTAGTTTGTATGTGGCAGTGGATTTTTCAAGTGAAAGGAACTGAGTATGACTTTCATCACAGATTCATACTGTAACCATTCCCCTAACAAGCATGCAGCTACACAGCCATGAGAGTCGGTGTTATGTAATACACACCTAACAATAGAACCTGAATGCCACAGATGAACTTTTTTTTTTGTCACCATTAGACAACACCATGCTTTAACCTGAAGCCTCCTCTGCCTCAAGCATGTCAGTTATAGTGACTCACAAAAATATTGTATAATGTTAGCTACAACAAGAGGGTAGCTTCCATCCTTTGCATGGGCTTTTGATGAGCGGTGCCACTCCAGGACTTTGACTCAAAGTTGTGTGTGGTTGGGTGGTGTTCGCTTTGTGATTTACAGGTTACCTTTGTTTTAGCAGCCCCTTCTTTACATCACTAATGCTTGACATAAAAAAGAGCTGCGTCCCAGTTTCACAGCACGTACCGACTGCATGAATCAGTTGTGCTGAAATAGAATAAAATGCTAGTAAGTGGATCTTAGGTTATGATCTCTCTCTTCTGTCAAACTGTTTCCAAGGCCAAGAATGAACTTTTATACTCATTGGGAACATTTTCTTTTTTTTTCTTTTAAAGTGAGGCAGTAAAAGAGAGAACCAACTGAGATAGATGCTAATTGAACAGAGGATATGAAAGGATACAATAAATCAGGGTTGGTTGATTCATTCTCAGAATTGACATTAGTCTACAACTGACTTAAAGTTCTTCAGAAAGATAGCTGGCACTCAATAGGGATTAAACAGTACCCTCTATTACAGATTTTCTTACATTCCATGTGTCTTCTGTATTTATCTCAGAGCAGGTCATCAGGTTGAACCATGTGATGCAAATGGCAGACAACTCAGCTAAGTTTAAGCTAAATTTTAACTAAGCTTATCTGAGAAGTGTGTAGCGTGATTACACATAAATTCTTATGATGTGCTTGAATGATCAGTAACAACAGCATAAGGTGTTAATGGCAGGTCGACCTCTGCCTCTGTGTTCACAGAATGGCTCAGAATGACTTGTCTGACAAGCATTAATATCTCCACTGCTGCTGGTTTTTCTGCTGACTTAGCCCCACAGATTTTTTTTATGCTTGAACGAACTGTTTTTACTTTGACCCTTGCCCGTTTGACCTTTTATAGATTTAGACAGTTCTTTTTGTGTATGTGTGGGTTTATGCAATTATACTGAGTGAGTGAGTGAAAAATGACAAACATCAAGCTTTGTGCAGAACTGTGTGTGTGTGTGTGTGTGTGTGGCTTTGTAGCTTTGTTGCTTTGTCATAGGCTACTTTTATGGGACATGTTTTAGGCTAAAGACCAGGTAATTACGGACGGCTTGTCCAGTTGAGGACCAAGCAATGTCCCCAGTTGAAAACTGATTTTGTGTCAGTTGTTAAGATTGTGACACAGGTTAGGGTAAGGCACATCGTAGCTAGGTTTAGGTAAGCGTCCAGAAAATGAATGCAAATCTATATGTCACCCAAAGTGATCAAGGTCAACATGTGTGTGTGTGTGCGTGTGTGCGTGCATGCGTGTGTGTGCGTGCGTGTGCGTGTGTGCGTGTGTGCGTGTGTGTGCGTGCGCACAAGCATGTAGTGAGAGCTTCACAATCCAAGAAGTGCTTGCAGTCCAAATGGTGCACAGAGAAGCTTCATCTGTGTAAGTGGCCACTGGGGGCAGTGTTAAGTGTCCTGGAGGGTCTCCAAGGTCATTACACACACGCTCAAACGCACAGACACACACACGCACAAATTCAGAAATGAGTGTGTGTCCTGGGGGGACTGTGGGGTCGTTACCCTACTAATGGGGCCATATGGTCACAAAACAAACACAAACTGTTTCCTCCTCTATGCCTGTAGTAAGGTCATGAAGATGCTGGTCCCATTCAGACAGAGGAGCCAACTGAAGAAAGACAATGTGCCAGAGGATGTGGACTCAGCTCACAGGAAGGAAGACCAATAAACAGCAGTGTCTCCTATCCACAGCAGCCTGCACACTGGGATGTGACACACAGTGTTAATCAATACATAATCACATGATGGTTATGGTGTGTTTGGCGTGCTACTCTTATATTTATATATATATATAAAAATATATATAAAAAGTACAATATCCTAAAGTTAGCTGGCTATGGAGATCACACAGTTCTATGTGTACCACGAAACTTTTGCTGCTCTGTTTTTCATCTGGTGTCAGCAGAGACTGTATATGGGAAGGAACAAAATTGGCATAACATTACCTGTTAGGCAAAGAGGCTACAGCTGTGTCCCAAATCCACACTGCATCTTAATTCCAAGAAGCTCTTAAGTGTGTAGCGTGTTTACACAGGAGAAGTGACCAAAGTACACACACACACACACACAAAGGGTAAAGGAAGAAACGTCTGCCTGGGTAATTATGTGCAGTGTGATACAGTTTGGTGAATTTGTTTCTTCATACTGGCCGTGTTTTCTGTTTGGCCTCATAGCACAGTTTGTACAGCTTGTAATACTCACTATGAACCTTGCTTCTGTTATGCATTCATCTCCTCTATGTGATACACTTTCCATAAAATGCTGTTTACAGCCGTCACACCTTGTTTTATTCTGTTGCTCAGTGGTTGGTATGATTGGTCTTGTACCGTCCTGTTACATGTGTTGAGAAGCTACGTGGAGTAGCACTGTTCAAGGCACTGAAGCAGTGTGGGCCTTGGAGAACTTATATCTCCCGTTGCAGCTTTGTCTGTAGTTTTCACATTAGCCATAACACTAGCCATAGTGTTATGTAGCATTTGGCAAATTTTGTCTTACATCTGTGTTTCCAGTGTGAATAAAAACTGTGAGTTAACGTAAATTTTATTTATTTATCCTTTTAACAATCTGAGCCTACATGCATAAATCCAGGCCTTTAAATCCAAAATAGCTGCACTATTTCTTAATAAAATGTGATCATATTTTATCAAAAATAAAGAAAGCGTCCTTGTCTTTTTTTTTTTTTTTTTCCCAAATAGAGGGCAATAATGTATTGATTATTGTGCCTCATGAGGAGTGTTGAGAAGAGAGGAGAGAGCAGAATCTGATAACACTATGCTCTAATGACAGTATTTTGTTTGTATAAAAAAAAGACTGAAAGTGACTATCAAAATGAGTCCTCTAAAACAGCACCCTAAAGCCAGTATAGTTTTCAGCTCTTAAATGGGCATAATGTCATTCTATGACACAAGACAACCAAAAATTGCCACACAGATGGATCCTTCAGTTTTGTGCTGGTACAGTAAATTACCTTCTATACTTGTGAAGAGAGGAAGGCATTACTTCAGTCTGCTGGTATTGTAGATTCCTTGTAAGATGAGCATCTAAAGTAAATCACAAATATAGGTGAAAAAAAATAACCATCTGAATGAATAATTTGTAAGAAGACATCAAACTCTATTACTCTTTGTAGGAGAAGATGTGAGCGATTACAATGGGAACGTGATACTGTTGAAAATGTTCTTCCTTTCCCCGAGGACTGGAAATATGGTGTCTGTCATACATTTTGCAGTTATAATACTTTTATCCAGAGATCTGCCAGGTGTAAAGTAAGTTTACCACCATAATAATTTTTGACTCTAAAGACATTAGTAAGAATTACCTTTTGACTTGAGATAAGATGATATGACTTTGGCCCAAATGTAAGCCAAAATGTCAGTTTCAGTAAGAAAAAAATACAAACAAAAAAACTTTGTTGGTTAGTTATCCATCAGCGCCTACTATAGACTGCTGAACAATAATATACTGCTTCTGTCAACTTCCAGTTTCCAGGGCATTATCCATATTATTAATTAGCGACAATTCAGAAATATCAGTAATATATTTAGAGAGTAAATGAGGCATGAGCAGATGTCTGAATATGGATATGACACACCTGACCACTTGGTGGGGTTGTTAGTCCAGCTATCCTGTGACAGGTGAAAGGGCAATATGGGATGTTTGGACAGTAGTTGTCCAGCTTGTGAATATAAAACGACTTTAGTTGAGGAAGGTAGACTCTTATTAAGTGTGAAACTTTATGTAACCACACAATCACTGTCCTCCAACATTGGGTAGAGTCTCCAAACAAGTAACACACTGACTGTTCCCGTTCAATTTTTTTGTTCCAGCAAATCCCCAAACATGAAAGCCAAATGACTTCAGTTTATGTATATTAGGCTTTTGCATCAAAGAAACAACTGTGACATCCTCTCGGTAATAATTATTAAACGGGGCTTGATACCATCTGTTTCTCAAAAACAAGGTGAGAACATCCAAAAAGGACACATGAATACATTTAATATCACAGTCATGGAGATTAGTGGTGATTAATGTGCGGTGACAGTAGATAATCATGTCAATATTTCTCCATTCATATTCAGATTTTGTACTGTTCCGGCCCAGGAAAAACAAAGTGACTAATCATAATAATGTCACAGGGAGACTTTAATAGATGCATTAGGACTGATATACCCCTGGGGTGAATGGGTTATTGCTAATAAAACAGAATCATCTGCACTGGCAATTAAATTAGATAGCATTACAGGTTCATTTAAGAGGCTTTTACATAATGCAGGCATAGAGAAAATGGTCAAATACATGGTAATTGCAACAAATTTAAGAGTTTGTACAAGAATACGTTTAAGAGATTATCTAAATGATGCGTCTGTCTGGAACAGGAGCAGGACAGAGCCCTGCAACTTCTGACATTTTACCCATTTTAAATAAATGCACTTAAAACGGAGTGAGGAGACTGACCAAGTCCTAGAAGCTTTGCACAAAACCAAAATAACTCAATCCAGTGATTTGTACTGTATTCTGTACACTTAAGGGATAAGGCTGGTTGACAATAGAGGAATAAAAACATAGAACCAGGCTTGTCCATTTGTCCAGTGCCCATATTTTCTAATAGTAATGTATGTTTGAGGAGTTGTACAATGTACGGATTTTATTTCTAAAGGTTTTACTGAATTGTTTGGTCCCCTTCTCCCACGTGCAGGGAGGTAAGGGCATACAGAATCACTTTTACCCTCACACACACATGCACACACACAAAGGAACAGTAAACTTGGCTGTCCCAGCAGACTCTTCCCTATTGATTCTGTCCTATTAAGGTCACTAGTTGTTAGCTAACAGCGTGTGTGTCGTGGGGGAAGGAGAGAGGAGGATTATACATTGACATAAAAATTTTAGGGGTGATGGTATGTTGTTGTTTTTTTTTTTTTGTTTGTTTTTTGTTGTTTACCAGTGTGAAGAGTAAATGCTGAAACTGCCTCGTGTGTGTGTGTGTGTGTGTGTGTGTGTGCGTGCACGCTCCAGCTGCTTTTTCACGGCAGATTAAAGCCTCCTGTGGTCAATTTGTTCTCCCTAATGTCAGGTCCCCTCCACAGGCTGGAATCAGCCGTAGCCTAGCAACCGTGGCCACAGCTAAGGGAAGCGCGGCCATGCATGCAAAATTCCACCTGCTTTAGGTGTGTGTGCGTGTTCGTGCCTATATATCCTGTAAGAGGGTATGTCTGCATGCTTCTATCATTTTGTGTTTTTTGCGCAGATGCTTGTCTGTCAGTGTGTTTGCACTTCTTGTAACCGCACGGACGCTTTGATATGTTTGAGAGAAAATGCTCGAATATGGCCAAACAAATATTCCCCTTTTTTTTTTTTTTTCTCCAGTCGTCTTTGCTTCCTCCTTATTCACTTGAACCCCATCCTCTATCCCCCTTTCCTGTTATTTTGACCCCACTCACTCTCCTCCCTTATCCCTACATCGCCCATATCCAGTATGGTTCTACAGGGAAGCCAGCCAGAGCTGCTGAGAGACTGCCCTTGGTGCATCGTGGTTGGGCAGCAGCAAATGATCTGTGGTCTCCATGGTTTAGATCTCTGCTTTTTTGGAACCGAGTACATACCTTAGCCTGACTTATAGATTGGACTGCTGGATAGCTGGAGGCAAAATTGTGATACATATTCCCCAGATAGCAGAATGAATCAGGAATGAGAGCGTAAGAAAGTGAGCAGGAGAGTGCGAGCTTCAGCTTTTAAAACCACAAACCAGCTGGTCACCGACTTAAATATAAAGCAGATGGGAGGTCTTATTTCAAGAAGGATTTCAATGGAGACCTTTCTTTAAATCTCTTGTTTATCAAAGAGAAACCGAGAAGAGAAAAGCAACGTGTGTGTGTGTGTGTGTGTGTGTATGTGTGTGTGTGACAAAACAAAAGCAAACCAGGTCAGTGTATGCAAATGTAAGTTACATTAACCTTTTATTTTAATAACATTTTCCAGTTTCACAATCAAACCACATGGCTATTTTATAAAATGAATTGAAAGTTATTGTCGACAAACATATATATTTCTCAAAGTAAGGTATTGAAAACGGTATTTTTATTTATATCAGGTCATCATTTACGAAATTTTCCAATGCAACATGATAGGAACTTGTGAGTTTATATTGAAATGGGCATCAGCATTCAGGCTCTTTTCTTTCAGGGAGTAGGTATTCGCTTCCACTATGCCAACACTGTTGATTAAAATTCTATCAACTTATAAACTAATCATTATAGCCCCAGTTTCACTAGTACACCAAAATTCCCAACAATAGCCAGACCTAGTTGGAATAAGAGGTTTAAGATTAAAGAAACAAACCAATAAGGCAGATACACATTTGCAATTGGAGAACAGCTGAATGTCGGCAAGTGTGTGTATCAATGTGTGCCTGGCTGTGTTTACTTGTGTGAGAAGAAAAACAGAGAGAGAGAGAGAGAATGACGGAGAGCCGCAGGCGTAGAGACATGAGCCAGCGGCAGCGGCAGCACTAGATTACATTAGCAAGGCATGAGGCAACAAGAAGGTCAGGGAATCAGATACCGGTTCAATATAGCAGCAGAACTTGGAGGGCAGGAGCTGAGCTGGTCTGCTATCCTAGTGGATTGCTGAGGAAGCCTTGTCTTTGTGAATGTGTTTAAGGAATTTGACCATGCTGAGAACAGACAGAAGAGCTGACTCCTGAAAATGGCATCACATCCATTTCATTACATTAGGGAGGAGGAACTTTGTTGCTGAGTATATATGTACATAGACAATGCAGAAGAGCTGTTTTTTTTAAAAAAAGTCTGCTGTTTTCCACTGAGTTTTAACATAAAAGAAATAACACCTGCGTTAATCTGTGTTTCTATAAATCTAGAATACATACAGTAATGTTTGCCATATTTTGCTGATCTTGTAAGATGCATTCAGCCTTCATGAAAAACATGAGCAGCTTAGATTTTATAGATTACAATATCAAAGCAAAAATGTTACCTGAACAAGATCTTGCACATTTTTATTTCACTACAATTTGTAAAAATCAATTACCACTATGTCTATACAAGAGCCATGCTGTGAATGAATCTAAATTTTGAGTGGCTATTAAGTCTCTTGTAGATCATATTGACTTAGATATGGTCCTTCTAACTTTTAATGGCTGGCACTTACAGTAGATGAGTAGTTCAGCACTCTTAGCCCATTATAATGTTAGTGGACACACAGTGCAGTCAGGAAGGTCAAAGATTTTAGTGTGCTCCATCAGTGAAGTGCACTAGGCGGTTGGATTCTAATTGACCTGCTGTAAAAGGAGTGGACAAGTTAGACCTCTCCCAGTCGAAAGTAATAACCACTAATTGTCAAATCTGCTACTGGGAGAAACTATATTCATCTGTAGTCATTTTTATTCACAGATGTTTAAATCATTCATTAAAAAAATGTCTCAAGATTACATAACATGAAATCAGATGAAACATTGAACAAAATTCCCAAACAATAGAAACAAATGTAAATTATGAATGTAGGAAGGGGAGACGTAAACATCTGCAACTTACAGTTCCAATACAATGACATACTAGGTGGACTAAATCAATAAAATAGTACTGGTGAGAAACAAAAAACAAACAAACAAACAAAATAAAAACTCAACACATACAATTCCAAAAGCTTGTACAGAACTAAATACATTGCTACAAAAAAATTGCAAGTTAAAAAAAAGATTATGTATTTTTAAAAAGTGATGATTTTGAGGAATGTGACTTAGACATACAAAGCTTAAAGTAATATTTGAAAAATGCAGTCTGCTGAACAAGGTGGGATTACCCTCAAATCACTGACTGACCCCGGCCATATGGTTTTAAACTTAAAAACCGGGAGGGGGTTGTATCCCTTGTCATCTTGTCAGTAGAGAGACGGTTTTAAAAGTTTGTGAAACTAATATTTAACTTGGACACTTAAGGGGTCAAAGGTGTAGATAATACTAAGGTGCACATTCTGATTGACCAGCATATTGTTGTTTTACTGATTTTGTCAATTGATATCCAGTGTTGGAAAACCTGATAGTGTCATTACAAAAGAAAGGGTATTGTACGGTGTGTGTAATGACACATTCCCGATATGTGACTTTTAAGATGCAAGACTTAAAGACATTGCTAAATAGGTTATTGACGGTGACAAAATATTTTGAAAGAAACTCAGTATACAAGTTAAGCAGCTCTTCAATGAAAGAGCACTATGTTCTCAAACAGATGAAAAGTCAAATGCCTCTTTGTTGGACATTTTAGGGCTGAATAACAAATATATTAGGATGTTTTGTTCCAGCAAGTTCGTGCAAAATGGGAAGTAATCAGATAATGTATAATGCAATGAACGGCATTCACTGTTAGCACAAAATACCAACATAATTTGATTTACATGTGAAGATTTTTGTCTGACGTAAAATCAAACAATTTACTTGGAGTCACTAATTTGGAAAAGAGAATTTAGTCAAGTAAAGCCATGTGTCCATATCATCAGGATATGATTCCACTGGAAGTTGATATTGAATTATTGGTCAGGCCTTGCTGGCTGGGAAACCCACATTAAGCATAAATGATAGTGCCTGTGAGTGGGAAACTGATAAGCGATCATATATTTGTTGCAGCACTAATGACTCCTATTGGTTAGATTTGGAAACTATTGTTTAAAAAGTGCTCCGAGTGAGGAGAGAGGAAACATTCAGTCTGGAGCTGATAAGATGACTGCCTGGGCTGGGTAATTGATTGACTTGATATACAGTGAATTACACTTCTCAAAAATATTACCGTATCGTCCAGACCTAATCACTGTGCAGGTCACTTGCTTTGCCATTTAAATGTGGGTGTGGCTACAGTTAAGTTGTACTTGGACTGGGTTTTCTGTGAGTGTTTTCTCTGGAAATTCAAGGTTTTTTTTAGGCAAGGTTTTTTTAGGCACTTCCATCAGCCTAAAGATCTGCCAAGCTTGCAAATCCATTTTCTGAAATTTCTCTCCTTTAAATGTAAATGCTATGATATTAAATAGTACATTTCCACAAAAGTGATTTGGAAACTTAAATGATGACACTGGATAAGATGAGAGGGTTCCACCAGAGTTCCTTGGATTAGTTTAGGTCTGCTGCCTTAGATCATAACGGGTCTGGACCTTCAAATCTCTTGGGATGTTGATGCTCATCAGACTATTCAGTAAGCACTCATGCCCTGCAGACCGGAGCACTGTGACCGTTGGGTTTTGTATTTAGTCACATATATTTTTTGTCCTTTGAGCAGAGCAGTTGGCATAAACCACAAGAGGAAAATGCACCCTAGCCCTATTTTCTGCTTGTTAGGAACTGAGTGAAGGATGACCATAGAAGTTTTTCCTCTCTTCTTGGTTAGAAGGTATCGGGCCTCTTCACTTGCAAAAGAACATGGATATTTATAAAGAAGGATTATTGCTATTAACAAACTGTTGTTGTTTCCATATGTTAGGTTATCATTCTTTTCAATTATGATAAAATTTTACTCACAATTTTTAATTTTTTCAGGTTTGAAATTTAAAACAGCCAGTGAAAACTCTTAATCAGTGGTTCTCGAAGCAAGCATCTAAGGTTAGGCCCAGATTACAGTTTGACAGATGATGAAATTTGGGTACATCACACATAAGGAAAATTTTGCTCTTTAATATCATACAGATTAACTTTATTATCTTTAGTTATATATCAGTACCACTCATATACTTTATCACTCTTACTCATTTTCACACACAAATGCACACACCTGTGTTTACCCATAGTATGTCCATCCTTATGCATTTCATTTATCTGTCAATTTTGTGCTATTCCAGGACTTTCAGCCATTTGGAAACACCTCACACCTGTAAAGGGGCAATTTCAAAAGCATACAGCAGGACTTAATCGGGTAGGAGCTGAACGGAGAACTAAAAGAGACAGTAGCGGATGAGTGTTTAAAGAGTATACCTGATTGTCCAATGAATGTCAGATATAGAATCTAGACTCTATTACTTCAGGGAAAAGTTGCACATCATTTTTACTGATGTTTTACCTGTTTGTAATGGATGAATGTCTACTGTTCTTTCTGGTCTTGCAATAAACTTTACGCATCTTGGAAAAGGATCTTCAAGTGTTTGTCAGAGGCTTTTGAGAACCTGTCCTGCTCATTGCCATTCGTGGACAGGTTAGCTCCTTATCTTTTGCTAGATATAAGTATTTTATTTGAAATAGTTATTGCAAAGAAGTTGCCGTGTGGAAATTTGATACTCTACCCACATAGGATTTTTGGTTGGGAGAAATGGCAAAAACATTATATCTGGAGAAACTGATATTTTAAAATGAAAAAAGGTGGTGTGTTAAATAAGATCTGGTACCTTGTACTGAAATTTTGTCACGGTAAGGATTAAATATGTTGTGTCCAATGTAAAGCATCTTTGCTGTGTATTCCTTTATTTTTTAATGTATTGTATGCTTTTGTTCTTTTTAAAGAAAACTTAACTTAATCAACTCTGCCAAGGACGTTTTGTAATCACCTGTGCCTGCTGATTTGTGTGTTTGTCAGCAGAATTACAGAAAAAGTACTGAACTAATTTGCACTGAACTTGGCAAGATGGGACATGGGGCCAGGAAAGAAACCCATTAAAATTTGGGGCAGATACGGATCATTTATTATGAATTTGAGTTTTATCCTTTGAAGTCTGCTGTATGTTGTTTGACAACTGCCTTGTTGGAGGCCTGCACTCTACTGAGCACTTTTTCTAGTTGTGTCTGTGGCTATTGTTACATGGATGTAGTATGTTCCTTGGTGTTTTTTTGCCATTTTGTATTGCTCTCAAATTTTCAAAAAATGAAAACATGTTTTTTTAAAAAGCTGCATTTTTCAATGCCAAGAAAAACATTAAAATGCTCATTGAAAAAGTCACACGGTGGTTCAGTGTCCGTTTTGAATTGCAGCACATACTTACAGTCTCAGGAGAGAGGACAATATCCTAAAGTCCAGGCCAGGGTCATTATTATGAAACAGGCTAACTTCTCTTTGTATGAGATCATGTCCTCTGGAGGGAGAATCTTGTAAAAGTATTTACTGACCTTTCCAAAAGTTGTGCCTTGTTTTGAGTGGTTGTACTGACATCTCCAACCATTTAAAAGCATGTAATCCTTGAGTTATTTCCCATTGACATATACAAAACACAAGTAACTTCAGCAGTTTGTGATACTATAACTCCACCAACTCAGTTGTCTGTCAGTGTCACAATGGGCCTTCACTGCATTTTTTTTTATTTTTAAATGACCCCTAGCATGATGTTATCTGCTGAATTATCTTGTTGGAAACACCAGTGTGAACAAACTTACTATAAATTCCAGTATTTTTTCTTTTACACTATATCTAAGGCAAGGACACATCAGCCACTGTACTGTAGGGGTCAGATTTATGATCTGTGAGATCCTGTGTCAGGTCTTCTTTATTTTGGGTCCCATCCTGGACTGTTCAGTGTTCTCTAAATAGAAGCAATGACATGAGTAACCTGCCTGCTCTCCTTGAAGAAAACACCGAGGAGAGTGGAAAGTGGCAGGCAAGAATTATACACATGATAGAGGACTGGTTATTTATTTTTAAAGGAAATCCTACAGGGAGTAGAATTTTTGTCCACCTTTGTCACTCCTCAGTGGGCCAAAGTGATTCACTGTTGTGCATTTTGTGCTCTCCCTTTTATTGCTTTTCTCCTTGTGTGCGATCAGTACAGGCTAGAAGACTCTTAAACATTTCCCTTTACAGTACACTTTGCTTGTTATTACTTCACTACAGGAAATCTATGGAAACACTCAGCCATTTTTGTTTTTGCAGTAATTGTTTTATTTTTTGAAAGAATTAAATACTTTTTAACTGTCTGAAAATGTATTTCAGTTTGACATTTAGTCACCTGTCGACGTATGCAGCCTTGTGTTTCTTTACCACCTGTACGAAGACTGAGCAGATGCTTAGAAAGCATGGGCAGGTCGATCTTAGTTAGACTGTTAAGGACCTAAGAGGCACATATGTAATATACACATCTTTCAGGCCACGTTTGCTAAACAGCTTAATGGTCTGAGGAGAAAGGGATACATTATTCAAGAGGATGCTGTGGTTACTACAAAGGAAAATGATGAAGAATATGAGGCGAGTATTGACAAAACTGAAAGGCTATAGAGGGGAATGGATGCTCAGTGTAGCAGTGCCTGAGGTCTTCATGAGGTGAAGGCCTCACAAGTCTGAGCAGCTTTGATACTACTAACCAAATCATCAGAATATATATTTTCATGGGTGGGCTGACAATCATGATTTAAACTCTGAAATGATTTGTGAGAAGCAGAGAGTAAAACAATTCTCACTTATTCCAACGCACAAATGAAAAAAAAAAAAAAATTGTTCAGAGCCAGACAGCGTCTGTGAGATATTGAACGGCATGTGAAATAGAGACAAAAGCTCCTGAAAAACCTAGTCTATTGTCTCTACTGTCCAAGACAAATAATTCCATAGAGAAAAAAAATCAGGAAAATTCTTTTCATTTCCCAAGTGATTTTGCTTGAGAAACCTTTCACAAATCATTTCAAACATGCCAACGCATAATTTTCCCTGATGAGATATCGGCAAGCGTGTTGACAAAATAATGTGCCACCCGCACAGTTCTGTCTTTGAGGGGATTTGTAAGGGGAGCCAACATTGCATGCATGGCAATAAAAATCGCTTGTCAAGAAAAGTGTTGATGAAATTTAAAATCTATGGTGGATCTGTGGGCACTTGATGTTTACTTGAATTATGGGTAGAAGAGTGAGTTTTTGTACTGAGTGTGCTGTGTGTATACATAAGAAGCATTGTCAACATTTTATTTCACTGAAGGTTGTAGGTGGTTTTGCTTCCTTTCCTCCAGCACTTTTTGTCAGCTGCTGCCATTTCTGGTCAACTCTGTCCAAATCACAAGCTGCTGCTGCTCAATTCTGTGGCTGTGTGTTTTGACATAGTGTGTATATATTGAAGTTCCTGTCAGTTCACTCTTGAACTCTGAAAACTCTTGTAAAGTGAACCATAAGATAGAATAAAAAGAGGTGAACGTTTCTTTTAACCTCATGAGATATGAATTCAATAGAAACTGAAACTAAACTCACAACTACAAAATAAAAAACAAGCCAATAACATATAATCCAAAGATAAAGAGTATAAGTGATTATGGAGTATGGATAACTAACTTTTTCAAAGAAAACTATAGATTTATTACAACTTGGGTTACGTTTTTGTAGCTCCAGCAATCTGTGTTTTTGATTGTAGAAAATGTCGTACTCACGGAAAAAATAGCTGAGATCTTGAAATGTGACCACATTGCTTAGAATGGGTCCAACATGAGCATTCAGACAGTTACTCTGGTTACAGGCAAGCTTCAAGTTTTGCCAGATTAGTTTTATCAGACCTGTATTGTCACTAATAGCACCTCATCCAACAGGAAAATTATGAGTGTACTCAATTAGGAAAAATACAAGAGCTGACTTTTTTTTCTTCCTGGTAAGTTTGACTAACATCGGAGTTTGTTTCCACCTTCTACTATTGTCAGACAGCTCATGTTAGTTCCCCCGTTACATCTCATTTTTTTGTTGAATCCCTGGTACAAGCAAGTCAAAACTATTGCCCCAAATCCCAAATTGTTTCAAAGTTTGATTCAAGTTTGACTCGAACCTTTAACCTTGGATTCTTGATTCAGGAAAGGAAAAACTGAAAAATGCTTTGGAAGCCATACTGACATACAATAGGCTCACAATGCCACTAACTCTTTGGAGTACAAGGCCAACTGAGAACAAAGATGGGCAGAGGTAGAGTAACAGTAGATGAGAGGATTGATACTTTATTTTAGCTAACCATTAAAACTGGAAGCAGGTAGAAAAAAACTAGCTTGGCTCTGTCCTCTCTCTCTCTGATTAGTTTTTAACTCTACCCAGGTTACAAGAGATATGGCGTATATATAATTCTCACTCTGTTGATTAATGAGCTTTAGACATACTGGAAACAGATTTTTGATAGATAAACACATTAGATAGTTTACTTAAACTGAAACACTGTACATATCTTTCTCAGCTCTGCTGCAAAAGTGTACAGCTGAAGGCAGTAACCAATCAGAGTGACCGTGAACTAGCTAACAAGCGCCTATTTGGAACTGTGATGAAAGCCAGATTTTCTCCAATAGGGAAAGGGGCCTTAACATTTTTCAAGGCAGGCGTTTGTGTGATTACATTTGTGTGTGTGTGTGTGTGCGCCTGCTGATAGGAGCATGTGGCAGACGTTGTCATTGTTTGTGTGTGAATGTGTATTTGGCGTGCTGGACCATCGTTGGAAAGCAGAGCGAGAATCCTAGAAGCTGTTGGAAGGGGATGATTGGCTTCAGAACACGGTGGCCCCTTTGTGACAGATGGTTGGGTGCTGGGCTTGCAGAGCTGAAATCACCCACTCTCACATATGTGGGCTCGCATAAGCCTAAACACACAGACGCACACATTCAGGAAGGCATGCAAGATGTCAACACACACCGACTTACATGCATGCATGTGAAAGAGTTTTCGTAGTCTTTATCTGAACACCTATCTTTGTTACAACAACAGAAAAGCCAAGCAGAGACACTGTGTATTTACAAAAGCCTTCAAATACATAGGCATGGAATAATGACACTCAAAGAGACGTGCACATAAATAGACACATTGCCTGACAGTAAGACAGATGAAAGGACAAAGAATCAGACAGGTGTGAATTTGGAAAATGGCATGAAAACAATGTGTTCTTACCATGCCAGTGTTTTGGTTTTACTGGGGTTTTGCAGTTGAACACAGTAAAGCTTTGCTGTGTGACTCTCTGAACAAACAGGAGGGGATCGGGTGCCTGCTGCTTCTGCTAGCCAATATTGCTCTCACTGTCATCGCCACCATCATCACAGCCATCATCGTCGTAGCAACAAATAACACCACTGTGCTTGCCATAGAAGTGTGCACCATTACCAGTGCCAAAACCAAACATCCAGGCAGACGCTGGTGAAGTAGGAAGAGGGAGACAGAGCAACCACAGACGTAGCTTGTCATGAGCGCCAATGCATATATACTGTATACAACCGGTATGGGGCAGGGGCATGCAAAGATTTTTTTTTTTTTTGGGAGGGGGCTCTTTAAAACACAAAGAGCAGTTCTGGAGATTCTGTAATTGACAATGTCTTATTTTACCAGTGTGCCTAAAGGTATCCATTATTCAGCTAATCATGCTTAAGTCGTCACAAGTCGATATTGTAGGGAAAAGAAATATGATGTTGGAGACTGCTTTGGAGGATTAACATTTTTACAAAGCTGCAGGCCCATTCCCTTTATAACAACATATTAAAAATGCATAAAATCGTGTTCTATGCAAGACCACCACAGTTATGAGTTGATTATGTTTTGGCAGAAAAATGACTTGGTTGGGGAAAGATCATTGCTTGGGTGGCGGGGGGGCAAAAAAACCTACTTGGTTAAAGTTGGGGGAAAAAATTCGTTATGGTTAAACGGGTGTTGGCCATCGGTAGAAGGTGGAGCACTGGCTTGAGCCAACATGTAGACCTTTTTCTGCACACCCTGCTTTCAGGAAAAATATACATAAATCAAAATATCTGTTGTACCCAGTTGTGCCTTCTTAGAACACACTTGCTTTTTATGCTCTTCTGTCTGCTTCGCAGTTGGTAAATCTGCTATCAAGTGTAATTTTAGCCTGTTTGCCAATCGCCCTCTGCTGAAGATAATATGGCTCCCTTTTGCCTCAGAAAAGTGGCTAGTGTGTCATCATCTAAACTTTGCAGCCACTGCCATTGCCACCATTATCACAGCCATCATCGTTATGGCAAAAACAACACTGAATTGGCCAGAACAATCAACAAACTCCCCACAAACAACACCTTTGTATTTGTACACTGCCAGCAACAGCAATCATCATTACTGATCTGGAATCTCTTGTAAATTTAGCTCCAACAGACATCTAAGCAGTGAAAGCTGCTTGTCACTGTCAATGCTGAAGCTGTTGAAAGGGTGCTGGGTTTGCCAACTTCAAGGTCTTCACATCCACATGAGCCGTTGCCACAGCCAAAACTCATAGTCAGAAATGGCTGACTTCTAACTACTACAACTATGGTCTGTAGTCTGTCGATGGTGTCTAGTTACTGGGGAAAAAGAAAGAGAACATGAGCAGGAAATGGTTGAGATGTCATTACTATTTCCAGTATCTGCTTTGGCAGTTTGCTTTATTGCAAAATCATGCTGTTACTGGAAAAGGACCCGGTGATGACAAGAATCTACCCAGATGAAGTGCCCTTGAGAAGGACAATCGAATGCCCAGCAGCTTTAGGCAGCAAAAGTGCTGCTCTGCAACGGACTCTGCTCCCTGACTTCCTTTTGAGCTACGTGAGTGAAAATGGAATTTTTCTACCAGTTATCATGCAAATAAAACAACACAAACAATGGAAAGGGCAGATATAAAAATGAGTAAAAATCGAGTAAAAAAAAAAAAAGTAAAAAAAAACAAACTGAAATGCTCTCCGCGTACAAAATTAGGAATTTTCATGTTTTTTTTTTATGAGTGTGCAGGGTTAAAAGTATTACCTGTTCTTTTGCAAAGTAATACTATCCTATAAATCAGGCCTTCAGTAGAATCGACACTGGTTCAGGCTTTACGTTTACAGGGGTCATTGTCTGTGAGGGAGAAGGGGTTGGTTCATCAAACCAAACTGAGTCAGACTTGGATGTTCCCACAAGACCACATACATGATTTACACACCATCTGCTGGTCCAGTCATCAGCGGATAAAGTCCTGTCCTGTTTGTCTCTGCTGCATAATGTACAAAACAGCTTAATTAATTTGACATTACCATTTTATGAATGCAAATGAGGAGGTTAAGTAAAATACCATCTGAAATATCTCAATTTTTGTGTATTACGTTGGTATTAAAGTTTTCACGTTAATTCTCTTTCCTCCTTTTCATATGCCCTGGCCTACATTGGGCATACATTCAACAACTTACAGTGAAATAATAGTTATCTGTAATTTTGTTCTTGTCCTGTTTCATCTTATGCACAAACACCCCCACGCTGGCTGTAACAAAATCCCTCTGCACACACATACTTTATTCATAATTCTCTGATAACTATCCATTACAAGACATAATGTGTGTAGGAACTGATTGCCGGACATTTCAGCCATAATTATGCAGCTGTTGTCTGGTTGTTGCTTCAGAAAGTAGCTCTTCTTTTAGCTGCTTTTCTCAGTTTCTCTGTTACCTGCTTATCTTTAGAGGTCAGGGTCACTATAAGCAATGTTCAACAGTCTGCTTGATTTGTAAAGCTTCAGTAAATGATGAACCGATATTACAGGTTCTTTAAAGTACAGTATTTTTAATTCAATGCCATAAATTCACGTTTCCGTATTTAACCTTAGTGATATGCAAATCAGTAACAACAGCTGACTAAAACACCTACATTATGATGAACAATTAACACCAGGGCTGTCCACGCATTAAGAAATTAACTTATTTTGAGCAGCAAGCCAGTCTTCACAGTTCTCTTTTACTTAAACATTACACTGTATAAGAATGATCTTAAGTCAGAGGATCACTAAATACTTTTTAATAAATCTTCAACTTTACTTCACTTTTCTATGATGCTTTACAGCAAGACAGACCACAGCATGGATGCTTTCTCTGCACTGACACAGACACTCTTTCCCAGCTTAACGCTTGGCAAGCCCCCCGCTGCAGCTCCTCCACAGTGCTTCAGTTGAGTGCATGACGGGAACAGGTTGCCCTCTCCAGCTATGTTCAGCAGAGGCCTGTGTATACAAAAAAAATTACATGTGACTATTCAGGCATTTGTCATCACAAACGGGGCATTGATTGGAAGCTTTGAGTCCTGGCTCTCCACTCATATCAGTGTGTCTCGGTAAATTCTGCATGTGGTTTCCATTATGGTGAGTCAGAACTGAGAATCTCAGTATAGCATCACAATGGCTAGTTGTACTTTGCTGTGATGACATACATCACAACATGGCAATAGATTATGTGTACAAGAAAACGATGCCTCCAGTGTGATCCCGCTGTACTATAAATATTACATTGAAATTGAAGGGATTCACAGGGGAGCAGATTGCGAGCAGGGCCCTCGGGGACCCAAGTTCCCGTATAAGATCCAATTATATTACGCCCTTATGGGTGTCACAGTTATCGAAGGAAGTACCAACACTGTTCACACAACTGATGTTGAAAAAAAAACCCAAAACTTGGCACAAGGACACCTGTTAGACTGATTGATACAAACCTGTTTGGCATCTGAAATCAGCAACAAGTATCCTGCAGAGTAGAAGTTAAATTGGAAACAAAATTTTTCAATTTAGAATTAGGGAATTCTGAGCAGTGAGGTATAATCTACTATGGATTTGATTTCTGCTTTTGGTTGAGCTCACTTTCATTTAAGTTTTTGTTATAACTGTCTTGCTCACTTTGATTCATTTTTTTATTTGAGGCGGCTGTGAGTTGAAAACTTTTTTCCACCTTTTAATTCGTCAGTTGTGGATGATGAAGACAGAAGTAGCAAACAAAATTCTTGATGTTTTTTTTTTTTTTTTCAGACCAGCGAAACAAGGAGGAGGTGAAAAGGCTGCCAGTGTTGGCTATGAGAACTGAATTAAATTTTACTTAATTCAGCTACAAATCCTGAATTAAAAGAAATGCTCATGAAATGTCAGTATGTGTTTATCAGTTTATTAAAACTGTAGTCCATTGTCAGAAAACAACCAAACCAAAAAAAGACATAATTCATTTGAATGACATGATTAGCAATATAAAACGTAGGATTTTAAAAATTTCACTACAAATTCATCAGGTTTTTCCACAACTTCTTTGTAAAGGAGATGGGCCTATCCTAAAATTGGCCACCGTCTCTGACATTATTAAAAACTACGCTTTTGTTACATACACTCAGACATATATTATTTATATAACATGAGTTCAGGGGAAAAGATTGGAAGTGCACAACAAATTATAATATATAGTTTTTAATATATTTTCCTATTGTTTAGGCACTCATTTTCTTCCTCAGTTAATCATGAGGGAATTTGTGTAATTATCTGGGCAGTCTCTCACCTCTTCTATACAATTTCCTGGCTGAACTGCTTCTCAAAAATATATTTTCAGAAGCAGATCATCAACTGAGTCACCTTTGCATAGTATTTCAATTTCTGTAACCTCTATGAAAAAACCCTGCTGAAGAGATTTTCCCTCATTTATGAATTTGATTAACTTAAGGTTCACAGAAAATAAGCAAGGTCATTTCTTAAGGCCGCTTTTGGGAGTTGTATGGGTTTAGGAATTTATCTGATCTAGTTATAAAAAGAATTTTTGAGGAGTTGACACACTACACATAAATTATGTGGTTTATTTCAAGTGAATCTGAGGAGAAGCTTTAGGACAGAAGTTTGCTGTATTCTTGACATCTAGACTACTGGCAGGCCTCTGACAGTGCAGTAATCCCTTATCAGAAGAAATTATAACACAATAATCTTTGACACAACAGAAATTTTGATCCAAAAAAATCTAACTCAGCAGTGCACATTATACGTGGCAAATTAACACATAAAACAAACTCTGTAATTACACAGACAGTCAAATCAGTGTGATCAGTGTGTTGATGCCCAAACAGAAAACGAGGTGGACCAGACACTTGTCTGAGTGCAGCCTAGATCATAACTAACATGCAGTGAAGCTGAGTGTCTTTTGATTAGGCGGTGTGAAATCTCTAAAGCGGACAAAGGGGTGAGATGGGTTAATGTCAGAGTGTGTATCAAGAGGGACTAGAGGGCAGCAACAGCTTTCCCACTGCACTGATTTGACTGTGGAAGATTTGTCACAGACAAGTAGCTCCTTATGGAATAAAATGCCTCCGACTGTGAGGCTCATGCTAGTCATTTGGCAGCAACTGCCTTCTACATCACAGCATGGCAGGATGCTGACATTCACACCATGGAGCGAGTGTGATCAGCTCTCACCCAGGCAGATGAAAAGTGGTTTATATAGAAACTGAGAGGGAGTATCATATGGTTGCACCTGGTGACAGAATATGGTGAGAACTGAGCCATACTAAAACCCAACACTTCTCTGTAAGGGGAGTTCTTTAACTTCACTTGGAACTTAATTGTGTTTGCACCAGATATTTTAAGTCATGCTGTATTTTTTTTTTTTTTTTTTCCTTTTCCACACCTGTGACTCCCTTGATAACACTGTCATTAAGGTGTAACAGGAGAGGAAAGACGAGATTGGCTGGACATATCAGTCTCTCTCTGTTATCATGTCCTCCAAACAAATGTAATACTCTCCGGTTGGATTTTGATTGTAAAGAGGTATGGCTGGGCTCACATCACTGGACATTGCTGAGTGCAATGAGATGATTGTTATTGATGGGCAGATGTGGCTTGCAGCAGTGATGAGCATCTCACAGTGGCATTTCTCCCTCCTCCTAGGCCTTACACATATTCCCTTTGCTTCATGTTTTTTTTCTGGGGTGACAAGACTTTTTTTTATTGTGAAGCAGAGAGAACAGAGATGAGATGAAAAGCGCACATTAACCACAGATATTCCTACTCGGTGAGAAACTGTGTTGTACCACAAAGGTCTCTGGTGAAGATACAGGGGGCAGTGTTATCTCACTGATGTAGCTACACCTGATTCCTCCCTCCTGTCCTATAGCTGCACCTTAGAGAACTGACTGAGAATCAGTGCAGCGTTTTATGTCTGCATTGTTATTGCCTCACAGTCGTGACTGTCCCTCGGTAGTTGAAAGGTCACAGTGAATGCACATTAAATCTGTGATTTACTGTTGCAGTTCTCTTCTGTTGTATAACTAGTGTGAAATCTTTGCCACATATTGAGAGACGGATATATGAACAATGTACAAGGGCTTAGGAGTAATTTCTATTTACTCAACTGACTTATCATTACCATCACATCATTACTTTCTAAAATATGTGAAAAACATGAAAAATGCCCCTCACAGCTTCTGAGCCCAAGAAGAGGTCTTAAAATTGTTTGTCTGAAACTCAAATTTTTTTACATTGGAGTGGTCTGTTGTTTTCAGTTTTTCCTTGATAAATGAGTCAAACAATCTGTTACTGAAATAGCTTTCAAAGTTTGAGTGGTGGCATATCTAGAATATACAGATCTCTAAGCCACACCCCTACAATGTACAGTGAATGTGCAAGACATCAAGAGCACATTAAGCAGACTAATGAGATAAATTGCCTATTTAACACTATTGATACATTATTAGATCTAACCAATAAGGACCGATAATAAGCTTATCGGGGAGAGGTTCCTTGTTGTCTGCAGTGTGCTGATGCTTCATCCATCATGACAAGAAACATCCAAGCTCTTAACACCTCATTTTATTGTCCCAACATTCAAAAGTACAAATAATTCAAACACAACAGTTTTATGAAAAAGAAAAAACAAACATTTACAGCAAGATTTTTATTTTGTTTCCAGTTTCAGAAATGACCTAAACTAGCAAGGATAACATGAAGTCATTCATCGCAGTAATTGGATTAATAATAAGAATAAGAATACTAAGAATAATAGCAATAATAATCATAATAATCATCATTGATAATTGTTAAGTAATAACATAAGCAGGAGAGAGTAGAGAGAGCCGCGGTCATGGGGCCCTGTGAACATTTTTTCGTCTTTTTTGTCTTTAAAGATTTCGTTTATAGATTTTTCAGATAGTAAACAAACACGTCTCAGGAGGAAAATGAAAACTGACAAGAAGAGCCTAGTTCCTCTGTTCACCTTCCCTCCTCCACTACTGGCTGCGTTGTTCCTACTGGCAGGCTGCCACTATAAGGCGCTACAGGGGATGGTGTGAGCCATAGGGGTTGGGCATAGAGCAAGGTGACACAGCCCCATGTTTCAAACACCCTGACATGCACACACAGACACACACAAACACACACGCAAATTTTCAACAACCGCACCTGCTCGCTATCTCTGTCACACACGCGCGCACATGCACTCAGGGAGACACACATATACATTTGTATATATGCGCACTGAACACACCCAAATGCACAATCACACACATAATAACAAACACTTAACATATGTATATACTGTACATACACACATCTGGATGTACTCCACGCTAACAAACATATGAGGACAAACGCACAACACACCCACAATTACATAAAGGAACATGCATACGAACATGCACACATGCGCGCGCACGCACACACACATGTGCACACAGGGTCTAGGCGGAACACAGGCACGCATCGTTAAGAGTTCAAAAGTCATACAGTGTAGGAAATTAGTTCACACATCAGAACAACATTCTACTGGGGTCGTTGCATAATTCAAGCTCCCGGCGGCGGCGGGGAGCATGAAGGGGTCTGGTGGGTTGGTGGGTTGGTTTGTTGCTGTTATGACATTAGAACACTATGTGACTGGATGGCACAGATGATGACTGGATAATGGTGATGATATCAGATGACCCGGCCTGTCAGGTGACTGAGGTGTGAGAGAGAAGGATGTACTATGCGAGCATGCGTCTGAGTGTTTAAAAATGCTCTCCACACACCTCCTTCATGTTTTCAAGTCTTAACAACAAACAAAAAATTCCAATTCCTTATATTTATACTTCTGGAACCATTCCCTTACCTTTCACCTTTCAAAATATATAATATATATCATATTAGAGTATATAAAATATAGAATTGGTACAATCCCTTTTCATACCTCCAGAGCACTTCTTAAGTATAGCAACAACTGCTGTAAATAACAGTTGGTGTGCAATGGTAACAATTTCTGATTTTTAAAGATTTGTTGGTATGTCATTTGAAAACATGATGAATATTTTTAAAAATAATTTTTGACTCTCAAGTGATTTTTGACCGATTTAGTCCAGTGCAATGAATGACCCTCAAACAACAATGGGCATTTGCTCCTTTGAAAATGTATCTGCCCAAGCCTCCAAGAGCTGAATGTTATATAAAATGTTTACTGAAAACTGAAAAACTATGCTTTCAGACCCACATTTTTGCATAAGGTTTCATCACAAAGCGGTAGTAAGTGGAGGGAGGGTGTGGACGGAGTGGCTTTTTAGAACTACACAAACTTATCACAGGTTATATTGAACCAGAACGACTGTTTATAACATTCTATTAAGACTAAACTTTATTGAAAAAGATCTAAAGATTTCATTTTAACAAGACAAGAAAAAAGCAATAGCAAATTTAACTATTAACTAGGTTATGCATAGCGAGTAACTGTTTCTAGTAATAAGGGAAGAGCGTCCCCCAACCCTCCAGACATTTTTTTCAGTTTTCTTGACTTTTAGATTTTTTTATATTGTAATTTTGATATATTGGTACAAAGCACAAACGTACTAAAAGTTCTCTCAGTGCAGTGGACTACTGGAAGAGCCTCTCCACTAGTCGCTTTGTTCCCTTTTGCTCAGAAACGCCCCCCTCCCTGTACCAGAATCACGCAAATACACAGACAATGAAACAAATAAATACATAAATACACAGATAAATTAATTAATAAATAATCATATAATAAATACAAATAAATAGAAAAATAAATAGTTTGAAAAATAGATAAGTAAATAAACTGCTAAACAAATACAGTTATATTCTAAGCTTTTGTTCGGTTTCTTTTGCCGCGGTAGTTAACTGAAAGTTAATCCAAATCTTTTTTTTTTCTCCACAAGCAACGTGACAACAATTGAACAGTTTCCTCACAAGTTTTTCTAAGTAACTGAACCACCACTTCATAAGTTGTCATATGAAAAAGACAAGCTCAAACAAAAGAACAGTGACAACTCAGATAATACAGTAGATATTATAAAACAAATGTAGACTATATATATATTTATATATATCATCTATTTGTACACAGCAAATAAAGACACAGTTGTCATAGATCCTTTTTAAGGAAACAAATATCTAGACTAACGGAACTAGCTAATCATCATTAAATTTTGACAAACGTTTCACGCTCAGCAAGTAACCTAAAAGTCAGCAAGCCAAAAAACCCAAAACAAAACCAAACCAAAACAAAACAAACAAAAAACAACAAAAAACAAAAATTGTTCTGTTCAGTGATTCTTACGAGGCCCAAAGTCGTTTATCTGGTTATACAGCAAAGAAAAAGTCTCACCAGATTTTTTTGGGCCAACAATAAACAAATATTGAACAAATAACAGCAGCTCAATTCAATGCCAACATCGAAGTATTTTTTTTTCTTTAAACAACACATAGAACAACAAACTTGGATATTTAAGATATGTGAATAATGTAGTTTAGCACCTACTGTTGATCGCTAAAAGGAAGTTCTTTTCAAATGTAAGTTCACCAACGCAGAGCGAAGAAAATGATATAGATAATGTATAGTATGCTCTCTAAATGGATAAATGTGTATATATCTATTTACTGATATCCCATATTGACTGATGACAAAAACAAGAAAAACAAGTGGACAAAGGGTCTTCTTGCTTTGGGCTCTGGACTATAAGGATGGTTAGGCCTTGGAAAGACCCCTCTCCCTTCCCTTTTGGGTATCGCTGTTGAATAATTACGCACTAGTACATATGTGAAAAATTACCAAAATCACCTGCCTCAGTTTGCATCCCTTTTCACAAAACCTTCCATCTACAAAATCACTGCCAACTTGGATTCCCCGAAAAAACAACAACCTTTGATCCTATAAAGTACCACGGCAGAACGACAAGACAAGGTGGTGCCCCCTCCCTCCCGCCCTGGCCCCCCCTAGTTAGCCAGTCAAAATATTTTTCTCTTTTTTCAAATCCAGATTCTTGTAAAAATTCTTCAATAATTACTATTTTAATTATCATTTATAAAAATAGATCTTCTTTCTCTTTATTTTTATCTTTTTCTAAACGCATTTTTTCAAGCAAAGAGATCTTCTCTTTGGCAACAGTGTTATTTTTTTTTTCTTTAAATTACTGAACGTGTCATCAGGAAAGCTAACCCATCCCCTCCCTCGCCCCATCTCCCTGAACCCCTGTGAGGAAAGACATTATGTTTTGTTTGCGATACAAAACAAAAACAATGTTAGAAATTCATTTTTTTCCTACATAAGAGTTACTGGGATTATGAAATCCCATCTATAATCGATTAGGGGAAGTTTTTAATACACACTAAAAATGAATGAATGGTTCACCAATTTAAAAAAGAGCCCCCTCCCTTACATTGAAAGGGAGGTATATAATACTAACGACAGTGGATCCGGATTTACAAAAGAAAAACAAATCCTGAATCAAGACAGAGAAAAGGTTTCAATCTAAAAAGGACATTCTCTTCTCTGAAATAAGGAGATACAGGGATTTGCTACTGTTTATACAGAAGAGAAAAATCATTTTAACAACCACAACAAACAGAAAGAATATACAACAAAGAGAAGCCTGCATTATCACAGGAGCTTCCAAAAACTCATGAACATTTTCATCATTTCATTTTTGTAATACTTAGGCAACATTGGCTTATAGGTCCAAAGTTATAATATAAGCCATTTCTAGTTCAATTAGTTTGATGGTTTGTCGGTTGCTTTGTGTTCCAGTTGGAGTTTGAGTTTGCTGTGTTGGATGGCTGTAGTAGGGTGGTAGTGGTAGTGACTGAAGGGGCTAAGGGACAGGTGGAGGTGAGGGGGGAGGTTGGGGGCAATTTTGGAGCAGACAAAGTCGCGGGGCAACTGCTTCTACATGTTAGAGTTCAGGACTTGTGTGTCTTGTTAGTCTTGAAGGAGACTTGCAAGACACGGTCGCCCAACCTGTAGCCGTTGAGACTGGCGATGGCCATGGCCGCCTCGTCGTAATTCGTCATGGTTACGAAACCGAAGCCTTTGCACTTGTTGGTGTTGAAGTCACGGATCACCTTGACATTGTTGACGGCCCCGAACGGCCCGAACAGCTGCCAGAGCACGCTCTCATCAGAATCTGGGGACAGGTTGTACACAAAGATGCACCAACCAGTGCCCGTGTGCCCAGGGATGTTCATGCCAACCAGGCTGGTCATGCTGTCAATGGTGATGGGAGAAAACCTGAGAGGAGAGGCAGAGTGGGGACAGATGGAGGAAGAGCAGAAAGAAAGGGAGAGAGAAGAAAGCAAGTTTTAACTGAACAGGTTAAGGCCCACAGTGAAACTCAATGTTTGCATCTGCTGTTCATGATATGGCCATAAACTTGTGGGAAAAAAAAACCTATCTCCATCTCGCCTTTACCTCTCAAATATTTTCTGAGAGACAAATTTTAAAATGGAATCCCTCGTCCAAATCTAAAGCTTGACATGGTGATCACATGCATAATAGACTACCGTCTACAGCCATATAAAATAAAACTTGAGGGCTAAACGTGCTGAATACTTGCCAATCCCAAAGGCACTGATCTCTACGACATATAAAACAGTTCAGATAAATTAGGATGCATAGACATGGAACCTTACTGTATGTACATGTATATTTGTCTAAATACATGAGTTTGTATGTGAGTCTGTGCTGTACCACTAAAGGCCCTGATCTCCTCAGATCTGAAAGGCCTCCTGTCAGGAGTGACGACAGTGCTGCATGCGTGTCTATATTTCTGCCGAAGGAGATGCGGATGAAGGTTCTGTCTTTGTGTCCTTGAGTGGCTCCCTCAGGAGCTAAATTGCAGGAAGTTGTTGAATTAAACTGTTGCTAGAAATTCATCAAAGATCATGCACCAGCCTGCTAAATCTGTTCTCATTCGGCTCATAATCTTCTCCTTTTTCTTGTGATGCAAGAGATTTGAATCCTCAGTTGACTTCACTTAATTGCCTTTCCGCTCAAAGGAAAGGGAAAGGAGAAAAAAATACCCCCACTTTTAAATAAAAGGTAAATGAGATAAAAAGGTTCATTTCTTATGCCAACTCCCTCCAAGAAACGACGATAGGCATTATTGGGTGTGCTTTAATTGAGATTTCCGCTTTGCTGCAGCTGTCTCAAGAAAAGCGAGGGAGGGAAGAGCGAGCAAACTAAATGGAAAATGGAAGCACTTTACAGCCCAGTGGTATTAAGGTACAAAGTGTATTCCTCCCACTCCGACTGCAGTCTGCAGGGTGTTCTGTTCTGGTCTGTTCCAGAGCTTGTGGCACTGATCGATAGCATGGCCTGCTGCTTGGGGCCCCCACCCCTCTCTCCTCAGCAACTACTATATATGGCCAGCAATCACTACGACCTTCCCGTATGACCAAAGTCATGCGGAGTCTGCTTCTGGCTTTTGTGGTTGCTGTGGACACTAATATAAACCTCCTAGGATGGTCAGCTCATTCATTTACTGTAAAGGGCTCTCTGCACCCATTAGACATTTTTGATTTCAGGGATAAGTATTGTAGTATAAGAGAAACTGATAGTAGTTTATATTTATCTCCATGATATAAACAAGATATAATTTAACAAATATTTATAGAATAAATAAATCTAAATATTTTTAAACTCCATGCCTGAGATACAAGGGAATTTATATAATCACCATAGGGTTGTTGCAGCAGCAAACTGTATTATAATAGGCTCAAAATCCTTTGTCTCTCATATCTCTGTGTGGTCTCAATGTCTTGTTGAGATGATTTTAATATTTTCTCCAGCATCAAGCAGGTGGAGGCTTAACAGGCCTCGTCACGTTGAGGCGTTGTCCGACATGCTGGGCTGTGTTCAGGCCTCTCCTGCTGGGCATGAAAAAAGGCTCGCAGTGATTTGTATGCAAAATCTGGAGTATGTGAGGAGGTTTGTGAGAGTGTGAGGGTGACTCTTTGGAGGCTAGCTAACACTGCCACTGTGAGGATGAGAAAATGACTGTTTCTGTATGTATGTATGTGTGTGTGTCTGCATTTGTGCCTGTGTGTTAATGTGCATGCTAGCATACCCATCAGAGCGGGACCAAACACTAACCAATGTTACAGACGAGACCAGGGGTTGCATAGCAACAGTCTAGCTGACCAGATATCTATTCGGTCCTTTCTAAAGCCAACCATTTCCAGCTCTTAACACCCTTCTTCTATTTCTTTTCATATGATAACCTCAGATCACTGAAACGCAGCTCTAACTTGATTATGTACTATGTAATCAGGATGGCTGAATCAGACATAATTTTTACCTTTAGGAAATTATGGAAAGACTAGAGTGAGGACACAGTGCTTACTGGGTAGGGTGGTACTTGGGTTAAGCCTTCAAATACCACAGTGCATCGCTATCAGTGTGTTTTTCTGTAACTAGAATTTGAATCCCTGCATTTGGCAAAATCATAGCTTTTTAAGGGAACTTGAAAGAAGACATTTCTCTTGAACTAATAATTTTTTTTATGTTTGAGTGGCTAAGCTGACATCAGATCTCAACATGCAGGAAGCCACCGTCAGCACACGAGACATCTATCAACACAGTGGTCGCTGCTGTGGGTAATGTAACACCTATGGTGGCGAGAAAGCAAAAATGAAATATGGAGGCGAAAGGAAGGGATTCGAGCAGAGCAGTGCCAAAGCTGGAGCTGTCTGCAGTGAAACAGCGTTTCCTGTTTCGAGCAGGGATCCAGGTTCATCCAGCCTCATCCCATGTCCAAGGTAAACACTACGTATTCTCAGATAGTACTGCCAAGAAATTAAAGTCATATATAATTTAGTTGTGACTTCCACAGAACAGATTTATATCTATCACACAGAGGAGTGTGCGCATAGTTGATTGTGGATGTAGAAAGATATTATTCTAATGACTTAGTGGGGAAATCTCCATAAAATCAATGTGACGGATTAAAATTTAGATTCCAAAGAGGGATATAGCTGTACAGCGACAAGGCAGGAGAACCTGAATCCGGTAGAAAATAACAAACCTAGAAATAAGGGGCTTTACATCAGAGAACAAAATCCATTCAGTACACAGAAACAACCCAAAACAATTCAAACAACACCAGCACTTGTCATAATCAAAACAAAGCAAATTCATCACAACTCAAAACAAAGACTAATTGTTTTCTGCTTTTTTTTTTTTTTTTTTTTTTTACACCTTAAGTGGTTGGTAGGGTTTTAAAACCAACTCAAGCTGACAAGGAAAAAAACCAAACAAATTAAAGAACCAAAAATGCAATTGACCTTGAACGAATTTTCAAACGCAAAGTGACTGCAAAAATACAAGGAAACATAAACTAAAAAAGAACAGAAAAAAGGATACTGAAAAATCATTGAGTCAACATGGATATCTGGCATTGGGTGAAGTTTTTAATTACCTCTTTACGCCATAGGCCATATTAAGCAAATTGTCCAGCCTGTAAAGAGAAGGAGGGTTCTGGGGTTAATGGTGGGCAGATGGTCGACTCACTCAATGGAACTAATGTTAAGTCCCTGTAGGAACTGCATGGTCCTCCTCACTCAAGAACAAACAAACCCATCTATAGTTGGCCCATTACACTGAGGAGCCCCACCAGAAAATGCTATCATCAGTTAATGAATCTACAGTACCATCAGTATGGTCAGCGCTTGCCCAGTCAGCTACTGTGCTGTTTCACAGGTTTCAGTGTAGCCCCTTACTAGCTAATACTACAGCAGGGTGCTATGAGCACATTGTCTTTACTTCTTAATGAAATGTTATACAAGACTACAGCAGTGGACTGGTAACAGTTCAGTATTACAGTCACATGCAGAGCGCTAAAGGCAGCAGGGCTGGAGGAGTATAGCATGGTACACCGGGCTAGCCGTAGTGCTACCCAATGGCAAATCGTTGCCTTATTTTACGATACAGGACATTGTGTGTGGGTATCCACAAAATTTATGCCACCACATTGATGGTTTATCAAAAGATGGAGGTTAATGAAAATTTGTTTTCATAAACTATGGTCTTTAATTTGTGTTAACTCAATTGAGAGAACACCTGAGATGGCAGGAAATGATCCAGAGTTCTGTCAGTGTAATGGTTTGGCATTTGAATGATGGTGAGTGAGAGAGGCGATGATGATAAGTATGTTTTCTATGAGGCAGACCATCAAAAATCACAACTGAACATTAAACTAGCCATGAAATTGTGAATGTCTATCTTTGTGGTTGGGGTCAATCTGTTAAGTGCTACCAGGTCAAGTGGAATGGCTGAGTTAGAGGGCTTCCTCAAAGGGTTAGTTTTTGCGAAATGTTCTGGTTTAATAATAACTTCAGCCTGTGAGCTATAGGCATTGCAGTCAGACAGGGTTAGCTGCAGTTTCTTTGTGCGTGTGTTCTGTTTGTGAGTCGGGCTACAGAAACCTGTGGGCTGCATGAAATATTGGCCCTCTTGGATGGATGCAGTCTGCTTGGTGACTCAATGACCTTCATTCCTCACTTGGGTCTGGCCTGTCTCATGTCTTATTAACTCCTCTGGCCTAATGGACAGGGGCCACGGCTTATTGAGCAACAGCTGGCCAGTGACGCCTCGCTCCTCTTGAAAACACTACGAACCCTCTGACTTTGACTTTACTATCAGGGTTGTTTCTCCTTTTCTCTTTCAGTCAACAAGCCTCTGCTTTCTTGCAACAAGACTGCCTCACAGTATTTACTGAAATTTTCAAATGAGCATCAAAATCTTATTGAAAATGTTTTTACCACAACATAATACAAGTATCTATCTTACTACTAGCACCATTTAGAAGCACCATTATTTCCGTACTGGGATGTGTATACACAACTTTATTATTATTTGATTGCAATTAAGACAGCAATTAGATTTTGAAGGCTTGTAATAAATATATTTCATAGTAATAATTATAGTACTATTTATATTAATCATTTTGAATTTAATTTACATTACACATTAGAGATAACAGATTAGCAGTATTTCAGTCGGGGACAATTTAACACCAGCATGTCAGGTAATTGTAGTTATGCACCTTATAAATTAGAAAAGCCAATAAAACTCTAGATATTGAGTATCAGGACCAAAGTCCAATAACCTGTGTTTTAAAATATTATTTTAACACTGGCTCATATCTTACTTTGCATCCCTTGTTTTAAATTTGAATGTTTAAGATGCATTTTCAAATGTAAAAAGACATATTATGATAAGTATAACACTGAAATCCCTACACTGAACTCAGCAGAGTTAATCTATATGACCTGTTTTACATTTTAATCTAAACTTGTTGAGTACATTGTTGGTCCACTTATTTGGGTTCCAAGTGTATCTGCATTCTTGCACTTTTCTTTCTTAACAATATCAATACTACAAAATCCCTAAAACAAAGAAAAAAGTCGAGGAAAGGATATACAGAATCATTAAAGCAGTAATTAGCCCATTACGTGGGCAGGGAACAGGCAGACTGCTTTTCGGGTAAATGAGTCAATTGGAGAGGATGCTCAGAGGAGAGACACTCCAGGCACCAGGAGCACTAAGACATCTGCTGGCCGCCGGGCCGTTGGGCCACAACAAAACAACCTGCTGCTAACACAATCTCTCTCTCTCTCTCTCTCTCTCTCTCCGTCCCTCAGTCACTCTCTCTCTCACGAATGTACGAATGCACACTGATGTATGCGCACCACGCAAATACTCTGCCAGCTTTTCACACTGCCTCTCCAAGCTTGATATAAACAATAGGGCTTTTGTGCTTTCTCTCAATGCAAGTTAATGGGGGAATGGGCGTTTTTGTCTTTTCTTTTTTGAAACAAAAATCTGTTCAATTAAAATTGGCTCCTGCCCTGGATATAATAAGGCTAATTTGCTAATTAGTGCCATTAGTTAACGACAGAGGATCGGAAACGAGCCGGGATCTAGGGCTCGGTGTATTGTGCTTCAGTTGATTATGTTTGCTGTCTTGGAGAGGGACCATACAAGCACATTATACATTAACTTGTGTAACAGCAGGCCCAGATGACTTAGTCACAAAGGATGGATGTAATTACAAGTGTAGTTGGATTGGACTTTATTTTGCTTCGTCTCTTTTCTGACTTGGGTTTTATATATTCTTTTTGCAGAAACCTGGTAAGCATGTGAAGGAAGTATTAATTTAAATATATCTAATAGGTAAATTTTATTTTCCAGTGCTAGCTGGCATTTAAGGTTTATTTGTGCATCATTGATTCAGTTTACTAAATAAATTTCAAAGTTTTAAACATACTCACTGGAGATACATTTTAGTTTTAAATACTTAAATTTTACCTCAAGGAGTTAGCAATAGAATGGGCTTAAGAGAATTCTTTGTTGTATAAGGAAATAGAAAACTGTATTTTTGCACCATTGTCCTTAAAAGATCAAGTTTAAAAAAAGGGAGACCGTGCACATTGAGCACAGTTATGACTTCTAAAGTGTTGAGGTTTTAGTGGAGGGCTTGGGAGCAGAGAGCAGTAGCACAGGGACACAGTGAGAAAGTGTCCTGTGGTTGTGAGTTGTGATGAGAAGCGACAGCTCTCCTGCAGAGCCTGTAAATTGGCTTGGCGTATCACAGACACACAGCCATGCTACATCGCTCAGGTGTCACACCAGGGAAGCCGCTCCAGAAGAAAAATACCTTCCAAGCTCTGACTTTGATGGAGAGTACACAGCAAGACCAGCTTACTGTTATTGAAAGAGAGAGGAAATTGTATAAGCACACGTTCTGTCCCCAGTTCTGAAACATTCCTGTTGGATTGGATGATAGAGCATAATATCACATGATCACCTATTTCTGTCTTGGTTTTGTAGTTGAGGTGATAGGTAACATGACCCCAAAGAATAAGCCCAAACCACCTCTAGTGTTGTAAAACATTTCAGACAAAAAGGACTGCTTGTGTTATTAGTGAGCAAGAGGAAATGAACAGGTAGGATGCCATATATACAGTATGTAGGCTGTATACTGTATATATGTAATTAAGTGATGGTTTCGTGTAGAGCTTTCTGACCTGGGCAAAAAACTTTTTCTTCTTTCATATGCACTCAATTTAATTAAGTCAAACAAGGTTAAAATGCAAATCCTTAAATTAATTTTGGCATCATTCATTTTAAATTACCCTTTGTGCATTGGATTTAAGATATGAGTCTCTTAAATAACTTCAGGCAGTATTTAATATTGTAAAGTATGTCTTACATCTGGCAAATGTATACAAGGAAAGGCAGTGTATTCAAAATTCAGTACAACATTCATTGCATCAATACGACCATATCATAAAGAATAAGGCCTTTAAAGTCAGAATGACATTGAATGCAAATTATACGAAGTGAATGTTTTCTGTTTGAAAAATATTTATATCATCTATATCCAAACACATGTTTTTGCCCAGGCCTCACAGGTAATATTCTGGGACATGTATGCATGATGGTAGCATGATGAAATGAGGGGAAATACGTATTTCTGAACGACAGAACCCCACAGTCTCTTATGAACAGTTCCTCACTGATCATGGTGAACTCGCACAGAGGGCCTGGCTTACACCTGCACCAGTTGCAGAGCTCATCCCTGTTGTACTAAAAGGGAACGTTTTTGCCGAATATTAGTGTTCACTGGAGAAGAAATCTGCATCATTGCTGATACATACATTGTTATGACTCATGCCTCTCTACGTGTAGGCAGGATGTCACCTGCTTGAAAACTGAAAATTGGATTTGGCGAAAATGTTTTCCAAATCTGGCCTGTTATTTAGAACAACCCTTTGTTCATGAACCAAGAATAATTGCTATTGAGTTTAAGACTGATGACTCTCATCAGTACTTTTTACCCCCTACACATTAAAACTCTCATATCCACAAAATAAATAGCAATTATGTTTGTCAGTAATTGATATAAACACACTAGTAGTACAGACCGTAGTTTTATGGCATCAAATTTTTCCAATGTTAATTACAGTCTCAATCATTCCACATTAGATGACATATTTGTTTCAGAATTCATGTTATGTATAAGTTTACTGAATTTACTTGTAAACACATATTACCTTGAGATTCCCAAACTTTTGGGCAGACTGACCTAGTGACCCCATTCTTATTCTTAATCTTATTGTTTCAAGGGCACTTTGCATTTCAATTTGTTTATTCATAATATCGCTGTCTGGAGTTGGGAAATAGGAGGACGCACAGTTTATGGGAAGTATATTTCCCACTCTGAATTTCAAGTTAGGCTAAATGTTTTCTTTTAATGATCTTCTAAATGTTGCTCAGCATGAGAGTTTGAGATACTCCTGGATAAAGTAAAAATGAGATAAGCTCATATTATAATCATCAGTTACTATTATTTTAAATACGTTTCTGAGAATGGCGTTATGTACAAAGACTACATTACCCTAACAGGTAATCCAGTCCAAGACTCGATTCAAACCTGCAGCAAATTCAGAATGTGTCCTTGCTGAAGTTTTGAACAAAGCAGAGTGCAATTGTTGCCAAAAGGTTAAAATTGCACCAAAATATACAAGGAAACGGAGAGTGACTTCATTTAAGCTGAAGTTTGTATTACTGGTTTTCTTAGTAGCATAAATGTTAGAGGTGGACACAAAATTTCAAGTAAATTTCTCACCAAAAGCCACCTTGGTAGTCATTGCTGATTTTCTCAACTTATAATTTCATGAATACAAGCTTGTCCCTGATAAGGACCATTTAGTTCTTTTATCTAAGACCCAGATATTTCCTAACAGTCAGTAGCTGTTATTCTGTATCTTTTGTACTTCACCTGGAGGAGTTTCATGACCATGAAAAGCCTTAAAAGAGCACTATAGAAACTCGCTGAGCATTGTCTCACTCCTCCCACTTCACAACTCCGTGACAAAAAAACCCCAAAAACCAAAAAACTAAAAAACAACAGAAAACAAAAAATCTCATATTGATTGTTCACTGACAACTTACTGTCATTAGAACTGCTTTCAAAATGATTCCACTTCACATTACTTAAAGAGTTTTGGTGGGGTCATCAACTTAATATCAAAAGACCTTACAATGGTTCAGCTGCCAAGGTTAATGACACCTTAAGAATAATATATCTTGATATAATCTTGATGCTATTACTAAGCTACCGCTAATCTTTCCCCCCTCATCCTGGCTCTCTTTATTCCACCTTCTCTTCCTTGGTCATCTCCATGTCCTGCCCCAGTACTCACCTGAACCGCTGGGCCTGGTGGTGGAGGGGCCCTGGGTATCGGCGATTTGGGGACTGGTAAAGTTGTGACAGAAGGGCTTGGCTGGTCTTCTGGCTGGGATTGTTGGCGAACTTGACTGTGATGGGCTCCGCAGCCCCTGATGGCTTCTGTCCATTCAGGCCCTTGATGGCCTCCTCAGCCTCTATCCTCTTATCAAAGCGGATGAAGCCCACACCTCGGGAGCCACCTGCGGGGCCAGCAGATCACAAACAAACAGGTGCCCCTTTTACTTTACAGGGTTTAAATGGAACACATACAGTCTATCCATACAATATGTGCTGTATGTTTGGCTAATTTTAGTTTTATCACAGTGCAAAAACATTAAACACAATTTTCCCGAGGCGTCTTTATGCTTCTGCACATGGCAGGAAACTCTGAAACCAGACAGTGTTGTCGGCAATAAAGGAACTCTTAAAAAATGACTTAACAACTTAGAAATGATTATATTGTGATAAAAGGGAACTGAAGGTGACAATGTGTTTCACAATATAAAAAAGAAAAAAACAAAAAAACCGAAGCAATTAGGCAACTTGATAAAATAATCGTTTGCTAAATCTACAACATTCTCTACCAGTCTAAGATATTTTTCTCTTTGATGTGTAATTTTTTAAATTTCATCATTCTTATTCATTTTTTCTTTCGCCTGACTTAATGTAATTTTTTATGTGTCTGAGCTCATCCACACAAACCCCCCTGTGAAACAAAACCTAATGTGCCGCAATAAACACAAGGATTTTAAGTAGGTTCAGAGAGAGAGAGAAGATGAAGATGAAAAATAGTAACAGAAACACACACACACACACACATACACACACACACACACACACACACACATACACAGACCAGCCATATATTGAGCATGTGTTGAGGCATTGGCTCGGAGTCTGTTTAAAGCTACATAGTCCATTCTTCCTTCATGCTAGCTCCAGTCACAGTCAGTCATACACATAATATTCTGGCATTGTTCTAAGTGACATTTGAGCCATTTCCTTGCAGATATTTTTTGACTGCCACCTGGGAGGAACATTTAGAGATTTGCTTCCTGGGAGGTCCTTTATTGGTATCTGTGAATGCTCTGTGTGTGTTACTGACTATATATATATATATATATATATATATATATATAGTGTGTGTGTGTGTGTGTGTGTGTGTACTCGCGTGCACTGTTATCTATTAATGGATGCTGTGCCTTGTTTTAATGAGGCTGCCTAGATGGCCCAGAGGATGCTCGCTCAGTGACAGCAGCACTCTGCCGAAGAGACTATTTACATAACACTGTGTGTGCACACAGGCATGTCTGTGTGACTGAGACTGAATAAAAGAGAGGCAGTAAGAAAGAGGGGAATTTTGTGTTTGAGCATCATTGTGTGCAGTCTCGGTCTCATGCATAAAAAGTCCTCATTGTTATTCCACATTTTTGTACATGCCATCCCTCTCCGCATCTCTTTTTTATACTTCCTGTTGGCTTGTCTCATGGCACTCACTCTCCTGAATTCTTGTTCAGAGAAGCACCTTGACCATCTAGTTTCCCCTTTTGTTCTCTTTTTTTCTCTCAAGGACAAGGTTATTTACTTTCCAGCCAAGCAGCAACATTAAAAGACACTATTTAAAAACCAATAGTTAATGAAAAGTGTCTTCTATCTCCTTACAGTGCTAGCACAGTCCAATTAAGAGAATTTTGGGACAAGTTTATTATTTTTGTGGCTTGTTTTTCAAAAACAAATATAAAATAAAATAGTCAGTCTTACCTTTATTTTTTTTTTAAACTTAGAAAGACTAAGTAGCTCATTTGCACTTTTCTGCAATTTCTACACCTTTCAAATACTGGAAACATTTTCTAAACTGTCAGCTTCTGGGAGCATGAGGATAAATACTGTTTAGAACTATTTTCTCTTTTTAAAATAAAATTAAGTTGATTTTTTGTGAAAATTGAAAAATAAAAACACTCAGCCCTGGGTTTTTTAGGGATCCAGTCAACAAGGAAATGACTTTACACCTAAGACACAAAGAAACAAACCCTAACTCACTCTCTCCACTGACCCCACACCTGCAGTGCTGCGCAAAGACTTGAACGACAGCATTTTCCACATGCCTGTTAGATGATCTCATTAACTCCTATTCAGTGTAAATTGTTCTGTTTTATTCTCTCTCTCTCTTTTTTTCTACCTTTCTGGCTCTCCCTCCCCTGACAGGCTTTCACAGTTTCCCCTCCCTTACTTCCTCTTGTGCCAGCTCTGTACCTGTACATTTTAATTAGCTTGTCAGAAGCAGAAAAATAACAAGTCTAATGGGATCTACACAGTGCAAACAACAACCAATGCTGTTCCTACGATTTTCTTCATTTATTACTGTAGTTGTCATGAATGTGCTGTATGCGAGTTAAAATGGCAGTCCCTGCTCGAGGAGAGCTGTTTTTGAGCTAGCATCTTTAACTGCCATTGGTAATGGACATGTGCAGCTTTTTTAGATTTCTAAATTTAATAACCATTAAAAGTCTTCCACTGCGATGCTTCACCTTGATAATTGGATCTTGCCCAATTTCACAACAGTCTTCTGCTGTAAGACACTTAGTAACTCCAAGAGCCTTGCTGAAGGGCACCTCAGCGGTAGTTAAGGAAGGGGGGAGCATTGATCATTCACTTTCTCTGCCAAGACAAGAGAGGAGAAGAGAGGACTGTATTTGTCCTTTAATCCTCACACTTGTTTGGCCTTGAGCTGCTCCTAAGCTGATTCTGGCTGGAGGGCCTCTAGCCAACTGCTTGGCATACAGATGAAGGCACGGAGCAAACACGCACACATGCACATACTTAAGTGGTGACTTGAGGAGGTGCTATTCAGAATGAAGTGTGAAAAGAGGAGTAGAGATGTGCATGACCATTTGCAATTGTCTGTGACAGATTGCAGAGTGTGTACGTCTATGTGAGAGAGATTGAACGTTTTTATGTGTGCAGCTCTGTTAAAGGGTTCACAAGCTACTCTTGTCCTTGAGTTTGTACAATGACACTGGAAGGAGGCAGACAGGTGAGGTGTCAGTTGACCCTATCACCCATAATTCTGGCAAACAAAAGTGTGTGCGCATGCACAAGTGTGATCTTCTCCTGTGTCTGTAACAAGTGCATACTACGGCAGTCTACTGGCAATAATGTAATCCACTCGTTCAGGATTTCAAACTTGGAAGGGAGCAAGCCCCTACTGAGACTACTAACAAGTTCAGGTAGTGAGACAGAACACATGCTCCTTGACTTAGATACAGCAGAGTGAAGTTGGCCCTCAGTCATAGTTCAAGTTTGTGCTGTGAAATGCTCAAGCTGTACTCTTTTTAGTCTCAGATGAGATGAGGAAGGGATCACTTGGACTTTGCAGGAGACATATCTGATATGAAAGCGTAGAAAGTTTGTGATACTGAGAATAATTACATATAACAAGATGCTGCTTCTTCATTCCGTATGACCAAACAGCGGTAAACTACATTGTTAACCTGAGTTGACGATCCACTGTCCTATATTGTCTTGTGTTTTGCCTTGCATGCTTTTCTTAGTTTTCTTTACGACCCCGTAAGAACATGTTAAATATTTATTCTTTATGTTATTGGAATTATTAATCTGCAGGGGGAGGGTAAAGCCTCACAATTCTCACAATCTTCATAATTCTTCACAGCACAATGTCAAATACTCCATGAGTACATTTAGGTTTAATGTGTTCTGAAGTTGTCACATCAAATCAAATCGTTGATAAGGTATAAAATGAGTTGAGGAGACAACTGGATGGTATGTTATCTTTACTTTTTTTTTTGTTTGCAAAATTAGTTTGTTAAAAGATAAGGTCGGCATTATTTTGTAGTTTATTTATTTTCAACAAATTCCATGTAACGACTGTTTGTCCTTCTCTCAATACTTTACAGCCACCCCATCTTGTTCGCTCAGCCCCAAGCGCACTGGCTTCTACTGATGACAAAAATCTCTAAAAATGGCTCACAAATGAGAAGTTTCATTTTTTTTATACTGGCTAAGTACTTGACCTGAGAGCAATATATTAGAAACAGGATTGATTTATGGGGACTATTTCGGCTGCAGATAAATACACTAGTGAGTATTTCTGGAAGGAGGACAGTGTATTGGGGATTGGTCATAATGAAGGAGCATGTCACCTAGTGCAACAATCTGGCTCATTTGGTGTATTTTTGCTAGATTTTAGACAACAGTGGAGATCAATGAACACTAGTCAATGGGATTGGTTCATCATTGGCTTATCCTTAAATTCTATCCAGGCATTTATCTGAGAAAGAACACAGCTTCCATATGAATATAATAAACAAGCCTTAAATGAAAAATATGCCTGACACTTGGCCTATTCAGCTGTTTTTCTTTTTTTATTAACACTCTTTCATGCCATATTAACATAATAAACCTTGAGAAGGGTTTATTTTCCTCCTGTTAAAAATTTTAACAAAAACAAACTTTCAATCTATGAAGCAAGCTGCCAGTCTAGGGAGTCCAACCTAATGACCGTCCTTTCAACCAGCCCCAGAAGTCTAGGCTACTTATCAACTGCCAGCCAGCCATACAGGCAACATTAGAGCACAATGTACTTACTAAGGTACAGCAATCAGTCTTTCTCTCTCTCTCCCCCTCTCTCTCCTTCTCACTCTCCTTTTCTGTTCTCCCTCTCCTCCACAGTAATCAACAGAGGCTTATGTAACTCTCTCTACCTGTGCTTATCTCTCTCTGACACACACCGACAGGCACACTGGCTGCCTTACTAATAACACGCTACCTCAATCTGGGGAGGGGGAAACAGAGGGAGAGAGGTTGGGGGACAAGAAGCGAGTGCTGGGGGTGGGGACGGGCAAAGCAGGGATGAAAAGGAGAAAGGGAAAAGTGGGAACAAGGAGTAAGGAAGGAAAGGACAAAAGGAGAGAAGGTGAGGGGGGGGTGTTGGGAGGTGACAGTAAAAGGATGATGATGAAAGGAAACAGTGCTATTTTTGCTTGCTCCTGCCCAAACAAAGCAGCTTTTTCTCCAAAACACACTATCATTTCCACAAACACTGACTGACTGACGGAGAGAAATGACTGCTTTGCTGAGAGACCAGAAGAGAGGAGAAAGGTGGAAAAAAACCTGGCTGCTTGGTAATAAAACATACACATTTTCTTTTCCCCTCTCAAACACACACTTTATTCATCTAGTTCACCGTATCCTTGTAAGCAGGCCCAAACACTCTGAGAAAAACAAATGCACCGACGCACGCATGCATAAGCAAAATCTCAAAATGTTTTCAGGTTCCATCTCCCATCCTTTTATCTTTTATTTCTGGAGCTATATTGTGCCAACTGTATGAAATGATTAGACTTGTCGTTCCAAAAGATTTATAATATGGCAGAGGCAGAAAGAAATCCTCTTCCTGCTGTCTTCTAATTAGAAGGAGGAAAAAAAATGCAATGTCCTTGTTTTAAGTAACATTAATGTGCCTGGGTACAGATGGCGTTTGAAAAGCAGCAAGAGGAGGGACACAGAGACTTTGAAGAGTGGAGGTGCCCTGTGCTTTAGCCTCTGTCGGAGCAGAGCTTCAACCATCTGTCTGGTGTGTGTGCACATGTATCGATGTGCATATCTGTATGTGGCTGTGCTTGCATGTGTCGGCTAGCGCGGAGACAGTATGCACACTAAAGATAAAAAAAAAAAAGACAAAAATAAAAATTAAAGGCAGAGAGACGAGAGACAATAGCTTGAGTCAAGGCTGCAGTCTTCCCACCTAGAGGGTGCACCTCTCTGCTCATATTACCTTGACTCTTCTGTTCTCTACTATTGGACAGGAGGAGAACAGGGAGCCAGTGTGGTGTCAGGCTGAAGGGGGACATCCATTATTCAAGTCAAGAGAGGAGAGAACATGCCAACTGCACAGAGGAAGAGTAATTCCTTTGAGAAAAAATGCGTATAAATTCACAAGTACACCATGCAAACATGAATAGTCTGAATACAAGAAGAAACAAAATATTAAACTATGGAACCATGCAAGTTTGTGAGGAGACGTTAGGGGCTACTCTTTTCAACATTCCTGGAAACACTAGCACAAGCAGCACTGTGAAGCAGCATCTCCCTGACCTTGAATTGTATGTTGATTTGGTACTTTTGTAACCAGCGCAGCACGCATGGCACAGAGGTGAAAGGAGAGGCAAAAAGAGACAAGAGTTCCATGCAGATGAGGGAAAACTGTAAGACATCGGAGTTTTGGTGAAAATTAGCTCGTATGATGCATTGAGAGTAGAGGGCTTAATCTGATTTCAGTGCTACATCACAGAAGTGACTGATTTGATTTCAACGGTAAGAGCAAACTAACTGCTGCACAGAAAAGTGCAGCTACAGAATGAGACTGTATAACGTAAATAAACAACTCTCATTAAACATACTCTAAACAATAGTAGCACTTAAACCAACACCAGAAATACAAGCTCAGTGTAACTAAAGAAAATGCCAGTCTGTACTGCAAATTTTTTAATGTCCTTTATCATTCTTTATGATCCACAGTTGCTGTATGCATGTATATATGGATGCATGTATGACTATATGACTGTAAGAAAGCTTTCGCTTCAGCTAATTAAATCACAACAGTCGTCAAAAAGCAGCAGGACAAAAATGAGTGTCCTATCTGCAGGTTCTAAATTAAAATAAGTCACAAATGCAGGCTCATTATGCATTGTCATACTCTGTGGGGACAATGCTTATGCAACCAATACTAAGCTAATGCAGAGTAATGTCACAAATTTCTATCTGCCCACATGAAACTGGTCAGTAATAACTTTCTAGGGACACACTGTACTCAGCTAACATATCTGGATCACTAATTTTGAGACGATAAAAAGTAATGCTCCTCTCTCATTCTTGTTCTGTCTTCTCCAATCCACTGGTTATGTCTCTCTAGCTCTCTGTTTTTCTCCTCATCTAAAAATACCAGAATCCAGGGGATGGCAGCTGCGTACTTTCTGGCTTTCTATCCAAACTATCGGGTAAAAATGGTGCCTCTGTTGTAACTAAAATAGCTATGGTTAAATTTGACACAGGTGAATCATGAAGCAGGCAATCTTCAGACAATTTTGTGAGCAGTTCCATTATTGTTGCATGTAAACATAATCACATTTATAACACCTTTCCAGAGAGTAAATAACTGCAAAGCTCCTGTGTTGATCACTGAATTCCAGTAAAAACATGCAGAGTTATGCACACCAAACTTTACATGACTTGACCTTCAATACCCCCTGTAAACAATTCAACTTTCAGAAGCAAATCATGTGCTTGCAGCAGCATACCTGCAATGCTGCATGTGTGTGCAATTTACTTCTCAAACAATATGTTTCTTGTCTTGGCGGAACTATTCTGATATTTGTTTTTCTGAAAACTCCAACATATAGATTGACAGTTTACTTGACAGTAAATACCAAACTAAATTGACCGAAAATCTTTCAAACATGGATGCCTCAAGACAGCCAAATTTCAAGGTAAGTAAACCTTAATTTAATGCTATGTTGATCTGGAGCAACTCTGCATATTATAAAACTGTGGCTCCGTCCCAGATAATTATTCATCCAGTGTGTAAAATATACTTGTTATCAACACTAACAATCACCATCTTGATTAGTATGATGGCATGAACATCTTGTTAATGTGTGAATTGTTCCCATCACTACCTTCTCTCCCACATGAAGGGAACATGGCATCAGCCTTTTCAGAGTCAATCCTTATAAGCTCCAAGTAGCAATTTAGTTTCACATCTGAGCCACTGTTTGTAGATGCCAAGTCTGTGGATCAATTGTATTTGCAACCATTGATCAGGTAAGCATGGTCCTCTGCTTGCATACAGGTCTTGGATAAAGAACTAGGAATAGCCAGCTATTGATTCAAAGCTGTCTTTGATATTATATTTGTTTCAAATTGAGCCTAGCCTAAACCAGCTGTCAGAGCACAAGATCACGACCTGGCTGCCCTCCCTGAAGGTTAGAAAGAAAGGCGAGAGTGGAAATCCAGCCTGCAGTATTTGCACCGATAAAGTGACAAAATATGCCTACCCATTCAGAAGGGATCAATAGAGAAATAGAGGGTGAGGGGACAGAGGAAGAGATGAACAGATGGAGAGATATCCTTGTCAAGTTGATGTGTTCGCTCTGAGTCTCTGCGGCACTTGGGCAGTTTCAGTGATTTTGCTTCAGCTGCCTCTGACTGTGAATGATATTAACAGTGATGTTTTTAAAGTTCTTTCTTGTCCTTATGAACATAAGAGTGACTGCAGGGTGCATCTTGTTGATGAGGAGGTCATTTAGAGAACAGACTTCATGTTCCCAATTTAGCAGAGCAGGAACTGGAGATCATCAGCCCATCTGCCAATGATCACTGGAGAATACTTCAACAACTTTATATAGCATTGCTGTTTCTATGTATTTCTGTCAGTGCATCCATCTTCTTTACTATTCCATTACTGTTGACAATGTAAGGGTGTGTCTCAAATCAGTCCATAGTTCAGCAGGAAGAGTGAATCCCTATTTGAATTGGATTTCAGGCACTGATTAGGTCACTGATTCAATAAATATGGAGACTTTGACTCACTGATGACCTGTAATAAGACTTCAGGGCACCACATTGATAATGTCACATCAACAACTTCTGTACCTCAAGTCTGGAAGTCAGGAAGAATAAATAATGACAACCCCGAAATTAAAAATAAACTACACACTGTTCCTATAGCAGTAGCAATGAGTACATTTTCTTCCCAAGGGATTGTTTTCTGAGAAGCGACTGGAAGAATATTACCATTAGAACATCCTATGGCTGACTCCCTGAGCAGTACATTACTTACTGAATCAGGGTTTGAGACCACAAATCTGTCTGTCCCTCCATTCTCTCTCATTTCCTCTCTCGCCTTTCTTGTTTTGTACTTAAAATTTTGGCAGTCACTGGAGAGTTTTAATTTGCAGCCCGTTTCTCAGTTAATAGCGGAGAGTGTGTGGGTGTGTTAATGTGTTGTCTTGTGTGTGTGCGCGCCTTTACAGTAATGGAGAGGAGAAAAAGACGAGTCAATGCCAGCGTTCCAGCATATACTACTCTCAGGGCCCTCCTACAGTCCTCGATGTTTTTAATCACCAGCAAGTCTAACATCTAATTAATCATTAACATTTTCTTGCTGATCCTTAACCCTCTGGGGACACCTTGCAGAACATCTCTCTCTCACTCACATTACCTTTGTTTCAATGTGTGTATACGGTATATGTGTGAATCAGTTCTGAGGTAGGTGAGTAGGGAGGTAGTTAAGATAGCACTTAGTATAGTCAAAGGTGTTAGCAGGCTCACAGTGTGCCCCCTGTCTCTGTGTATACATGTAACAGTGTGCTGACAAACATACCGATTTACACTGGTGCATGTAAGAAAACTCTGCCTGCCAGTGATGCAGTATATCCACCTTCTAAATGAGACAAGGTGACAAAAAGTGAGCAGGGTTGAAGTGGTCGTAGTGTCAGAATCCAATCAAAAATTCTCCTTCGTTAAACTATTCCACTAGCTTTGATATTCTCTTGGAGCCAAGAGATGTTCTTCTGTGACATACAACAGGTGGCCAAACAGCAGATTTTCCAAGCACCATTAGGTGAAAAGTTGGAAAGAAACTGCATTTGTTGTTTAATTCAATTTAGTTTCATTCATTCTTGAAATTTGGACCAAAAACAGACTGTGTACGAGGAGCCAAATTTGATCTACTAAATGTTCATAACATTTCAGACAGATTACCTTTTGAAAATACATCATTGTCGTTATATATATATATAAAATAGCATTAGTGTATCTTTCCAGTACTAGTTAGTTGCCTTTAATTTAGTGATTGTCCCTTGTTTTCTGTCTCTTGTTGGACAAAAAAAAAAAAATACACAAAATGTTGCAAAGAAACACACACCTTGAAAGCCAGTTTTTTGGTCTGGTAACGTGCTGCAATTTTAGCATGTTGTGGGCAAAATGATTTTCTTTCAGCAGGCAACAAATTTTAGTGGCTCCAACAGGATGTGAAAGGACCGATTATATGAAACTCCATTTATTTTCTCAATTGAGCATTTTACTTTTGATCTGGTTGTTCATATTATTCCCAGTTGTGTAAATGAACCACTGCACCACTTTATCTGGACATCCTCATTAGAAAGCTCCACTTTAAAACTGACCTTGTGCCCGTCAATAACACAATGAATTATTCAGTCTCATGTGAATGCAACCTATACTGGATGCATCAAAACCTTGCCTTCCTGTGACCAATGCCTCCTGTGTTGAGATTTGTTTTATTCCTGGTTTGTGTAGCTTGAGCTGGGAAGCTAAGAATCTGAGATGTGCATGTGGCTGTGGTTGAACAGATGTGTCTTGTGTAGCCTTGCTCTGTGTTGTTTTATAGGGAGGCCCCTGGGTCTAAGTAGCATGGGTGTATGACAGGTCTTTTAGTTAAAAGAGATTGGCAGGGGGTGTGCCCATTTGAGGGTGTTGAGGGTAGAAATGTCGACATGAGTTTTTTCCCCACCTTTCCCTGCCGCTTTCCTCTCCTTCCCACGTCTTCGCTTATCTATGCTCTCTGTTACTTGCTTTTCTTTCCATTTTCTCTGTTTCCTCCCTCCCTGTCTCTACCCCCCCCACACACACAACCCATCTCCTTTTCTCCTCTCCTTTGTTTTCCTTTCCTCTGCTTTACTCTCTCTCCTCACCCGCTCTCCTCCTATGCTTAGTGTGTACAGACAGGCATGCACTTCACTGCCAGCAGTGATTTATTCTGCTTAGGCAAATGAGTGTGGCTTACAGCATGCCGCTCCCTTTCTGCTTCATCAGTACACATTGCACATAACACTGGAGCAGGTTGCAGCCTGTAGGCGCACACACAACCCCTGAAATGGATCTAAGAGACACGCTGGAGGGCTTCTTCTGCAACACAATGGGCTGATGTGATTCATTCCTGTGTTTTGGATGTAGTGGAATGTGTAATTGAGCATGTATATTACACAGCTTGTGCCTCTCATATAATCACTGTTTTTATCATGGCGGCCTCAACTGGGGCCACGGTCAAAAAACTGCCCACTGAGGTCACTCACTCACCAGACATTGCTTGCTGAATGCTGGGGCTGGGGCGATATGATTAAAATCAGTTCATTACACTATGTATAAGAACATTTTCCATAGCTGGTATACAATATATCATGATATGAAGAACGCAAAGAAAAAAACAATCTGAGCACTGTTCATTGTAACAAACTTTGTTCTACTGATTTTCAATTCATCAGCTAAACCTGTTTACTCATGTAAAACAACTTGTGTAGCAAAAATTTTCATGGAATTAATTTTGTAAAATTACATCATCAACTCAATGTGGTCGACAAGGATTGTTTGTCCTTTTTTTTTATTTTCCTTTCCTCCTTTCGTTCAGCTAATACTGTATCGCTTTGTATTAACACAAACAGCATTTTTTTCAGTATGTCATTACTTAACATGGACTTAAAAGGCACACATGTGGCTAATATTAGTCCTATGTCTATACTTCATTTTTCACACACAACACAAACAAAAGACAGACGTTTAAAAAACCATATTATTGCTATAATTATTACAAAATGTTTAAAATAATCAGTTTAAGTGTGCTTGTGAATGGTTGGAGGATATTTTCATTTAATTGAATCAGGGACGTACCAGTGTATCAGTCTATACATACAGTATATGTGTGTTTCTTAACTGTCTGGCTTGACCACATGTGTCCATATCACAATGTAAAGAGAGAAGAGGTGCTGCCCCATGGATACCTGTGACCTGGTCGACAAGGATGCGGGAGGTGATGATGCGTCCGTACTGGGAGAAGAGCTGCTCCAGCTCCTTCTGGGTCATGGTCTTGGGCAGGCCGCTCACATACAGGTTGGCATCACGGATGGAAGCTGAGCTGGGTCGCGCATATGACACCTGTGGAAAATGAAACGGAGTCTTAGGGCTTGTATGAATTAGTTAGGGATCCTATACTTAAATACTCATTGAAATCCCAGGGGGATAAAATTGAAAGAAGATTACAGTGTGAGAGGTACAGGGATTTGGTGATTTTGAGTGTGTATGTGTGCGTTGGATAGGCAAGGCTGCGGGTCATTGGATCCACGGAGAGGAAAATGTGACTATATTTTCTTAGTACACCTTGCCTTGGGGATTATTGTCGCCAGGAAAAGATTTAGCTGCTTAGAACACTTGAGAGAGAACATGAGTCGTTTGCTGGGGGAGTCAGGGGAAACTTTGTTCCCTTGATTAGAAACCACAGGTGTTTTACCTTGAAAGGACAACTCAGGTAGCCAGGGAACCAAGATTAGTAATATTAGGACTTTGTCCAAAAATGTTTTCATTTGCCCTATTGATTTCAAATGCTTTTTGGAGTTAAAGTATCAATTAAGTAATGAAAATTCCAGCATTTATGTGTCGTTTGTTGTTTTCAGTAGTTATATTACTTAAAGGTATACAGGATAGTTGGTTGCTTTTTGTAAACACACCATTCAAATATGGCCCTGGCTTGGTGGGTGAGAGAGAGCAAGCATTGTTGGTTTAGCAAACAGGAGAGTGAATAAAGACAGTGGCGTTAGAAAGAAAAAAGAACCTTTAAGCTTTTCACCAAGACCCATTTAGCCTTGTGAACTCTGATGTGTGGATATGACCGTTTAGTTTTTTTTTAAGCTTGTATACAATATATGTAAACCTTCAAACATTCTCTCCATTTCAGAGAATCTGCTATGGGAGTTTGTGATTGTAACCAAATTCTACCACACAGTGTGCTGCAAAAGCACATGCAACCATACGAATATTCACAATCATACATTCACACACACACGCACACGCACACGCACACACACACAATCACAGGAAAACGCATTATATTCTTGCCCTTGCAACACTCTCCTTGACAGCAACCCCGCAGAGGGAGTAAAAAAGACCTCCTTACGTTACCCCTAACCCGCACAATTTCACTTGGTTCCTGACAGTCACAAGCTGCTCCTCCAAATTTCCACATATGAACAGAAGCACAAGCACATGTCCATGAATATGCAAACACACCCCTCTTCTAATGGGATTTTTCAGTCATTCATACTCTTCTACCTAGAAGACACTGTATGTGAATGTCATCCCTAATGGTGGAAATGTCAGGAACTGAATAACTGGTTATACTGTGCTGCAGCAGTAGCAGTAGCTCTCTCCCTGTGAACCTTCACTTGTCAAACATTGTCCCCAACATCTTCATGTGAAGAACTGATTTTGCTCCAGCAAAGTTGCCTAAATCCCATTACTACTGCTGCTGACTGGAGCAGCTTTCCATTGCAGTATTTCCATTACCTCTGAAATGTGGAGACATAAGTCATCCAATAAGGTTAAAGTCAGGCAAATATGGTGGATATGCAGCATTATCCTTGAGCAACAGCATGAAAATCCTGCTGAACTCTAACGGTGGGAGAATGGGATTGGGAACAGCTGGCTTTCCCCATGTCTCGCTCTTCTTTCACACATCTTCCTCTTTGGCCTCTCTGCTCAGCTCCTCTGTATTCCTCTTCCTCTCCATGTCACTCTCCTTTTTGCTGCCTGGATCATTTTCTTCTTCTTCTCTCCTTCCTTCCTGCATGCTGCCTCACTAAACCTTTCTCCCTCTTCCAGATTCTGCCTCTTTTTTCCTTCTCTTTTCTTGCAGCTCCGTGCAGCTCTCCCTCATTTTCTCTCCTTGTCAGCCAACTCCAGATGTCTAATCCATCAGCACCTCCTCAAGCTTTGAGCGGTATTGTGTACAAGTTTGGTGTGTTGTGTGTGTGTGTGTGTGTGCGTGTGTGCGTGCAGAAAAGTCAGAAAAACTGTAAGTGTGAAGATTAAAGTGTTCACAAGCACACACTGTATAAATGTGTCTGAGATTATCTGCATGCGTGTCACTGAGAGCTCCTCACCTTTTGGCATGCTGCTTCCCCTCACACCTCAGTCAGAAAGCGGCATCGCAGCCATCGCTGACAAAATCTGAGGTGTCATAGTGGAGGAAACACAGCAGCGAAACCAACTCAAAGACACTACGGAGAGATACATCGCCTGAGAGCATGTGAATCTCTGGGCCAAGTGTTTCCTCATAAGTGTAGTGGCAGAGAGTGGGAAGGGTGTGACAAGAAAGAGCGACAAACTTAATTTTAGAATTACCGCACTGCCTTTTAATTTACCTTGTTACCTTTAGGGTATTTCAGTTTGTTGTGGAGAGAGAAAGCAAGGAATGAGGGTAGTGGGAGGGAGGAAATGAAGTGTGAAAGAGCAATAGTGCCAGACAGAGATGCAGAGTTGTCCTCTGTCATTATGAACACAGCCTTTATCTCAGGAACAACTTTAGGCAACCTCATGTGTCATGCATGTAAATGAAAATCTGTGAACTCAGGCTACTAAAGTCTAATCTTTATATTAGAAAAGCCTATTTTCACTTATGTCTCCATGTTGGCTCACTTTTTGTGTTTTTATTGTTCATATAACTTTTTTAATGGACAAATCACAAAAAAATTCCGTATGAATACCAAATACTGTGAAGATTGTTGCGGGAAAAAAGTACGGTCCTCTTAATACTGGTAAATTGCAATTCTTAATTTCTAAGCTCATCTTGGATATCCTGGCCACAAGACGACATTTAAAATCCTCAAATTCTAAAAGGATCACTTAGCTAATTAATAGTCCAATAATTATTATACTCCTGTAATGCTGATGTGTAAGCACTCACACAGCCGAGCACACCCAGTCTATGTTTTCTGGCTCTTCTTAACACTTGTACTCTTATATCAGTGAGAGCCCTGCTTTGATGAAAGTATAGGTCTCAATGACCAAAACAGATATGCACATATGTATGACACACGCAAATACGAACACTGAACTGATCGACCAACCATATACACCTAATATCACCACAGATCCCACCTCAACCAAACAGAAATGTACACATATATTCACAAGAGCAGCACATGCAGAAAATACAAAATAATATAACATACTAATCTCCATCCCTTTTTATTCTCCTTTAGAATTTATTCTCCATTAGTTAGACCACAGCCAGGATGCTGTGCTGAACCAAGACTACGCCCGACAGTGTACACTGTATAGGGAATGGAGGGATTCTCTCTCCATTCAACGCAACAGGCTAATCCCATATGATTAGATTAGATCAGATTAGATGAGATGATAGAGAGTGAGAATCCTAGGATTACCACAGAGCGACAGATTACTGCCCATCTTAAAAGAAACCACATTTCACCAGGCACAGAGCAGAGGGGCAGATAGCAGAGGAAAGAAGGAGATCGGCAAGATGATTGATATGTTGATGTAAAACATCTGCAATTTTCGTCTAACACCAACTGGATTTTATCTGTTTTACCTCTGTGACAACCATCACCAAGCCTGCACATTAGTCATGCCATTAAAATGCGATAAAAGACCCCTCAATTATTTTGGAAAAATAAGAGATATCTTTATAATTTCTCCTTTATATTTTGGCATTTAAAAAGTAATCACAAGCTTTACAACGTGTCTCTTTGATTTAAATGGTCTTTTTATTTCTGAGGCTCATGCATGTTAATCCCATCTTGCCCTACAGCTCATTCACTAACAGCGTCACTATCTACAAGGGCTTTGTGTAAAAAGAGACACCTTATAATTTAAATTTAACACCACCTCCACAACTTTATAAATACATTGTAATTTTATTATTATTATCCTGCAATTAATTTTACATTTTGCTGTAATTATGCTGTATTATTTTTTTAGTTTAAAATGTTTTCTTTTTTTACTGTGTATTTAATGAAAATTATATAATTAGACTTGTTTAGTTGTACATGGTGTCAATTACCTTGATTGTTTTGGTCTGAAGTCTGAGTCCATTTAACGTGTTGATGGCTTTCTCTGCGTCCTTTGGATCGATGTAGTTGACAAAACCGTAGCCCAGACTCTGTCCTGAAATGCCAGAATGAGGGAAAAAGAAAATTTTTTTAAATGTTTATTCGTTTATTTTGTTTCATCAATTTTATTACTAACAACAAGAAAGCATCTTAATTTACACCCACCATTGATAAATTAAATTTTGAGGGGAGAAAGACAGACCCCTCATTATTAGAAGAGGAGGATAAACACTTGTAAATGAAGTTATAAATTTGTAAGGGGTACCATATTTCCCACTGAAAAGTAACTCTACACTCTCCTCTATGCTAGCAAACTCATTTCATGTTTATAAAATTGTTGGTAGTCTGAGGAGAGAAAAGCTAGAGTTAGAATTAGACTGATCATAAGTATGGAAGTGTGATTTGTTGACCACATTTTGATCCTTTGTACCTTGTACCTCCTAGAACGGCAAAATAAAACCCAGCCAACAATCCCCTCTGTACACACAGCTTCTTGGATGTCATACGTATTTCTCTGAAAAATCCTTTACAACTTTTCTTCATCACTACTGACAATATCCCAGTGACTCCTGCCCTGAGCACCGAGTTTTTGGCGTCACTTTTGTCAACCAAACGTCATGTGAAGCCTGCTCTGTTGCCACAATCCCGCAGAGTTGTACTCTACAACATGTAAACTTTAAGGGACTATTTTCCCGATTCCAAGAGCAGCAAATGATCTGTCAGGAGAGTTTAAAAGAAAACATCTTGACCTGATATTTCCTGTCATACTTGTAATCTTATTGAGTTGGGAATGTGTCTAGACTCTGATCTTTGCACTTCTCTTCATTCGCTGCTTGTTTTATTGGTGATCCTGTAGCTTGAGGTAATTTAATTTTACCAGTGCAATTATTTTAGGTTGCTCAAGAGACATGTGCTAATGACTGATTGCCTTAAATACAATTTCATGGATTGAAATCATATTCTTTTTAATTTACGGGAGCAAAACTCAACCCAGTCTGAGCAAATAAAGTACCATCGTAAGTATGAACAACATACTTGTTACTGTCTTTGCAGCTGTGTAAAAAACACCACCCCCATTTCCCTCTAAGCTCAGTGTCTTAGATAGCAGACTCCCTTTGAGTGTGAAGCAGGCCTGACATCTCCCAGTGTTTCCCCGACAGATCAAGCCTTTCAACAGGCGTAGGACTTTAAGCGGATGCCTCTAGCCATCAGGGCCGTCAGTCGGCTAGTTTTCAACAAACAGCCCCTCTCCACTAACACCGCACACAAGCAAAAAGAATCAGTCAGTTTAAGTGGAGCGGCATGCACATATTCACACTAATGGGAACAGACAGCGGTTAGTCAGAAACAAAGTGAATCACAAAATATGGAGCATGGCTGTTTCACAGAATAAATACATTTGGGCTATGAGTATCACAGCGCAGAACAGCTCAGCAGCGAACTGCGGAAAGGCCAGGAGGGACTTGTAGTCCTAACATCAAACAGCTGATGATTTTCTCTTCTTCTTTCCTCTCCTCCCTCTTCTCCTCTGGATTAACTGTGGATTATCAGACGTTCTCTATTGTTAATTAAAAACCTGCCATCCTGTAGAGACTACTGCTATTTATAACTAACCCTCCTCCCATCCCTCTCCCCTTCCTCTCTGACTCGCAGCTGACATCAGGTGTTAAGTTTGGCAGTTAAAATATAACTCACTAATAATTTTTCGGCTTCTCTTTGTTATTAAATGGCGTTAACAGAAAAGACACTATGAATAATGAAGAGAAAGCGGACATGTGGCCAAAGTAATTAACTGAACGAGTTTAAATAAAACATGCATGTAAATTTAGCTTGCCAATAATCTGAGATGCCCCTTATATTGCATTTAAATTCCCCAGTAGCGTATAGTTTGCAGATGAATTGATTATTTTCACCCAAATAAATATGACACTTAGTAAACATTTTCAATGATAACTGTTCATTGGTGCAAATCTTCAGTTTACACAGACGATTTAAATTCCAAATGGGTGCAACAGCTGAGAGCCTGGTGCTTGTAATGCTCCTCTCCATCTTTCCCACCCTCACTTCCAACTTTCCCATCACCTTCCTCACCCCTCACCCTCAACTTCAACAAGAAATGTGAGGTTTGACGAGAGCTGCTACCAGAGGGTTAGCTGAAAGTGAAGTGTGCTTGCGAAGAGCACTCTTGCAGGGCAATAGAAATGGGCTTGCTGGTGCTTATAGGTACCAATAGACTTAACACTCATGGAGCTATCCAGGCAGCCAAATGGGGCCACTCTGGGAGCCATGAGGGATACTGCTGTAAGGGGGACAGCCTCGGAGTAGGAAGTGTCTTTATGACTCTGTGTGTGGTTGTGTGTGTGTGTGTGTGTGTGTGTGTGTGTGTGTGGGGGGGGGGGGCTTAAGTTAGTATGCAAGTGTGACCAAGTACATATGTGACTCAGCAAGTCAGCAGTGATTACAGCCCTGATGAATGTAGTATTCAGCAGCTGCTATATGCAAATGATGTTTCCATGTGTATGTACTTTTATTGGGTGTGTATGTTGTATGCATGGGGAACTTAAGCTGGTATTGGCTTATCTGCTCGCCCCCACTCCTGTCTTCACCCCCTCTTTGGCGAGGCTGTGGGCCTCCAGGGCTGCAAGGAAAAGGAGGGTGGGGGCGAGGCTCGCTGGCTGGCATCAGTCCCCAGGTGAGCAGGGAGATGAGGGAAGACAGAGAGAGACATCTGCCTACAGCATCAGGAAAGCTCCGGGAGGGGATTCCACCCACCTTTTCCAGCCTGCTATGGAGCAGCTAACAGCAGGGAGCCACCGGCAGATTGCCTGGCTGCCTGGAATCTGCACAGATGGGTGGGAGCCACAACGCCAACGCACCACATAGGCAGATGAGCACACATGCACACGCACATGGAAGTAAACATGTAATCACTCAGTCACAGAGGCGCACATAAACAAACACAAGCAGTAAAGTGAGGACAGGACAGTGAGGAGTGGAGTGGCAGGCGACTAACCAGTAAATGCATCATTTGGTGGGTGCGTTGGGGAATGTAGTTCCTAGACCAATTAGTGAATGTCAAAACTTAAAAGACGAGAAACAAAATGTATTTGTCCATTATCACATGCATACATGCAAAGTTCAGAAACATAGGTTAAAAATGCTGGGGAATTTCTTTTTTCATATTAGAATGGTGTCTTACTGAAATGAAAGGATAAGGCCAGCTCAGATTGTTTCACACGATTAGAGCACCACACAAAATGTATGACCTAATAGCACAGATGAAGAAAAACTTTATATTGCAAGAGCTGTCTGTAAATTCAAGCTCAAGATGAACTCTACTGTGAAAGTAATTTCAGTGTCAAATAACATTTCAAAGTTTCTTCATGGCTGCTGTATAATAATACAGTCATAAAAATTTAAAAAGGCTATTCAAAAGGCTATTCAAAAGTAAGTATAGGGGACAATACTTAATATTGTATGATGTCCCAAAAACTTTGTCACAGGAATCAAACCTTTAAAATGACAGTTTGGCTGAGAAAAATCTGAAAACGACAGAGGGATTTTTTAGACAGAGACTGCCTACTGATATTTTATGATGGAAAAATAACTCGAGAAAGTACTGCATCTGACACAATATAAAAAACCCATTAGAAATTCATGATAAATAGCCTCTAATGGGGTTGTAGCTAACAGAAAAAAATCATGGTGCTGATCAATTAGTTTAATGGATACATTAACTTATATATTTTAATTGTCAATTAAAACTAAGAACCCAAATGATGCATTGCTCTTCATAATGGCCTTTTAATGAGGTTAGATATTCATTTGCCTTTGATTCGTCAGCTGCATACAGTGTGTCAGTCCTGCAAATTCTATAACAGTTGTACAGCAGTTATGACAAACCAGGAAAATGCTCGGCAGCAATGAGAATGGGCTTCTTAATAAAACTTGTGTAAATTTAATGATGGCAGAGGTCTTGTAATAAAGAACATCCCCGAATGGGATTTATGTTATTATATAAATCTAAGATCTATGGTTTGTTAATGATATTATACTGTGAGGGTAGAGTATGTGTATGTCTCTTTACTTCTGCAAAAAGCTGTCATTAATTATTGTATAGGTTTAGGTACCATCCTAGCACTGCTGTGCTTTATCATATAGTGCCACATCTCAAGTTTAACGTGTGTGTGTGTGTGGAGTGTGGAGGAGTTGAGGGCTAATTTGGCCCCACCTCATTCTTTTAGCAGAGTTTCTGTACAATCTGTAACAACTAAGCTGTTGTTTGTGTCCTGATGAGCAGCAGGTTGTCCATTGTGTGAGATCAGAAAATGAGTGTACTTTGAACAGGGGTCCTGCCTGCTGGACCCACTATGTAATTTCACCCCCCCCCCAGTGCGCGCACACACACACACACAATAGAGGTTGCAAGTGGAAATTCGCACAACATACCTATACAAATTACATACAGATACATAAATATGCTTGGCTACATTGGATTTGTGGGCATACTCTCAAGTTGAACATATTCATGTACATACGGTACATAGAACACTGAGGCACTGGTACACAATCATATGCGATAATGGACCTACAGTGAGACACTCTAGTTGCATATGGCTTGTCATTATCTTGTGCCTTTTTGTTGTATAATGTAAATAAGAGCCCTGTGCTGCAGACATGAAAGCATCTTCATCTTCTGCTTTCATCAGTCAGGGCTAACACAACACTAGCGATCTAGAGTGGTTGCTACCAAATGAACCACCCAGCTGCAAGAACTTTCTAATTTACTGCGTACCTTGCTGCAATCTGTTGTTCTTAATGCTATCCTCTGAAAGCATGTAGCTAGTAGTTAGTCAAAAAGTTGATTTGAACTCCTGACACTATGTTGTCCATACAGATATTATAGTAGTTGCTGTAGTTAAAGTAGAGAGATTCTGTTGTGAGGTTACAACTGCCAACTTGTTCAAATTCTATTTTAAATAATTAATTTCTCCGTCTTCAGCTCCTTTGTTGTTTCTATAATTCCATAAAAGTAACAACTTTGTGTCGTACATACTGCCCAACAAATGGAAAAAGCTCAACATGAATTTTAGGCAGTCCAACAAAAAGATAAAAATATCAACTGTGTGAAAGGACCTTGAAAGACAATCTATAAAATATTTCTACTTGTTCCCAGTCCCACACCCTGTCAGCAGTAGAGAGCCTGTCTGTCATTTGGAAGTCAGGGGAGGACAGAAGCATGGGGTGGGGGGGGCAGCGTGCAGGGATCATCAGAGCTATGAGCCAGTGATGCTAACACACCTTGAGAGGACCAGCTTCCTCTCCCCAGAAACAGGCAAATCTGTTCGGTCAGTCTTAAATTTAGCGACATTTTAAGATGAGGCAGAGGAGAGAAAAAAACATTTCAATTTGTCAAAATAAATGTGTCACACTCAGTGCCTCCATGCTTTCCCATCCTCTGACGTTTTTTCCTTTGCTGCTGCAGCAACTTAAGGTAGAGCTATTTTTGATGGGCCAGCTCTCCCCAACATTTGAAAAGGTGCCCTGTCACCAGCTTCATGTCAAAATACATTACACGCACCTTGAAGAGGGTCAACTCCATAAAACTGAGGAGAGGGATTTGAGTGCGTTTGCAAAAAAATAAACTCCAACGAAACAAAAGACTACAGTGCCTCAAATGCTAGCAGAACAGTTCGAGCATATAGCATGTATTGAGCCCGTTTAAATAACTAAATTCATAAACAGAGCCACGGCCCCCGCACACAAGCATCTACTGTAGAGCCCTCTCCCGTTCACTCAATCAACACATATTTCCCTCCTGGGTTGCCAAGGTAGCAGCCACAGTAGCAGTCAGGAGGCTCCCACTCTCAGTTCCCAAGGCCCCGCTTCCACCAGCACACACACACAGACACACACTTGCCCACGTAAAAGCTCAGGGACAAGCACGCACACACATGTAAACCACCCCCTCGTGGTGGCTCCCTGAGCCTCGAGGCCAGTGGACTGCAGCCTGCAGTGTGTGGGCTGGTTGGCTGGCTGTGCAGCTGACAAATACAAGGCAGGCTGACAGACAGAGAAGGCCCTTTAAGACTTGACTTTCACATCAGGATTGTGGAGTTTACCCTGATGCACCTGCTTGGACTCCTTCTGAGAGCACACAGAGGGAACAGGGCCCATAAGACCTCGGCCGTTCACCCCCAGCCCTGCAAGCACACACGCTGGGGACAAAGGGACTGACTGGCTCTCCCTGGCTCAGGTGCAGTTCAATCCGAAAGGAGGGTCGGAGGGTGAGGAACCAGTCCCGAGGCACATTCAGCCTGGATCTGAGCCCAACACAGGGGGACATTCACAACCTCTGTGTTCTATGTAAAGGGCACACAGAGTGATATGAGAGGGGACAGAGGCAGTCTGAAGTGAGGGTCATTGGAAGAACAGTGCATCCAAGCAACCTCATAGGATGTCCAATTCTGGGTCCTAAGCAAGGGGAGGAGGCGGAGATTGGGGGAGCGCTATGAGGAGAGAGACGGGACATTATTGGGACCTGGGACTCTGAAACTTTAATGTATATCTTCGTGCTTGTGTCTGCACTTCTGAGCCTGGCAGCTCTCTTAATACCTGGCTTTGGAGATGTCAAATCCTTTTTTCATCTCTTTCCCTGTCAGCTTTGTTCACGCTATCTTCAGCCTTCAGCCCATTGCAGGTTCAGATAAATGCAGCCTGTATGTGGGATATACACACTGCACCAGATCTCCCTCAGCATGATTTCATTTAGGATTTAGAAAGTATGTAATGGTTTGTCACCACACAAAACAACACTGCATTTGTATTATTTAGTTTCCTTTGAAGGTGTAAATGGATCTCACCATAAAACACACAGAGAAATAATATAGAGTTTTGTTCCCTTCACTTCAGTAATGATGTAAAAAAAAAAAAAAAAGCTCAGCTTGCAATCTGATGTAAAAGAGAATCCGCTTTGCTCCTGAGCATGTTGTAAATGTATATTTCAGTAGCAACAAAGAGATGTGGGTAAACTGAGGTTTATATGGTGAATATTTGATCTACACCACATTAGACTGACAGACATGCAGGAGAAAGGCTCCACCCATCTGTCCTTGCAGATCAGGGTTAGATGCATATTTTATGTTGGCAATACTTGTGGGTGCACTTGATGTTCCATAACAAAAATGGAACGACAATGAAACTAATGGAAGTGTGTTGCCTGGACCACAGGGAAGTGCGTGCGAAGCAAGCCAAATCCAGCAAGAGATGTTTTTTGCACCTACAGTATATGGCTAAGGCGTACCTGTCCTTATGTAAGAATTAGGTTCACAGCAGGCTTTCACATGGCACTGATGCTGCTGTCTGTCAGAGGTGCTCCAGCTTGAACTACGCCACAGCTGACAACACAGTCCATCTATTTTTCATTGCCAACATCTGCTTGGTTTGCTACATTGTCACTATAATTTGCATCAACCCCCCGGATTCCATGTATAAAACCAACACGTGGAAGGTGACTAGAGTAGCATGCACAAAAGGCTTCAGTCAGTGTGCTTTAGGGTGATGTCTTTACAGGCTTTGATATGGAGTGATGATTTAATCCGCATAAACAAAAATATTCTGCTCCCATTATTAAAATCTGAGTAGAGTTTGCTGTGAAAGACTGGTATTTAAGTACTGTGATGACCTGAGGAAAAAGGCAGACACCGAGCAGCTAGTAAACATGGTGAACTGTTAACTCAACAAGCAAGAAAAATATCCTATTTATCTTTGGAATATAAGGCTGCTGAGATTTTGGCTACTGTAATTATTGGTGCAACATGAGAATGCAAAAAAAAAGGTTGATATAGAGAAAATAAATATACCACCGCCCGTCCCCAATGCAATCAATTCTTGTTCCAGCATGAAAAGCTATTTTCTTCTCCTCCATGTCATTATGAAAACAAATGCATTCATTTATCCAGCAGAAATGAAGCTGATGCAGAAAAATGATCCCGAAAAATGACTTACTGACAAAGATTGGTCAATTCCATTTCTGTGTGTATGTATGCCAGTGTGCACGGGCGTGTGTAGATGTTCATGAGAGCTGATTCAGTATAGTGCAAAGTCCTCATTAATTTTTCCAAGCTCTTCATGAGGGTAATGTGTGTTTTTACTAACACCTCAGTAAGGACTGATTGCTTTCACTGTTGCTCAAGAGATGAGCTTTGAGACTGGCAATATTCAGCTTAAACAGATGTTTTGCTTCCTTTAAAGAACGAAAAAACATGAACAGAGAGCGCTCAAAGTGGAACCATCTATAGTTCACAGCATCTCAAAGCCATCATGTCCTTGACGTAAACGTTTGTGTATGTAGATTTTTCTCTGCCTAGAATGTGGGAGGACAAATGTAAAAGCTACTACAGTATATACAATTAATTCAAGCAACTGTTTAATTGCTTAAGATATATTTTCTCTTTAGAAGACAGGAAATTCACAGTTGGAGGCCTGGGGCTTGTGTGTGAGTGTGTGTGGGCCGTAGCTAGGTGCGTGTAAGCTAGCCTTAAATAAAAGATTAACCTGCACGTCCCTGGCGTGTTATGAGAGCACCAGGCAGAGATAGTTGTTCAAGCAGGCAGGCAGGCAAGCAGGCGTGTGGGGAGCAAGAAGAACACCCAGAGGTGGCTTTAGTACCAGCTGAAGTCAGCTAGGGTGACAGACGGAGCTGGAGTGGCTACGCCTGCCTGTGCCCGCCCGAGCCTCACGCCACACTGGCGTCATTGGAGCTGACAGGAGCAAGTACACGGGAAGCTGAGAGGACACTGAGGACCCGTCTGTCTCTCCTACCTCTGAAAGGCTTGTGTGGTCACATGTTGTCAGCAAAAACTCACAGGTTAGTCAAGTCTCACACGCTGATGGGAAACAGATTGTGAGATGCAGTCAAATAAATAATGATGAACACTTGCTAGAAGTGATTGGATTTGCCTACATTTAAATAATAAAATTGAAACTGAGGTACTGTAAAACATGAAATGTAACAACTTTTAGTTGTGATATGTACACCCAAAAAAGTTGCCTCAAATCAATGAATCCACTGGTGGAATAATTCAGTCTTGTAATGATTAAATATTGAAACTTTTTTCCAAGTACATTTTTGTAAAATTCAGTGAATTTATCTATATTCTTAAACTTTGTTCTATTCTCTTCGTGCTCTTCACACGGCATAACAGAATATGAAAGCGTGAAAGCAGCAGGGCCGAATTATGCCAATCATATGAATAATATGTAGCTATAGAACACTAACTCTCCTCCAGACATATCCAAAAGATTTGTTCTGAAATTTCAAAGTGGTATAAAAGAACTTTTCTTATCTCAATCTCTCTGATTAATAAAATGCAGAAACGGATCCTTCTTACATCGATGTGCAGATATTTGTGAGCAACAAGAAAGGTTAGGGATATTAGCCTCGAAAATGGCGTTCTCTGTGCCCTTCCCACTCGCAAGCCTGGCTGTGTCTGTTAATGATCTGGATGACTGTTAGCAAATACGAAGCCTCTTGGCATTCCCTGCAGGAGTAGGGGATCTGTGCTTTGTTAGCTTAAAAGTTTGCACGAGGAAACTGCACCCATGGGAGAGCAAAACAGGTACACACAACAGGGGGAGCTGGAGGCAGGGCAGGATTTATTTATAAGTTTTTGCGGTGATGCTAAGCCATCAGAGAGACCTTGTAGTGCAGAGCAGAGAACTACCCTTAATGGTTTAGAAGTGAGCGAACAAACATTTCTTCCTCGCTCACAGTCCCCATTTAGGACCTGTGCAAGTTGATGGCAATTCTGTTTATTTTTAAAGTCTCTCCAAATATCTGCTGTTAGCTTGGTTCCTTATTGCTGCTTGGCAAATCACACTTGAGGAGAAAATCAGGTGGAGAGAGATCATGGTGATGGTGATGATAGCACGTGGTATATCAGTGTTATTTTTGTACACACCATCCTCCATTATCCTAGTGTATCTGACTCTCAGGCTCCATTTTGTGGCCCATTACGGAGGAAGAGGAAGATGGTTCTAAAGAGGAATCACAGAGCTGCAGAAATATGCTTAAAAGAACAAGAGAGCACAAGGAGGCAGGGGTAACTGGGCTAGCGGCCATCTCTGGTTTACAATCATCACTAATGACCTTTTAGTTAACCTTAATCTATTACAGGAAATCTAGTCTGTGATTACATATCTGTGTATGTGTGTGTACTCTCCTTGCCTTGCTTGCTTGCCTGCTATCCGAGAATGGCTTGGTGATCTCGCCTGTCTGCCTGCCTGGTGCCTGGTGCTCTTTAATGAGATTATCAGGAGAAGAGTGTCAGTAAGTAGGATCTAAAATGAAAGCCATTATGGAGCATTATCACAGAGCTACACCACCCCAACCCCCCTGATCCATCTGCTGTATGGCCACCCACACAGCCACTATGCCCAGATTAGAGCCACGATTAGCGCCGCGAAGTGCTCCTTAATTTAAACACCTCTGGAGAACATGTGGCACTTTGCTGTATTGCTGAATCGCAGCACTTGAACACAAACACAGAGGGCAGAGATGGATTTCTTCTTGTGGAAGTCAACGCCTGCAGTGATTCCTCTCTAACACTTGATTTGTTTGGAATAATGTTGGACCAAGGGCTTTTGTACATGTCTGAACTATTCATGCCATATTCAATTATTTATATGGATGCCTACTTTCAACACACAGTGTGCGGCCACACTATTGTATCTTCACCTACCTTTGATTTTTTAGCAAGTTTATGAAGAGGCACGTGAGCTGTCTAATTCATCTGTTTGTTTCTCTTAGTAACTGTTTTATTATTCTTACCATATTGCCGTTATTTGATATTAAATCAAATATGAAAAACAAAGATTCTGACAGGCAAGAAAAAGCACAAAATAAATTAACAATTTGATTACAAATAATCTTTATGTGTGATTTGTTGAGAATTTATAACTATATACGCAGATAGAGTATTACACTTAATATGCAGCAGCTGAATACTGTAGTGAAAGTCTTAAAGTCCAGTGATCACTCACTTAAAATTGTGAGAAAAGAAAGTAAGCATTTCAGTCCCTACCGGCTCTACGGGAGCTCAGTACAGTAGCTCACCTTGTGCTTTTTCCTTTTTTTTCTTTCATTTGGAGGAATTGTTTTTGGGGACTACCATATCATCACACATAATACTACAGATTTTCCTGTTTACAGGTAGTACTACAGATTTTCAGACAATACGCTGAGCCTATGATATCTTTTCAAGATACATCTCAAATTATATGGTGGCTGAGCAGATTATTTTATTAGTTCATGGAAAGTTGGTATCTTCGGAAACACACGTACTGCACTACACCATATAAACAGTCTCCATTCTTCACCTGTGATCTTGTCGCGAACCAGCTTGCAGGACTCAATCTCGCCGATGCTACCAAACAGGCTGCGGAACTCCTCCTGGGTCATGTTTTGGGGTAAGTAGTTGACAATGAGGTTGGTCTTGCTGTCGTCGTTTGTCGGGCCAGTCTGCATGGGCGAGGGGCAGCCGCGGCTGTTGGTGGTTGGCCCATTGGCCGTGGTGCCCCCTCCACTGGGGCCATTTGTCACTGGAGCCTCCATGTTACTGATGATCTGGAGTAGGGCGAAGAGGAGGAGAGAGGGAGAGACGAGGAGAGGAACCATGGTTGAGAATGGACAGGGAGGAAAAAAAAGAAAGATAGCATTCATTAGCAAAGGCTTTTCTACAGTATTTAGCAATGGATAACACTGATCATGTAGCAAGGCATGAAAGACTCTTCCAAAATTACTTTTCCAAAAAGCATGAATTTCAAGGCATTAAGTCAGATCAACAATCTGGATGAATATGGCCTTTAAAAGCCTATTTCCAGATACTTGAAAGGTTTTAAACAAGCTTTGTACATATGGTTGTATTTATTACTGTTTTGATATTTACATACAGTTACTTCTTGCCATCGTCACTGAGGGTGATTAAAATGTTGTAGTGGAAGAGTAGAACAATGATACTTCACAATGTATGTATGTATTTGTCTGGAAATGTATTTATTTAATTTTATTTGTCAATAAATTTTATACATGTAGTTTTGGGAGATATGACTAATTGGGGAGATGACAGAAATTTGTCAACCATTGGAGTCTTGGTTATATTAGATAATTTTAACCAACGTCATAAAACAGTGAGCAGGACTGCTTTACATTAATACTGAATTTACAGGATTAATATAATAATATATCAATGTGATGATCAGTGAGATGAAGTACCTTGATTCATAGGTTGTTTTTTTTATTAATAATTCATTGATTTTCTGATTGAAACCAGAGCAAATACATATACATTGTGCTGCGATAGCTGAAAATAAGTTTTTGTTGATGACACTGGTCACTGAAGAAAGACTTCTATTTCTGAGCAGTCATGCTGTCACCAAATCATTAAATAGCTGAAGAACAAAGGGCCTCCTACTCTATATCATGATGTCATAAGTCATCAACATTTAATCAAGACATTGCTAAACCTAAAAAACTAAAAAATATAGTGATCACACTGTACACACAACATGCCACATGTTTAAACATTGAGAAATACAACTAACAGTAGCCAGAGAGGGTTAATGGCTAAATATTTATGAAGACAATAGCAGGCGTCTCTAAATAGTTCTGTGATAGCCGCTGAGGTCTGTGGGAGGGGGCAGCAATAGAGGCAGCCCTTCAGCTAGCTATGTGACTGCTGATGCCGCTGCTGTGACAGAGAGGAGTTTAGGTTTTTTCATATCTGGTTTTGCAGAGCCTCTCACGTTCAAAGTATTTGAAAGGAAGTGTGAGATCAGCACAAAAAAAAAAAAAGTGAGAAGACTTGAGAGTCGTTGGAGGAGGGACTTGGGTTGCACTTTGCTTTTCTACCAGAGCACTCTGATAAATATTTAATACAAAATATTTATTCTCAGTGAACATTTTTCTCCAACAAAAGCAATATGTGAAGGGAAATTATTCATACATTTGAATAAAAAAAAATTTATACGATCAAATTAATAGCTTTTGTTGCGTGTATTTATGTGGGAGGGGGGAAATGGAAAAAGTAGGCACAACTAAATCTAATCACTAAATATTAGAAGGATAAAACTGAAAAAGAAAACGAGTCACTGTTAAAAAGAAATAGAGCATCATTCTGTCTCGACTTTGGCTTGACTGACCAGGAAACTGTAAACTGACTGCTAAGCTAATGTTTGTAACTTAGTAAATAGATCCTGTGTTAGATCCTGTAATCACTATCATATTTATTTATTGTTTTGTCTTACTCTTAGCACTGTGTGTTAAGCATGTTTTGGATTCTGCATAAATAGCCATGGTAAACTAAAGCAAGTCCCTAGAAAAAGGCCTGTCCATCCAGTTCCAGTGATTATGTTGCACAAGCACTGTAATGAACTAACATGCTGACATCCAAAATAAGATGCAAATTTACTTTAATCTGATTCAATCATTATTTTAAACTCATCACTCAGATCTCTCCCTTTCCCACTGTTAAACCATTCAGCTTTCGGTCTATTTTTAACTATTGTACACACAGAAAGGCTGCACTTGGAAACAGGGCTGGTTTTAGCGAAGGAGAAACGGCACACGAGTCGTGTTTCACTCTATTTCTGGATTATCAAAAGACTGGACCTGTGATCTATTAATATATCTCACAGCAGAACTTAAAAATCTCCCCCAGTTTTTCCAGAAATAGTTTTCTAAACCCTTTTAGACCTTTACTTCTTGGCTTCAAACACTACTTTTATCTGTAACCTATGTGCAGTGGTAAATGAGAGAAAAGGCAAACCCAATGACTCTACTACTACCAATATGATATGTTAATATTAAGATCAATATGATATTATTTAATAAAAAGATGATGTGTTATTAATTGATATCAACATTTTATATATTATATATTTGTAATGCAGGAAACCTTTTCAGGTCTATGTTTTGTCTGGCTTCAGGAACATGTTTAAAATGAGGCAGAAGTATTTCTTATTCTTTAGGGTTCTTCTTTTCCTCCTACGTGTTTAGTACCAACAAATGTAAGTTTGGAATCGGCTTCCATACCCTCATTTTATACACACATGCACGCACACACTTCCACGCCATAACACTTTGTGGCATCTGTAGTGAGTGGAAGAGCACACACACGCACAGACACACACGCACGCACACACACACATGGAGAGAGAACAATGGCCCAATCCCACAGTAGAAAACAGACAGGGAGATGTCTAATAGCTCTCAAGATGAGAGCTGCATGCAAATTGTTCTTTTGACAGTATCCTTGCCTAATCACTCACCACTCTACCACAACACAGATACAGAGACAAGCCGAGAAAGACAGAGGGGCAGAGAGAAAGAGAGTAGAGTAGAATGAGAGAATTGTATCTAGCCATAACAGAGTTGATTGGAGAGGGCCTTATTAAATCTGTTTACATTCCCTGCTGGGCTCCATTCTGTCAGAGAGACTTTCAACTCCATGGGACGTTTTCTGAGGAGTTTTTCCACCAAAATGGCTGCCTCTAATTAACAGGGACCTGCCGAGTCCCAGTGGCCAATTATATTCCTTTCCTTGTCCCTGCCCACGAGCACTTGCGCTGCTCAGCAGTCCACTTCATGTTGGTTGTGAACACTAGCTGTCCCTGCTCTCCCACTGTGGAGCCTAGTGCTGTGACAGAACTCACTACATGTCCACAGTCCCTCTCAGGCTCTCAGCCTCAAGATGCAGCTTCTTTTACTCAAGAGTTAAAATTCTACTTGCATAGGATGCTGAGCCAGCACTGGGCCTCCAGCTTAAATGAATAAATGTAGAACATGTGCAGTTGTTGGAAAGTTGTGTTCAACAAAAATTTAGAATCAGTTGTTGCTGATTCTAAGCTTAAAGATACTCAGAGGCTATTCTCAAAAATGGCATCTGAAAAATGATGAATGGATTACGCTTGACTCAAACAATGCTGAAGCTACAGTTGCTATAGAGCAATGTGCATGGGAGGGCCTATTAATCTGAAAATTTTAAAGTCCTCAGTACAGGAGAGAAAGAAAATTGGAAGCAGGATAGCAGTGAGCAAGTTGAGTGAAGTCTCGATGTGTCTGCAGGGAGATAGAGGTCCATTAGAAATGCCCACGCCTGCCGCTTTTCATTTATTAATGAAGGCTAAACAGCACTATTGATTTATAAAGGATGTGTTTTAAATACTAAAACATCAATATGTACATATAAATTGTGAAAATACTAGTCAGGAGTGTGCAACATTATTTATTGGCTTCCTCAAACATATCCAAAGGTTGAACACGTTAGCAGCTGAATATTGCTATTCACTCATCTCTCCACAACTTCCTGTACCCTTGCAACCCCAGTCCTCCCTTCTGCTGTCTGTCAATGCTCCATCCATGAATCTCTGCACCAGTTCCAAATGTCTCAGTCAGCAGCATCACCACCAGTGCTTATTTATGTAAACACAGTATAATATCAGATCATATTACTTCATGGGTGTGTAAAATGGCTGGGCCATCCATTTGGCAGCAGTAGTCTCCTTACCATCTTTGGCTGTGTCAGCAATCCCTTCTCTGCCCAGCCCTGGAGCTGTGGGAGCTCTGCTTGACGCCACTGTGTCTCTGTCGACCCCTATGGAGCGGAGCACAGGGAGGGAGGGACGCACAGCCCACCGTGAACATCATACACTCACTTTGCAAGGTTAAGGTTGTAGTGGGATTTAGGGAGTGAAGGAGGATTTGGGGGTGTTGGGGAAAATGGCGGCTCACTAGAAAAATACAGTTACACCTTTACAGTCATTCCACCTGTCAAACTAAAACAAAGACAGGTGGCTCAGAATTTTTGGTTCTTGGAAATTATGACTGGTTGAAATGAGTGGATTCGGGAGGAATAAATTGGGCTGATGATTAGATTCTTACAACTGTGTGACTCAAGCTGTCAGAACATTTCCTCATGAAATGGCTATATAGAGATTTGGGGTAAAGGAGGTACAGGCTGTTTTAATATCTGAGTACCTTCATAGCAGATTGAATAAAACTGCATGTGTGTGTTGAAGGCAGCAGATTGGCGTGGTGACTGCAATGACCTTGGCAGAGTTTATAATGAGGGTTTCCCTCTTGCTCTCTGTGGGTAAACAAGCCTGTGGTTGAAGAGACAGAAATGCCACAAATGAGCAGGAAGTCTGTTCACTAGCTCTCCAGAGCAGGGGGCTTAAATGCCTGCAGCTATCTACAGATGCTACAAGCAGCCAATTTGGCAGGAGAGGAGGAAGAGAGTAGGGATGACCTCTGCCTTCATTTACTCTGTCAGAGAGATGAAGAGAGGGAGTGAGGGATCAGATGGGTGGAGGAAGAAAAGGCAAGGGCTGAGTAATGGGGAAGACACTTTCAATACTTCAAAGAAAGGGAGAGACAGAGGTGGGGGAGAGAGGGAGAGTCTGTACATGCTCTCTTGGTAATGTGTCTTGTAAACTTAGGCAAGAATGCATAATGGAGGTCTAAATGAGTGTGAACTGTCAGCTTGAAAGGGAAAAAGATGATACAGAGGGGCAGAGAGGTCAGGGTAGAGAAGAGGACAAGGATTATTGTTTGTACTTGCTGATAGTTAATGGTGAATACTTTTAAGATGATCATATAGAAGTATCAAGTTGAGAGCCACCTTTGTTTTAGTCTGGTGTGGACAAAGGGGGTTACTGTTGAATAATGCTTGTGTTAGATATAAAAACACTTTCTATTGTGTAAATCTGACAGGGAGAAATTAGTGAGAAGTATTGTGTTTTTTTTTTATTATAAATTTACTTCATATTAACATTTTAGCTGTGTTAGGTCATCCTTTTGAATGTGTGTCAAAGCTAGTGAGGTGTACTTAAAACCATTTGAAAAAGCCGAGAGTGGACGGGGATAGCTACACCCCCAGGTCTAAGGTGCCCACGCTACCTACAATTTCAAGCCACCACATATACAGTATGGTATACTGAACCAATATTCATCTCATCAAGAGTGTAGAGGACAACATACTGTATGGCCTGCATGTTAAAATGACTTTTCCCATCCATAAATATAAAGTTGAAAAGCTAACCTGAAAAAAGGAAATGTTAGGCAGTGGTGAAACATCAAAAGCATTTTTCACCCATCCTGCAAAGCCATCATTTTACATACTATGTCAGTGTGGAAGTGGATGGTGCGCTGCAGCAAGCAGACAGGGCAGTGTTACCGTAGCATGTACAAATGTGGTGATAGAAATGTAAGAAGCAGCAAGCAGATGTGCATGAGACTCCATTTCAACAAATCTCAACAGCTAACGTATAGTGCAAAAGCAATATTTCATTTCTTAGAAGTGCATTTAAGTCTCTGCAGTCTATTTTTAAAAACTCTACACAGTGCTCTATATTCAATGCTCAACCATTCGATAAAACAAACACAGTCTTAGGCACAACACACACACACACACACACACACACACACACACACACACACACACACACACACACACACACACACACACACACAATTCCATCTTCCTTCATATTCTCCCTGTCCTTGCGTTTATCACATGAACACACACATGTGCGTCTTCTGATAAAATGTCAAATAACACTGGAATAAGGGTGCAATGCAATTACATTCACCAACCATTGAGATGAAAAACTGCTCATGGATACATTTTCAATTATTCAGGGAATACATTTCAGTTGGTGCTCAGATACTGAGAAAACTTATTATATAATCAATACACTCCATAACGCCATTAATATTTGATGCCACAAAAGTGCTTCCTGTCTCCTTGGGCTCCCGGCCAGTGGTGTCTGGGTACTGCAGTCAAATAGGATGAGTATTATCTGACTACAGCAAGGAAGGGGACTATACATTTGTTTTCCCCTAACAGTTGACTATACCAAAGGTACAGGCAGCTTTCTTTGAGATTTACTGTATATGATTCCATTTTACGAGGCATTCTTCCATACTGTGTGCAAAGATTTTCTTCGTCTCTCCTTCACAGTCATATGCCACTTATGGTATGAGCTAAAATTTAGATGACCAAAGAGTTTTTGTCTTCCTTTCCGTTCACTCCTCTGCTTCTTCTACAACATAAAACCACCACTTTATATCACCGTCCTGGTGGAGTCTTCCCTCCTCTTTCTCTTACAAAGCTTAGACAATCAATTTACCCTGACTGCGAGGATAGATGGAGGCTGAAGAGACTGCAGAGTAGACAATATGCTGCAGAATCTCTCCAATGATAGACACACTGCCTGGCAGCTACAAAATGGAGCCAGCATGCAACCATCTGACTTGTTAGATTTCACCTCACCAACTTGCTTCAGATATTGTTTGTAATTTCCTCATGCAATATGCATCTTTTTGGCTTGTTAAAATGAGAAAATACAATGACATGAAATAAATTAACATAAAACTTGACCTAATTCTAATCTATTGTAGGATGCAGATACTTCACCACACATAAATACATCCATATATACTGACAACTTTGATTGTATCTGGCCACACCAGATACAATCAAACTCAACCTAAAACTCCCTCTCAGTCCCCCAAAGTGATACGGAATTGGAGCTCCTATCAAACTGACTGAGACACAAAGAGATTATACGACTTTACTATCTCAGCTTCTCGGCCAGTCAAGTTCCCTGTAATGCTCTCTGCGCTATTGATTTTTATTTTTCTCTCTCCTCTCACTTTATTCCTGGCCATCTCTCTCTCGCCATCTCTCCACCTCCACCAGTATCTTCTGAGCTCTAAAATGTCCTGCAGGTCAGACGGATGCTGGGCTGGATCAATCAGGGAAAGTAAGCTGGGATGCCTCATGCACGCAAGTACACACATAGATATATCAGAGGTACTCACTAACACACACACACACCCCCTCCTCTGTTGCACTCTGGCCTGCCTGCCTCCAGTCTCATCGATCTGCATCTACTTTACCAAATGGATCCTTCTCTTCTTCCATCCTCCGCCACCTCTTTTCTCTCCGTGAGACTTAGGATAATAAATGTTCCAGACCGTGCAAGACGTGTATGTAAGCAATTTTTCATTTAACTTGGTTTGACTTTTGACACCCCCCCTTTCTTTTTCTTTTGTGATGTTTCAGTCTTCAGTGAAATCGATGCAGCTTTCCCACACACTTCCTTACAGTCCTTGGGTAATCGGTATACACTTGTGTGAGGTCAGAGGTCAGGAGATGACAGGATGTGGCCAATTGTCGAAGGTTTATTTCAGAAATGACAATTGTAGGATGATTTGTTTGTTGTTGTTTCAAATGTTAAATATATGACTTATTTAGTTTCACTTTTTCTGAAGGCTAAAGAGTCTTACACAACAAAGATTTTGCCACATTACACATATAAATGTTCATAACTGAAGTGATAGTACTTTTTCTATTCTATTCAGATTTGGCTCAGTTATTCTTAACGAAGAAACTTTCTCTCAAAATACTTCATGCTGCATTGCTGCATCATTCATCATTCAAGGACAATGATACTGAGGACCTGCAGTGATACTTAGGACCTGCAATGCTCCATAGTCACATTCTCCCTTTCACACACACAGACAAAGTACTCACAGAGAGACACATACACACACCACAGTCTCCTTTGCTCAGCCAAAATGTAGGCGGAACTGGAGCCATTTGTCCACTGGCTGAATCCCAACTATGCACCAATGCATGCGGAAAATTGGTGAGCATCTTGACTCTAGAGATGACACTTCAATTTGTGCAGCTCTGGTGACTGGTGCTCTGCAGTTCCTCCCTTGTGGGGGTGTGAGATCAGCTGGACACCTGCCTAGCTGTTTGGCTGAAGCCTGGAGCACGGGGACTGGGCCTTGGAAATGAAGGCCTGGCCTTGCCTGTCAGCCCAAGTCCCTTTCCCTCAGCCCCAGACCTGGCCTGGCCTCTCAGGTCCTCATCATAGTTCCCCTAGTTTCTGTCCTATGCCAGGAACAGTCCCTCACTTGATGCTCTTGACCACCATTTCTCTATCCAGTCCTCAGCTGCATATCAACACAGAGCCATCATCCCAACAGCAGTCTTCCCTTAAACAGCATGAAATCCCCATCAACAGCTTGCCAGCTTTTGTCCCAGTTCTAGCTGCTTCAGCCAGCACCTCGGCTTCCAGCTCAGTCAAATCAGATGTCTCTGCTGTCTGTCCTGCTGTAATCCCTAGGTGTGATGGATGGGATGGATCACTTATGAGGCTCTTAGCTAGGACATTTTGGTGGATTAAAGAGGCTAAATCATTGTCTCATCCCTTACGTGGGGATCCCATCCTTAATTAAATGTCATTAATGTGGTTAAAGGTTTTAGCGGAGATGATATCTATCTAACATCTGGAGCCTATTCAGGACGAATTAAGCATTTTTTGTGACTGTGAGCACAAAAGACACAATGAGAATAAGAATAAAGAGGTAATAACAAAGCAGAGAGACAAGAACAACACTGTCAGCTTACAGTAGGTCTACATCACTCCTGTCATTTAATATGACATAAAAGGTTGATCCTTCCTGATAAGGCCCTTTTTTCTCTCTCCTTCTTTTCATAACACAAATTTCATGACTACGAAAGATGTATCCTGGTTACATTTACTCACTGTGACTGAATAAATATAAGTGACACTACAGTAGAGTTTGACCACTGCAATGACAAAAGAACCTTTACAGCTCCGGGTTTCTTTTCAGGAATAGCTTGCGTTTCCGTGCAGTGCTCATATCCGTGTTGAGCTGAAGTAGCTTTTAGCTGGGCTGGGACAGAGGACAGAGGACAGAGGATGCAGAAATAGACAGGTAGGCGCGAAGAGCAGGCAGTATGATCCATCTGAGTCAGCACCATGTGTCATGAGCGAGGACATCACCTCCGCAAGTAGCTGGCAGGTGAATGTGGCGTTGCACCTGTGCAGGCAACCGGCCATTTTAGTGATGCTGGCTCCTATCTTTAACAGAATACACCAGAATACTCTAGCAAATACATAAACAAACATATCCAAATATACACAAATGCACACAGACTCAGTCAACTCCATTATCTAACTATACGGTGTTACTGTACACACCCGCATGTATCAGGTAAGAAATAAGCAATTCAGCAGTGTCATGCTGTTGTAACCAATTATTAACAATCGTACATCCCTTGCTTGCTCAAGCCTACAGTCATACATGGTCTCTGTAAAAGAAAAAAAAAATCGCTTGGAGAACAAGATAACCAGCTACAGCAACCTTCCCAAAAGGGGAGTGCCGCAGAATAAGAAACTTGTAAACTCCTCTGACTGAACTCAATTTTCAGTATAATTCACAGTAGGAGTTCTGATTAAAACTGGTTTGAGGCTGGAAGTGGTAATATTGGCTTTGTTGAGCAGGTATTTTAAAAGCTATAAACAGCCTGGAGGTGTATGATAAGAACAAAACCTACAGCACAGCACTTACACAAAGAACAAGGGAGAGAGAGGAACATTGGCCTGGCTGCTAAGCAGAGGCAGAGCTCTTCCTAATCTAATCACATTTTTCCCATCAGCTGCATCTCAGACACAGCCTGCTTGTGTGTGTGTGTGTGTATGTGTGTGTGTCTGCCTTGCAGCAAAGGCACAGAGCTAAATCACATAGACACCAACCGACCGTTGTACTCAAGAATTCATTCCACAGCCTTGGGTACTGTCTCCGTGTGTGTGTGTGTGTGTGTGTGTGTGTGTGTGTGTGTGTGTGTGTGTGTGTGCCTAGCTAATCTAGTTATTGATTCAGCTCTGAACCGGAGCTCATATAATCAAATAGCTGCAAGGGAAAAGGACAGCCGTCCGTCATCTGTCTCAATGAGTAAACAGTTTGATGGAGGCAATGAATAACTCAAAAATGCATGTAGATGTAGAAGAGTGTGCTACATTTATGATAGAAAGACAAGCGGAAACTTATATATCGATCCTCCGGGAAATCTCCTGACAACCCTCTTTCTGACATGATGAAATATCAAATTATTTCCTTTCTTATTTTCATATAACAGGTATCCTTTTTGGCCTTTGATATAGTTATGAGCCAGGTTTCATTTAAATAGTTTATCACATTAATCATTATGTAATCAAGATTTTTCTGTGCATTGAAAACCTTTTGTTCTCTACGCTGTTATTTCAATAGCTAAACAATTTCAGTCACTTTCCAAATGCTATAAAGTTGCTTTGTACTAGCCATTACACAATCAATTTGGTCTTGGACTTGAGAATTTATAGTGAGCCAATCTTGTGTGAAAATCTAATCTCAGTTTAACTTGATGTGAGAGTGATGCAATCAGAAATGGCTCCTGCTGCAGCAGGAGGAAGGGAGAGTGACACAAAAGCCTAAATGTATACCAGCACAGCTAACAGACGAGGCCCGTGGCACACCAGCTAAACCATCAAGTGTGGTGTGCATTCAAACGAGCAGATTTAATCCCCCCTACTGCTGTACAGTGCAGAGTAATTGAAAATGCCCACAGGAGACTATCTCTACTCATATACTGTAGCATGTGCCAGAGAGGCAACATATAGAAGGTGGTGGCTGACTGCTATAGAAAATTCTGCAACAGCGTTTTAGTCTGAGAGCATGTGCCGGAGAGTTTTGCATTTGTGAGATGGCGCACATCTATCTCTCCACTGTTCCCATTTATCACATACCTTCCATTTCCATCTAGTTACATACGGTGCGAGAAGAACAGCTTTCCTGTCAATTGTATAGGAATATGCATTGACTATGAAGGCATGTACCTGTGGGGACAAACACCTCCAGTATCAGAATAACTATCACAAATTGTGGTCCTCCAATGCAAACTGAGTCTTAGCTGGTTGGCTATCTCTGTTCTTACATGTACTACATAAAAGGCAACACAAACCACTGACTGACGAGAGAAGAAAGGTATTATCTACCTCCTTGCCTGCATTCTTGCTAATAATTCATGAGGAGATAGCTTTTTTAGATGACGTCTGTCAGCTCAAGCATTAGGATAATTAAGTACAGCAAACCCTATCTTTCAGTACCAGACCACAACCGTTCAGTTATAGTTAACTTGCAGGTTAACCTTCTATATCACATGTCCTTCTGCTCTTGGTTTGTCCTGTGTACTGCACAGAGAATGATCAGCCTTTTTTTGCCTCCATTAGCGTTGCTATTGATATGCCTGTTTGTAGGCCCTAAAGTGTCTATTACCAAGCACAATGGCGCCATTTTGTAGCATGTTCAGTTACATGTTCAATCTATAATTCATATGGTTACAGAAATACATAAATGTTTAATATGTCAGAGGCGGTGAGGCCTGTCGAAAGCATGACCTTGAAACGTCCTTTAAACATCACACAGCAACAGTGCTGGGGCCAGTTAAGCTGCCGAAGCCAAACAACAGGCAACATGCGCTCTCTCTCTCTCTCGCTCTCTCTTTCACACACACATACACACAACCTGTCTGCCTGCTGATGCTTTCTGCTGCTTTCTGTTCTCTTTTTTTCCTGGGATGCAAAATGCAGATGAGACAAGTCAGCCGCTTGTGCACAGTCTCAGGAGAAACTGCCACTCAATTCCAAACATCTGTATGAATACCAAAACACACAGGGCACAGTGGAGGATGAGAGAAAGAGAGGGAGGAAAGAAGAGAGACAGAAAGAAAGAAGATGAGGGAAAGAGACAGAATGAACAGTAAAGTAGCTAAGAAAGCCAGTGTTCCTCTCTCCTTCTGTATCTTTGACTGAACAAAGAGCTATATACACATGAATACCTCTTTCCTCCCGCTGTATTTTCCATCGGGATATTTATTCTGAAAAGCAGCGATGCACAACAAGGGCTCGGTCCTGTGTTTGCTAGTGGGCTGAGGCGCTAACACTCCCCAGCTGATTATGTGTCTGTCTGTTGCAGTTTGAGCTGCTGCCAAAGGAATTAGGTCTAGTATTTGTGAATACTGCTCCCCTCACAGTAGAATGCCTTGCCATGCCTCTCAGATTTCTAGCTTTTTAAAAAGAGAGGAAAAAAAACATTTTAAATAAATGAAGGAAATCGCTGTGGAACCCTATTAAATTTTCAATGTGAACGTTTTGTGAGTCTTCATGTGTGTTTATGCTTCACACAAAAGGAATATTTAACAACCAAAGCGTACTAATTGGGACAGAGATTGTTACAGCAGCTTCTTATTCAAACAGGCTTTTGGCTCATTAACTGCTTCCATCCAGCTTTTGTTTAAAGGAAAGTGGAAAAGACATTCAAAAACAATAAAGTATTTTGTGATATTTATACAGGCACTGTACCACTAAAATACTGATAGACATAATGTACTCACACAAAATATGCCACAGCAATGACAAAACCTCTTACCTCAAGTGTAAGGGCAAAAAAGAAATGTCTTCTTCAGCTATGTATCTTAGTAATGTCATGTGACACACAAATTAAATCATTACCTTGCAATAGTGGTTATATTTCTAACCACCGGTTGACTACATTGCTTTAATTATAGATTGACCGTATCATATTAGTATCATGCAATGCTGTATACGCATATATTTTGCATATTTGGTATGAGAAAATAAATATTTTTCCTGATAAAAGGTGTTTTACTGATGTACCTTTGCAGGCGTAACATTTTTTATTTATCAGATGAATTGACAAGGTGGTTTAAATAATATTTTAGGTCAGATTTTCCCTTGTAACGGTGCATCAAGGGAGGAGCTAAAGCCCTTCATGGGAACATTTCTATGTTTCTGGGTTCACTTTACAAGTTATATAGGACCACCAAAAAAAATGAGGAAAATGCCTCTGTACAGTCTCGCAAGACTTTCCAGTTGTGCAGCTTAAAACATGTGGAAACACACATACAAATTGACAACTACATACATAAAGTGTACTTCAAATACAAGAAGAAAAAACACATACTGTGACCATTTTCAGCTGTCTATAGCTGCTTACTGCGGATGTGATTAACTGCAATGTAATATCTTCTTGTGAAAAACTTAATTAATAGCAGCGCAATCACAGCTATGCACCCTTAAAGAGTAAGATTGCTAAAGGCCCTCTACTTTGCTAGTGTTTACCTCTTGTCCTTCTACAAAGAGTCCTTTATGAAAGTCAATATCAGACATGAACTACATACTGAGAAACAATGCAGAACCAGCCAGTCACACTCACAACATGCATATTTCATTTCCACTTAAATCTATGTTCCCCCGCTGCTCTGTAAAACTATGGCAAAATATCCAATTGGCCATACATCATTTTGAAAAGTCTTTGTACAAGCAAATAAGCACACTGGGCCTGCGAGAACAGCTTAAAGAAAGTAAAAACAATGCAAAAATGTTGTTATTCTGTGAAGGATAGCTCGGCAGTTCACTGGTCTGGCTGGTCTGCCTCAAATTGTTGGCTGTGAGTTCATCACAAAAGGGTGATCTAGTTGTTTGAGCAGTGTATTTCCCATGAATAAAATATTATCAGATGGGAGCTTGCTAGGAATAAATGGAGAAGAGAAAAAGTACATTTCTATAGTTTTTTTTTTGATATACGTTCGGTTGGACATCCATTATGTACACCTAGCTAAAATGGATGCAGCCTAATACAACAGGCCTGCAATATTTCAACCTTCAAGACAGTTTTAATGTTTACATTAAGACTGATGGTGTTGATTTAACTTAAAGGCCATTTTGGATGATGTAGTCCATGGTTCTGCTGAATTGTGTTGCCTCCACTATTATCACACAAATTAATCAAAAGCATTCTAATACAAGTTCATTTAAAAACTGAATATTATAATTTTCATTAAGGTAGGGTATAATTCAGGAGTTTTGTATTAGATGGAATTAATTTTAGCCAAGTGTACCCAATAAACCGCCAACTAGAATGGTCGGATCTGTCCACAAGCCCCACGCAAAACAATTACAGGTCTAATTATTTACACATATACTGTGGCACACCCTTCTACAGTAAATCCTATAGAGCTGATATTTGAGCATAGGAACATAGGAAAAAGGATTAAGAGGCAATTGTTTCTCTGCCTGAACAAGTTCTCCTTCTCTTGATTTCTCACTCCATCCATTTTCTTGGTGTTTAATCACGCTCTTGTTAACCTTGTCACTCTGCATCTGGACACACGTCAGTTGCTCCTCTGATATACTCACTCACGCACGCAGACACAAACACACAGAACTGATAACACAGATACAAAACACAGTACAGGCGATCATGTAATTCAATTTCTGGGGCAATATACCTTAATTGTTACCTGTTACCTCAACTTTTTATTTATATTAGCTCATCATCTATCATTTCTTACATGATGTCCATGAATCATCTTCTCTGTTTCTCAGACCTATAATTACCTCAGAACTACATACCCGAGCACCTCTGCCTGTCTTTTGCTTCTCTGATCTTCAGTTACATTTAAATCACTCAGCACACATTTGGTCGGTGCAATGTAGCTAATAAATTCCTCACACACCCCACCCTATTAGCATTGATGTGTAACCTTGGAGCTCATGGTGTTCTGCCTCAGGGTATTAGAACCACTAGATGTTTGTGTGTGTGTGTGTGTGTGTGTGTGTGTGTGTGTGTGTGTGTGTGTGTGTGTGTGTGTGAAATGATGGCCTGTGTCTAGTCCTGGTCCCCCACTGGCTCCCATCAAGGGGCTTCATGCTGCACGTTGCTCATACCTTACACTAGCAATACTGATGAACACTCGACTGTTTCACTCCCTCTCTCACTGTTCCTTTTCATTCTCCTTTCATGTCCATTTCTTTCACCTCCTGTACATGATGATACTTGCGGTATCGCTATATACAGTGTAAAAAAATATACTCTTTCTCCGTGTTCACTCCCATCTTCTCACATTGTCAGTCATGTGTTACTGCTCGGCCCCTCCATCTAAGCTAAACTGGGTTGCTGCTCCTGACTGTCCAGCGAGACAGCGTGCCACCTAGCGCCACTAGCCGCACCACGAAACAGGGGAGTTGCCTTCCTTTCAATTAGCATTTTGATTGCATCCGGTGGAAAGAAGCCAGCACACAAACAATCAAACATTTACTTGCTGACAAATGAATAAGGCTGCCACTGTTCCTCATGGAAATAGAGATGTGAGTCAGTCCACTTTTTGGATGGTAAGAGAACCATTCTGGCAACAGACAGATGCACTGAGAATGCAAAAAAAAGAATGGTAGTGACTCTGTAGTCGGAATGGTGACGCAGTATTGGCAACGAAGTAAAATTCTGTTTTACTGTATATAATTGATGGGGAAAAGAACATGGCCGCTGGTTTTGTTACTCAGCCCCTCACTGTGTCAGCTAGGTGTGAAGGATTAATGGGTGCAAAGTTTAAGTGAGTGTAAGGAAGCTGAGCAAAGCAGATTACTTAGATAGCTTATAGTGATTTATCTCATGCCAACACATATATTCACATAGCCAAACACACACAGGCATATTCTCACATACACACACACACACAAACAAACAGGAGCAATGGGCTTACAATTTAGAGAATGCACAACAGCATTACAATATAAATTTTAATCCAGGCATGCGCATAACTCCAACACACCTACTCAATCTTTCTCTGGCTCTGGCACAGCACATGGACAACACGCACTCCCACTGTGTGCACAAGCAGCATGAGGAATAACATGTCTACTCACATAATTAACAAGAACTACTTTGCATACATGAATATAGAATCCACAAAGGTCCAGTTTCCCTACCATCTTGCAGTGCATTCAGCATCAATAATGAGTATTCCACCTCTGCTGCGGTACTATATGCAGGTAAATATTTCAGAAAGGTGCAAAGGCAAGAGAAGGTGGGGGGTGGACCTCCAGCCCTAGCTTTAACATAAAATGGGTGCTGTTCCCCAATTTAACCCTTCCCTCCCACTGTTCCTCTCCCCATCTCTCCTTACCTCTACTCATGCCTCCACATCTCTCCTATTAGCATGGCATCTGGCTCTGTCCCTCTATCTGTCTCATTCCATTTCTCATCCTGCCCACAAACATTACCAGACTAACCCCCTGCTGTATCCATCTCCTTTATGAAGAAACTTAACATTCTGCACAACAAATAGTTCAACAGTATCACTGCATTGCCTGTGCTAGTAGAATATAACACATACTGACTGCAAGTGATAGTACATCTACAACTACAACCTGCTCTAACCGCTGCAGGCTGCCCACAATAAAACGATGGTTAACAATGTACAGTGTAGTATGTTATAGTATAGCAGGCTGCCTGTAAGCTTCTTCCTTACCATCTTAAACCCATTCCACTCCATTTGGGAGACGCTGGCCGTTGTCTCACGCTGTCTCTCTCTCTCCTCACACAACAGCAACAGCAACGCCTCAGCAAAGAAAATTCCCTACTCTCTCTTATTCTCTTCCTGTCTTAGTCTCCTCTGACACTGTCTCCTTATTTTCCTCTCTCCTTCTCACTCTGCCGCTCTTCCCGTTTCTGCCTGTGTCTTAGGAGCGAGCAGAGAGCAGCGTGCTAGAGGCGTAAGGAGCAAGCATCGCCTTCTTCCACAGATGCTGAGAGGAGAATGGTGAGTCTGGATGAGAGTGCTGGGCTGCAGCAAGCCTCTCCCCCTCCCACCGCCCTCCCTCCTTGCTCCCTCCCTCCTTCCCATAGCCACCCGCCCAGTCGCCTGCTCAGCTGGAAGGTCAGAGCCCGCCCCCCCCATCCCCTCCGCCACCTCCCCACCCCCCCACCACTCGCCCCCTCCTCTCTTTTAGAGTCGGTGATTGGCTTCCTGGCTTGCCTGTCAGCCCCTAGCCTCACCTCCCCCTCCCTCAGTGTTAACACCTTCGCTCTCTGGCTGGCTCCGCGCCCTCCTCGGCACACGCCAGCCTCAGTCTGGTTTGGCAGAGAAAAGGCTTTCTGAATCCCAGCAAAGCAATCAATCGCTGCTGAGGTCTGTGCCTGAGTGAGCCGGGCAGAGCGGCGCGGAGCAGAGCTCTTGGAGAGTGACTGCAGCCTCAGGCACTATGGTAATAGGATGCCTGTGCAGAACTGTGTATAATAAATTAGCTATTACTGGGTGCATGTTACATCCCCTGTACATTTTCACGAGTGTGTATACAGACTAACTCAATCTCCCTCACTCTTTCTCTCTCCCTTAAATGCAAACACATACAATTTAACACACACATGAGGGACTATCCAATAGTTTTGTCTTACAAAATAACGACTGAGGTCTTTACGGAATTGTAAATTAGAATATTCAATTTTTTTTTTTATGTATTCTCCAAATATGCCTAAACGCATCTTTTCAAAGTAACACTCAGACAGGTGGAATTTAATCACAACAAACGTTTCTGCTTTGATTTTGGTTCTTGATTTGCATTTGTTGAGGTTTAAACGTAATGTCAGCACGAACGCACGCACGCAGACAAACGCCTGGGCAGCCGTCACGCACCTGTCCGCACAGGTGTGGCAATGAATGCGATACAGTGAACTTTTTTTCCCCCCCAAATAATTAGTTGTAGTGAATTAAAAGGGCGAGGTGTTACAGAGGCGTTACGCTGTTGCACGGAGAGGGCCGAGGTGTTAATGTGTTACACAAAAAGCGGCTGTTCGTAGTATGCATGATGTGGGCACAACAGATCAGAAGGGCGCTACCTGTGTGCCTGCTGCAGCACGGTCGCACGGAGGGGTTCTCCGATGAGACGGCAGGAGGATGACCCAGAAAAGGAAACAGAAAGCGCGACAGAAAACGCGCGCCCCGCGTCGTCTACTCACCATGACCATTCTCGGGTCGGTGTAACGGACGGCAACGGCGTTTCCTCGGCGGACAAACTGTTACGGAGCCGGTCGAGTCGGCGAGGGGGAGCGGACGGAGACGCGGCGGCGCGCCTCAGAGGACGGACGGAGCGACGCGTAGGTGGCGGCGGGTCTGGCGGAGCCAAAGACCGAACCGAGCGGGTGCGGGTGCGGGGGGGGGATACCTGCAGCCCCGTCCCGTGCCGGACGCAAAAGCAAACACTGAAATAAACCAAACCAAAGCAAAACCACGCGGCGAGAAGGGAGAGACCACTCGGAGCTGACGGTTCAGCGAGCGCCCCCGAGTACCTCTCCGCAATAAGCCATTTACGGAAAGTCCGGCTACCACGCTCGCCGTCTCCCATGGGCGGGGGAGGTGCGGGCGGGGATGGGGGGGTGGGGGGCGGTGCGCCCGCGGATGAGAGTGGAGAAGAGAGGCTCGTGTGGTTTCGTTAAGCGAGGAGCAGGGAAGCACCGTGCGCGGAGACAGACGCCAGAGAGCGGCCGGGGATGGCTGCAGGTCGCCGTGCGCGCAACCGTCGCTCACCCGGCTGTTGACAAATACGCATGAGATAAGCAGAGCTGTAGCTCGTCCGCGCGTCTAAACGTTTCTCTTTATGCCATGAAGCACGTAGAGTAAAAAACAAAAGGTTATCTGAACCGTTGATGCAATGCTGGAAATGTATAGTCCCCATTTTTAAGCCACGTGTATCCTTCTCCCCCATCGGCTTGAAAACAGCAGCGGTTCTTTCTTCCATTTACCCCCCAGCGGCCCTAAAGCCACACCGCTCAAATTGTTCCTTTTAAAGCAGCTGCTCATTTTTGACTAATGCTCCATAGGTAGTCGAGCACAAAACGTTACGTCTGTTGTTATGAGGAATAACTACGGTCAAATGTTACCATCAAATTTTGACCAGTTTGATGTTGCTGGCAATTATTCTGACAACTTGTAATCTTCGCAAGTGTTTAAACACATTTTTTAAATAGATTTTTATGAAAAGCAAATTCTCTATGCCCAGCAGCAAAACTGCCTCCCCCTGATTTTGTCCAGCTGGCCCCTATCTCAGGCACACAAGAAGAGGGAGCTCTTGCCTCCTTTAACACAGTTACCTGGCAGGCAGCAGTACTTGGCTATACAGTCACACATACATACATTCACACACACACATGTACACACACACACTTATAATGCACATAATGAAACGCATGTTGGCCCACACCCTACTCCATAAGCACACATAAGCATATTCATGTGCACGCACTCATGCATTCAGAAAATATATGCGTATACATCCTCTGTCTCACGAACTCTCTGAAACATTCAAGCACCTTATGCTGTAGAAATGAGCACATATTCTCCTTTGATATTACTCTGGCATTATATTCATGTTTCCACACAAAGAATGAAAATATCACCACTTTCCCAGCACCCGATCATACTGCTTCCTTTGTGCTCATCACAGCAGTAAGAGGCAGTCAGCAAGTCAGCTCTTACTCTCATGCTGGTTTGTTTCAATTAGCATTCAGCTGTGTGAAGCCTGGCAGAGCTAATGTAACTAGTGGACATCCATTAGGCTCAGAGAGATTTCTTCTCTCCTTTCAATGTGAGATGTATCCTGATGCATCATTGCATTCTATTTAGATGGTCCAATAGCATGTGCCTAAAATCTATCCTTAAAAAGTTTAATGCAATAATCATAACCGTGTGAAAACCGGTAAATTCATGTTATAGTTACCTTTGGTGATTGGATTTTTTTTTTTTTTCAAATTAAAAATAGAGTCATGGTTAGTTACGTGATCTATAGATGCACAAATCTAACAAGCAGGGCTGCAAAAATTCGTTGAATAATTGATAAGTTGATCAAGAAAAAAAAAACTTCAACAATTTTGATCAGTCATTGTTTGATTCAACCGTGTATAGTACAGTACCCAACTACTTCTACAGTACTTTTTATCACCTCATCACACAGCTGAGCATAACAGCAACTGCTGTTCAAGTTTCCACCAAGCCATCTACTGCAATTTAGATCCAGGAGAAATTGCAAGGGTGTGAAAACTGGAATTGAATGATGCCCTCTTTAATTCACTAAGGGCCCTGCTATGTGTATATATATATATATATATATATATATATATATATATATATATACAATCAATGCTAATCTCGTATTGATAACAAAGGATGTGATACACTGTACAGCATGTACCACATATGTACTCTACACTAATATTTATAATTTGTGTAATTATGCAAACGTGAATTGTGAATTTCAACCACATGCTCAAGTAGCTACACAAATTAGCTCCCAAATGAACACAATGGAAATAAATTGTTATTGAAGAGGTAAAACAAGAAAGAGGCAAAGATTTTTTAAAAAGGAGCAGTGAACTAAAGCTCCCTAGTCTCTCCACATCACCCCTGACATCTCCACCTGTCTGATTAGCTACGGCTAGCCAGCTAGCATTGCGGAACCATGTGCCTGAGATACTAATGAGAATCCTCACTATGTGTTCAGTTAGGCCTGAGCAGTACTAGGGTATGCACACACACACACACACACACACACACACACACACACACACACACACACACACACACACACACACACACACACACACACACACACACAGGCGAAGGATGGGCTGAATAAAGCTCGCTATTGTTTCAGATATAAGAGAATAAGATGGCACTCACAGTCTTGAGATTTTTACTGATCATGCTATGTATAATGCAACATAGGGAGGATTTGCTTAATGTAGAGTGAAATACAAAAAAAATGATTAAGTGCATCTTTGTTTCTTTTCCTTTGTTATGTTCCTTTTTATTTTTCGCCTTAAAGAGCAGAGAGAGGCAACATTTGCAGCTGAATAGTGAAGGCAACAAACTCTGTTTCCTGTCCGTCATTCATCCTCCTGCTCTGACCTTTGTGTTTAACAAAGGCTTTGGTCTGGAAAAAAACATTCTCCATCTCACTGTCTCAAATATTGTCCCACCAACCATGTTTTTGTTACTGCTTTTTAATTCCTCACTGTAATAAAACTAAATGTCAGATCCATGGCAATGCCTGAATCACAAAATATATATGTTTTTTGGTTTTGTTTTCCATCAACTTTTAACTGTCTGTAATAGAGCGAGATCATTTTCTTATTTTGTAAGACAGTATTTTGAGGTTGCTTTCTCCCTCTTAAATAGAATCTAAATAACTTTTTTTTAAATGATAATATGATTTTAAAGTGAATATAGTCTCAGTTGCCTTGCCTTATATTACTCTACAGGACTGTAGAGTTTTAGTTTTATAAAGCAATGAAAGTGTGTGCCGTTACTCAATGAATTAGCTATAAACACAGTCTGTTCACCGCAGTGCACTGTGTTATGGAGTGTGAGTGTCTGTATGTGTAGTTATGATATGCACACACATACCAAAGATGGAGCCATGTTGCTGCCATGTCCTATTCAAGGTCCCTCATAAGATTACTTATAATGATGTGTATGGACAGATGAAGGGAGCGCTTTAGATATTCTATCAAGGGCAATCATGCTGTGTTACTTTACAGTCTGAATGTTAAACATATTATACTGTAACTTATTATCTTGTGGATTTGGCCTCTCTGTGCTTAGAGTTTATGCGTGTGTGTGAATAAAGATCAACATAACACTGAATAAATCTAATAATGTCAAAGAAGTAATTGAGGGAAATTACTAAAAAATACTTCTCCTTTTTTTAGTGGCGTTCCTATTTTTTCAGACTGTTTAGAAGAAGACTGATGCTAAATAGTTTTTGAGGAGGTAAATGATATTTCTTTCCTCTTGTAAAGTTTTGAAAGTTAAAAAGCTTTTGTGGCTTTAAGCCAGGAGGGCCAGCCATTCTGTCACCAATGTGAAAACCCATTTCACCAATTGGCTCTGGCTCATATCCATAAACATACACACGCTCTTGCAAAACTGAATCCATACACACACAACTAATCTCATAAACGAAACCACACCGACAAAAACACGCCACATTTTGGTACATGAAGTGCGTCACAATCTGACAGGGTGACTTTCTGTATAGCACAAGTTTTAAGGGCTGGACCCCAGAAGTGTGCTTCAGCCTGTGTTTCCAGCCCACTAATTCGGAAAGCAGAGAGCTGGCTAATTGATATGAACTCGGCCTGCCCTCCATCCTGCACTGCTTCTCCACCCTAAACCCCTCCTCGTCACAGGCCTTAATGGATTAACTGCAGGCTGTGTTGTCCCTCTCCCTCTCTCTTACTCAAAAACTCACGATGCTGGTGCTCTGCCACACCCTGAGAAAAAAATCAGTTTGTTTATAAAAAAAACCTACAGGTTCAAACAACTATCAAATATACTGGTTGCACAGTACTGCACATACACAATATACTCTGGTAGCAGCCAACATATAGTATTCTGATAACAAGTGTGAAAAAGCGAGTAAAGAAAAGAGTATGCGATATAGCAGGTTTGAATATGCAGTGTGCAGACGGTGATAATTGTGGGTGCTCTTGGTTTGAGTCTTGTTAGCTGTCAGTCGCAGTGTTTCAACACCTGTCTTATATTTCCCTCTGCATAATAAGACTTCTATTTAAAGGAGGAGAAGTGAAGATGCCAGCAGAGGTGTTACCTCAAAGTGCTGGAAGAAAATACCTTGATTATTAACCAGAGAATGAAAACTTGTATTTTGCAGGAAAACTGATCCCCGCACTTGCCAGTCAGGTTCAAAGCAAATTAATGCAGCCAAGGAGAAGTTGCAATCTGGAACTGAATTGTCCCTGCTACAGTGTACGGCAACTGCACTTTAATTGAAAATGAAAGCAATAGTTTAACAAAGCTATTGAGAATAATGCAGTACTTTTTGGGCCCGGTTGATTTCCGTGCAAAATATCAGAGTAGTCTATGCAGTAAAACATCCTAATACATCTAATAGACCAGAACAGCCTCCTCAGTATGCTGCGGCTTTCTTAGGCTCTTTTTGATTTGCCCTTGAAGGATAGATTTAGTTGCTCTATTGAAGTTCTGGCAGTGGTAGCATCTTGCTGTGCTACTCAGACTGATGATCGCTTCTTTCCTGGCAGGTGTCCACCCTCTGCCAGTAACAATCAACAAATGAGAAACACAGCCTTCAACTTGCCCGTTTCCCTGCCCAGCGACAAACTCGGCATCACTGAATCCCTGAGAGCAGACAGCTATTAACACGATGCGGCTGTATCCGGACAACAATGGGCGGCTTGGACTCAGTTGACTTTTGTTTGCTTTCAGTGTTAAGACCAGGGGCTCTATTTTCATGAATCAATGGTGCACACAGTGTGGATACTGATTTTTTGTAATTTCATGGTCAGGGGTGCACAGTGCACCTGCACTGCTGTTGTACATTCAATCAAATCACCTCTTTTCTTTCTCTTCAAAAAGCGGGCGCTCTGTGCCATGGTGCTCTGACAATTTAGTAATGGAGGGAAGCAGTTGGGAGTTGTTCTCCCACAAAAGCTGATCCTAGGAGAAAACTGATGTCTTTAAGCAGGAGGAGAAGAATCACTGCAACAGTCCCCTATTTAAACTGCTGAGAATAAATGATGTCACTGAAATGCTTAATATGTGGAGATGAGAAAAAGGCTGTGTGCACAAAAAAGTGCCAATTTACTGGTGGAAAGACCTATGAAAGTAGAGCTGCAGGAGGCATTTAGAGAGCACATATCATAGCAAACAATAATCAAATTCTCCAACTTGCTGTTAGAAACAAAGTTATCAAGTATACATCTATTATTTTCACTTAAAATAATATATTGACAAAGAATATATGCCCTCTGAATATGTAATAACATTTCTGTGCACATTTTTTGTAGATCTGGTATAATACTATATGCTAATTATCTAAGGCCTGAAAATCCTGAAATTAGGCAAGAAAATCAAATAACTTGCTCATTATTTCAAATCCATGGATAATCATTTATACATTTTTGAGACAACCCGCTGACTAACTAAAAGGGGTGAAAACGGATTGAGATGAGGACTGAAAAGGCGACACTAATTACTGAGTTTTAGATCGATGCTTTCAGGTCATTGTTCCAGATGTAGATTGTGAGTAAGTAAAAAGCTGACTTTTGCTTTGGATATTTATTTCACTTGGAAAAACTAACATCCAAATCCTACATAGGCCTGCCATTCTAAAAATCTGTGAACTCATGGTGCCCAGAGATTGAAAGTGGATCCCTTGAATGGCATGTTACTTAAATATACACTATATTAGAAACAAGTATTTTGCTAGAATATAACAAATCTAGTTGGAGCTTTCCTCCTACATCCTCTTCCCTCCGTGTCAGTGGGCATGATACACCATCAGCTTAACCCCTGCCTGTGTCACTCTGACTCCCTGGTAGAAACTCTTCAGATCAGAAATGAATTCTTCATGCTGATCCCGGAACAAGGCTGTGCTGCATTTGTCACAGCCACTTTCTTCCACTTTAACTCAAAGCTGTTTGGTATGGCTTGAGCTTTGCAGACTGAAGAGATGTGACGGGGCTGTTTGAAAGCTCAGACTGATCGCTCTGTCTCTATCTGTGAAATAGGGAGTGAATGCTTGCTCAGTCTCTGTGTAAACTCTGCAGAAACACAGTTCAATTTGTAGATTTAATTCAAAATAATACTTGAACAACTGCTTTAACGCTGTTTTGATTAATTAGTGTTTTGTCAAGAGAAAACAAAAAACTAGAAAACATTAAATTTGAACATTAAAATGAAGAAATTCAGGGTCAAAACCATAACACATTGGCTTATTTCACAGTTTTCTATTGAGTAAACATGTTTTTTTTTTTTTTAATGAAAGAGATAATGTTGGGTCTTCAAGGCTGTAGCCTCACACAAATGAGAGAAGGCTTGCGGAAGCTTGTGGAGGCTTAGCTATGCATTGGCTGTTGAATCTGGCATGTGTTCTGGCACTAGAAGTGTATTCTCAACAGGACTCTGGTGGATTAGTGTCCATTTGGACAACAGAGTGGTCCACTGCATGGGGTGACATTCAACTTCAGTGGGCCGGCATCTCACACAATGATCGTAAAGTTTAGTCTGGCTTTTAACAGACATCAATGTATAGTAGATGTTATGACATCTGTTTATTATATTTCAAAGATGCGTAAGATGACTAGGATCTCAAACGGTGTTTTTTTTCTATTATTCTCCTGTCTCCTAGCCTGAGCTGGCTGTGGGAAATGAAGCAGTCATGTTATAGTGTGGTGGGTCACTTGATCTTGGTTTATAGCAGTGGGCTTTGGGGCTGTGTGTGTGTGTGTGTGTGTGTGTGTGTGTGTGTGTGTGTGTGTGTGTGGATATGGTGGGGGGGCAGCCCATTTTGTGTTTGATCCCGGTTGGGGTACATCCATGCTCACAGGGCGATTGCTGTGGTCCATCTGGTAGAGGCTTTAATCACAACTCCCGCCACCTACACACCCACAAACTAACATGCACTACAGAAACACAAAGCACAAAGAGCATCTACTCAATGTTCTTTTGACTCCTGCTCACAGTCAGACCTTTTTATTTCCATTATTTATTTTAGCTATTTCTGTAGTCATGTACTGTATCTCCCTGCAGAAATGGACAATCACTGAATGTCCTAGTCAGACCTCGGGTGGAAAAAAATGTGAGTTGCTATAACACCACGTATAAATCCTCATCAAAAATCTAACACTATCAGATCTGCATAAATGGCTGCACTATGGTTTTTGATAAGGAATAACCTTTTAGAAATGAGACCCATCCAGAGTCCTTCACAGGGCTGGCCTACAGCACTGTGGACCAAAACATACCCATGCTGCACAAATCCAGCTCTCCAAATGTCACTTCATGCTTAACCGCCCTTTCTCATGCTTGAAGAAAAGCAAGTGGGCAAAGCACAACAAGAAAAACTCCACTGTACTCAGTTTAAATGCCTACATGCTTAGAGACATGTTTCAATTATTTTGTGTTGCTGAAACATTTAACTGATTGAAGAGTGAAAAAAAGTATCATGTAGGAAATTATTTTCCACTAAGAGAGAGTGCGTAGAGCATCAGTCATACTATGGATAAATGTATGCTTAAAAATGTTACATTAAATCAAGCCAAGACAAACACAGATGCAAATGTATAGGCATATACACAATATTTCATTACAATATTAAGGTCTAATTTTAAAAAAATCATGTATTCCTGTAAATTAGCTCAAAAAACAGTTTAGTAACTGATGTTCTCCATGGTAAAACTGAACACTGCCGTTAGAGCACATTTATTATTAATGGGAGCGACAGATTAGCAGATAATGATGATGCTGCTGTTCCATCTCTGGGTTATGTAGAGGAACCACTTAGTGCTGGACTCCCCTTGGACAAAAATACCTGTAGTATTTTCATTGGTTTGCCATACCTTTTCTTGATTTAGCTTCCCTTTCATGAACAGCAGTCCTACTTAAGCTAATCGACTGAATAGAAAATCTATTGCACATTACTTTCAGAAACTACTTTCTGATCATATAGTATACATAGGTCCCAGTGGGACCAGTGGGTAGCTACTGTAACTTTAGTTGTTACTCCCCAGCACTAATGCACAAGTCAGCGGTACATCTTTTATTCATGATCACAGCAGATACTTTATCTCATCCCAGGCAATTAGTCAATCAATAAAAACGCATTGACTTTGAAACTATTGGTTTTGAGAGGAGGAAAAAATCGTGTTGTTAATCAACATGCCTGGATTCCAGACCGCAGATAATTACTCAAGTATCGGCAGTGAATGTCAGGTCAGCATCAACAGGCACTAAGCTGTCAACAATATGGCACATTTTCTCACATAACTGCTCTTAAAATGAGATATTGTTTGGTCTTTGCCCGCAAAATCGGTGTTTATTCTCTATAATACCTCAAGTTCATGTCTATAAAGGGCATGAGCTATTAATTCAATTTTTGAAACAAGGTAATTTAGTGTTCATTGTGTCAGCAGATTTTGTTTGCATCTATTGTTGTTATGAATCTATGTCTATTGTGAAGGATATGACTAAGCTAAAGCTATTTGAGTGAGATTATCAGTGATGCAGACAGGTCAGTAAAGGGCCTGCATTGGCTAATACCTCTTTTGTCAAGGTTTATAAGACTGACATATCTACATTATATGTTGATATCACTGTCAGTTTTATAATTAAGTAAATCTGCACGATCCAATACATTCATCTTAGTACTATTTAAATCTCTTTATGCTGACCCAGAATGACATTAGATTTAGTGAAAATCTGTGAATTTCACTTTACTTGCAAATGGCAGACAAAGTATTTTTTCAATTGTCCATGATAAATTGTTAATTTTTGTTTGCAAATAAAGGAAAATGAAGAACTTTTACCATACTGCTTTCTCTCCAGTCTTGTCAGCTATTATTCTCTCTCTAGTTATCCTTTAAAGCCACATGAAATAGCTGTAACTGGATGTGAAAACATTGTCCAAGAGACGCAACAAATTTGTCCCTGAAATTAAATGCTTTTTTCTACCAAGCAAAAGAGCAACACCGGGATTTTTTTTTTTTTTTTTTTGAATTAAAGAAGAAAAGTGATCAGCAGGAATTTAGATTATTTTGTTTATTCAACCTACTGAGCAGCACAAATGTAGCCACTGACTTGAGGTAAATCCCCAGTAGGATTCACAGGCCCAACACGAATATATAATACAGTGCTACATAAACTGTGATAATTGTGTGTCTGCATGCTTTTGCATTATGGGAGAGGTTTATTCAACTGTGTTTTCTAGTTTTCCATTTTCGTAATACCTCAGGGGCCCTTTCTGTATTTTTTAGCACAGCAATTTCATTATTATTTTACTGACTGTAACAGAAACCTGCATTTTGTTTATTTTTAACAGATTATAATTGAAATCTTCAGCTTGTTTTATTGCTGTGTTTACAAACTTTAGAAAACCTAAATAGCATATATTTAGTCACGTTAACCCATGCATTAAAAGACCTTGCAGTCAGTCTGGGAATAATAGCAGGTTCAAATCATCTGCTTTGGTGTTTTGGTGATGGGGGCGACCCTTTTGTTTACAGTTAGATTATGGGTTGTGCTCTTCACCTGCCTTTATAATAATTACTCAGTTTTTGTTTGTTGAATTGACATGATCAGTGTATTACTGCCATTTTGTCATGAATGTCAAGCACATAAAGGAGTGCATAGATTCTATCAAGAACACCAAAGCCATGTCCTGTGCCATTATATAGCTGAAATTATAGATCTTTACTTCCAGTTCAAAGTACCTGAACCATGAAAAGTGACCTTTGGCAGGGCGTTAACCTGCGTGTTGAGGCAGCTGACTTTTCTGGGGATATTCTATTGTTTGTAGATCACATCCACATCTCCACCCTTTTTTACGTCTCATCTACAGAGTTGACGGGCATGAAAAATAGGTAATGATTAAAAATATGGTAATGTGTGATGAAATACACACTAAAAGGCACCCTGCGGACAGGATAAATTGCTGGGTTGGATGTGCACAAAAAAAAGACTCAGAGATGGGGACAGACGGTGAGGAAAAAGAGAGAGAGCTCACTTAGCTTTACAGCGTGTGCATGTGTGTGTCTGTGCATGAGCCTGCAGACACCTGCTCCATTCTGCAGTGATGGCTCCCAGCGGGACACAGGCTCAGCTGCTGATCACTAGGCCCTCCCTGCAGCACTGGTGGCCAGAGAAGCGCATACACACACAAACACACACATTCACACATACACAAACACTGAAACACACACACACACACACACACAAACAGCTCTCCCAACAAATCTGGACCCTTCAGGCCCCCCTTGCAGTCTCTCTCAGCCTCTCTGTGTTCCCCATAACTGACACACCACATGTGCTCATATCAAGTGCAAATGTGACATGGTGTACACACACGCACAATGCAGCACAGTCTCTGTTCATATGATGTTGCATGTAAATACTATGACATGGTGCGGTCATACCCTCCTCCAGATTGATATATGCTATAGGAATGATATGACTACCTAAAGAAATTTTACTGAACAGAGCCCTAGATCAAACCTTATATTATGTGATGCTGTAATCTCAGTTAAAAAGGAAACAAATAAACATTTAAACGCTTCACATAAACACTTTTGAATATCTCAGGTAGTTTTTTTTTTTTACTTTTTGGCATAATTTTATGTCACTTAATGGTTAATGTTAGTAAAACATAATACAAGACATTCATTTTTGTCAGTCCTGTACTAATCAACGACCATTGTACTTGTGGCATGGTTCTTATTGTCAGTGCTGCATTTTGCACATATCTCAATCTTGTTTTCTCTCTCTACAAGTACCTTTTCCCTTTGTGTTGTTGTTCAGTCTGCTGCACCTGTTTGTGTGTGACTGACAACAGCGTTGCATAGCATAAATGAACTAATTTCCTGGATATAGAGAGCACTGCAATCAAGGAAAGGGGAAATGCGAGTGCCAGATGGAAGAAGCTAATAATTGTTATGAAATAGAGATGACCTCTAAATACCTCCTGGCTGCTAATAGACTGGAGCTACACGTTGTCCAGATACTATGCTATTTACCCCTTCTCTCTCTCTCTCTACTCGTCTGTTGTTCTGTGATGATGAACCTCTTCAGGCAGGTCTGAAATGCAAGTCTCTTTTTAAATGTTAAAACAGAAAAGACTGGAGTTGTCAAATAAAGCCTGGTGTCAAATAGAGAACGCAGCTGCCTGCAGTGGGTAATCAGGGGAGCTTTCTACAAATTAACAACATTCAGCTCTGAAGCACGGCGCACTGCAGGTTTTTAGTGTGGAGTTTTTAAAATTATATCTCAGTGACTGAAATACAGAATAATTTACAGTTCAGTTTTTGTTCATGTGGTCTTTTAATTCTATCATCTTTGTCTAAGGTGATTTGGCTAAGATTACCCAGTTATCCTAATGCTGTAAACTGATACTGTGGACACTAATTTTGAAAAAGGGAATATCAGTATAAATTTCATTAATTGCCCGCTGAATCTTTTCTCTTTGTGCCTCAGTTCTGATGGGTTCAGAATTTAATGCTCTTTTAAATGGGCCGTCCAACAGCTTAAAACAAAAATTGCACTGAGAACACATGCACACACAAACAGACACTAAAAGGCAAGACATGTAGCACAAGCGCACGCACAAATGCTCTAAACAAACTGGACACCTAATGTAGCCGGGGGAAGTATTGGTAAACTTTGCTTCAGACAAATAGTGTGTTGGAGGATAAATCCATTTAGCTGTTTATTCATCTATCAAAGTACTTATTTAATACAACGCTGAATTTTACTGGAAATGCACTGCAGTGGATTATTTTTGAATGGTAAATTTTCAATGATTAATCAATAAAATATCTGAATTTTTTTTTATGAAACAATTCCTTTCCCCCCGTTTTTGACATATGCTCTAATGTTTCGCTACCGCTATAGAATTGTATTTCTTTTTGATAGCGCGACATAAAAAATGTGATGCTGCTTTTGAGGCTTTACACACCAAAGCCACCATAATCTTCCAGCACATTTATCTAATGTATGCAAATGATCTTGCTGTGCTTAATGAAGGCACCATTAATCACTATAACGATGGTCTTTTTTAACCAGGGTAATCATGCGCGTGTACACACACACTCACACACACACACACACACACACACACACACACACACACACTAACACACACACACAAGACCATTTTCAAATGCATACACAGGCATACATGCTCACTTGCCCATACACACAGGAGCATGCCTCATCACCAGCAACACAATGATGACAATTGTGAAAAATTACAAAAGTAAACCATTATCAACCATTAACCAGAAATTTAACTATGTATGATGAGGACCACATAGTAACAATCATTTCGTCTGTGCCTCATCTTCCTTACTTCATTTATACCCTGTGTTGTTAAATTTAATTTAACATGCAACTAGTCGTGTGATCATCATGGTCCACCCTGGAATTGACTGGTTAAGTAATCACCTCAAATTCCATCAAATAAGATGCCGATAAGATGCATTAAAATATATTAACAAGTCAATCATTTTTATATAATAAATTCAGCTTATTAGTTCCACTGGTTTGAAAAAAATAATTTATGGTTCAGAAGCTGTATGCAAACAGCAGATAACACTGTTGTGAGTCTAAATGGACAGTGGGTAATTTTGTGTGCTGTATAATAACGACAAAACAATGGACAGACGTCTTTGAACTTGGTTAAGAATTCAAAGGAAAAAACTGAAAAACATTCTCAAAGCCCAACTCCTCACGGACGAATTTCAACGCTTATCCTTGCCGTGCATTTGCATACAGTTGTTGGAAACCCCTGGGTACAGTCAGAAACATGACAGTGGGTTATGAAGGCTTCCAGGAGGCTCTGGGGTGTGGATCTGAGCCAGTTTGAAGGGGGGCCGAACCAATGAAGAGCCCACAGCGGATTAGACACCCACAGCTTCATGTCGCTTTAATGCGGCGAGTCAGGGATTTTCTTACAACGCCTTTGCCTAAACACTCAGGGTTTTCTCATGCTCCTTTTTCTCTCTCATACCCTTCCCCTTGAAGTAATCTTTTTTATGTAAATGGCAAAGTAACGCTGATTCCAGTGCAAAATATCCCAGCATTCCTGCCTCCTTTCCAATTGTGACTCATCAGGTGTTGATTGGCATTGAATTGGACTGATAGTAATGATCAAACGTCATTTGAAATCTGTCATCTTACACAACTCAAGATGTCCTTAGGGTGTTGAAAAAAAATCTTACCTTTTAAAGGTTTTTATAAAGTTTCAAAATATTTAAATTGTCGTTATACTGCTAACACCTGTTTACTCATTTTCTATCAAGTTAACAGATTATCAAGGGGCAAATAAAAACATTAAATGCAAAACTTGCATCAGACGCTAACAGAATTCAGAAAATACAGCCAACATAAAATATATTAACCAAACAAACATACACTCACACAATCATGCATAAACACACACACACACACACACATGCACACAAACAACTCAGATTCCCTTGATAACAGTCTGACTGGCAGAGGCTAAAGACAGAGTAGGCGTCCATAATTGAACAAACATAACAATGTAAATATTTACTAATACTATCCATTGGGGATACAGACTGAATCCACAATTGATTTGCTCTCTGTCTGCTCTTTTGCTCTTTTCCTCACACAGACACACTCACACACAGATAGACAATTGTACAAACTATCTCTCTCCTTTTTTTCCCTCCTTCTTTTCTTGGTATTATGCTTGCCTGCATTCATTTAAAAGATGGAGATATATTTGTCTGTCTATCCTCTTACCAGGGGTGACCTGTAGCCCATCTGGGCAGACGATGACAGGAGATCCCTGGGAAATAGCGGCGAGTGCGTCTCGGGGACGGAGCCCATGCCACTGGCTGCTAGTCCCGAGAGCTGCCCATAACTCGCCATCATCTTGAGATGCTGCTCACAGAACACACACACTCATACACAGACACAGGAGGAGAAGGGAGGAGAAGGGAGGAGAGGGGAGGAGAGCAAGAGAGAGTGAGAGAGAGATAGAGAGCAAGGAAAAAAGAGAGAAGGGGTGTGAGAGAAGGAAAGGAGATGACAGCAGATAGGAAGGATTGTGAGAATGGTAAAGGACAGAAGAGGGAGTGGGGGGGAAAACATGAAGAAAGAGGACGTAGAGGGGAATTACAGAACACTTTGCTCTCACACAAATGCATGTGTGAACATACACACATTCACGTACACTCACACTTAAGAGACATACTATATGTGCACATGAAGGCACACATACAATTTAGCCCCAGGTGGGCAATTTCACAAGCAAGCCTATGTTTGATGGGTTTGATAGCTACCTTGGTTTTGTTACAATAGGGGGATATAAAGTCGAGACACTAGCTCTCCATTTATTATTACAAGCCTGGATGAATGTGAGAAGCATAGCAGTCCCTTTTTTCTTTGTACTGACCATCATACCGGGGAAATATAATAAACAGCAGCTGTTATCAATCATCCCCTTTACCTTCTGACTATGAGCGTACAGAAGTGTACAGATATGCACACACACGGACATACGATAACACACATGACAGAATGGTTGGCAGCAGACATACACAGGTGAGGTGTGGAGAAAGAAGCAAATCCAAATTTCTTTACCTCATTGCTCAACAAAGCGGCGTTCAGTGTTCGGCTTATTTCGAACATGTTCAGATGTTCAGATGTTCAGATTCTCTGCCTTTTTCCTTCCTTTTTATTTTTCAGATTCTCTTCAGTTCTTTGCTCCCCTTTTTCTTGTTTACGATTGGGAGTCAGTCCCGGGAACACAAAAAAGAAAGAAAGAAAAAATGAAATCAATTGAAAAAAGAGGAAGATAAAAAAAATCCTCTTTAATTTTCTGATTTTGGAGTTGTGATTTTTCAGTCCTCTATTTTTTTTTCTCTCTTCCCTGTCTGTTGATGCACCTCTGCTGGCTGTGGCTGTAGTGGTGGCGTTTGTGCCCGGGGTCTCCGTACACGTCTAAGGAGTCAATATGCTGTTTTTTTTTTTTGTTGTTGTTTTTTTTTTTTTTTTAAATCTCCAAAGAGTCAGCACATTAAAACAGGCAGTCAGGCGGTCAGGCAGTCAGGCAGTCGGTGGGTCGGTGGGTCGAGCTGGCGGGCTGGCTGGCTCCCTTATCTGTCCCCCACACACTGGCTCGCACAATACACTCCGATCCTCACACTGCTCGCTAGCAGATTAGCCTGTCCCAAAACATAGCACTTAGTTTAAACTCCCTCCCTTTTGCTCTCTCTCTCTCTCTCTCTCACTCTCTCTCTCTCTCTCTCTCTCTCTCTCTCTCTCTCTCTCTCTCTCTCTCTCTCTCTCTCTCTCTCTCTCTCTCTCTCTCGCTCTCTCTCTCTCTATCCCCATTGCTCACGCATTGATGCAGCTACAGTTCACTGTGCTACCACAAGGTGGGAAGACTTTTCTAGCAACAGCGACACCATCGCTGCCACATCCCTTCCCCTCCGTGCCACTCCTATCTTATAGATTTTCTTCTCTTCTCCTCTTTTCATGCTCGTCTATAACACACAGGTATAAATGGTGAAGGAGTATTTTTACTTTTTCATTGTAACTATCGCACCCTGAATAGATCAAGCATACATCCTCTGATAAATGAATTTCTTAGGGGTGTGGAGACGAATATTTTTTCGTTCTGTTATCTAATTATGGCTTTTACAAAAACAGGATGTGGATTCAAGTTGGCCAAAGAACTATAAAAGACTTTTGGGGGAGGAAACCTTTCAGCACTTCCTTGGAGCTGTTTTGATGCCTCGTACAAGTAAAATAAGGGAATGTAATAAAACCTCTACACTACCTCAAGACACTGGAAATGAAGGGTACCTCTCAATAATAACTACCACTGGAGAAAAAAAGGCAAGTGTTGGGCTGATGTGAGCATCAAGGTCAGGTGGTTGTCCTTTTCCCCAGCAGGGTGTGGCAGAGAGATGACGAAGCAGCTAGTCACAGGAATGGCAGGAGATTCCAACTATGGAACAAACAAACAAGCAAAAGAAAAAAATTAGGAGGGAGGTGTGAGCCAAGAATATGACTCACTACAGTCTTGGATTCAGCAGATAACACCTGAGTAATGACTCGTGGTATATTGTATCTGCATTGAGTGAAAGAAAAGTCCATATTTTAAATTAAATTTAAGCCTGTGTTAAAGGAAAATAACAAAAAAATGATTTAATGAAAATAATTCTGTTAGTGTCACTGGGATGATTATCATCTTCACTAATGCTAATCTTCGTGGTGTCTTTCTTACAGCTCCATCAGGGAGGCAAAGGATTTATTCCTATTGCTTTGAATGTGCTTTTTTCTTGTCTTGGATCAGAGCAGGGAGAGCGGCCAGTTAATAGCAGCCTATTGACACTGGACCATCTGTTTAGGTGGACACTGTCCAGCCCAGTGGAGAGAGGGAGGGAGAGAGACATGGACAGAGGGATGGAGGAAGTGACAGATAAAGGGAGAAGAGTGGGTAATGACAAATCAGCGAGAGAGGGGTTGGGAAGGTACAAAGCAGAGGAAGTGTTAGTAATCACTTTGTTTTAACAGATGTTTATGCCAGACAGGGAGTTAAAAAATATGCAGAGGTACCAAGGATGCGGCACATAATATTGTTTAAGTGTCTTAAATTAGCCCATTTTTCCTTTTACATTATCATCAGTAACAAGATACGTGAAGGTATCGTCAACATCATCGTTGTGTTAAGGAACTGCTGTACTGTCATGGCTATGATTCCATTTAATTTTTTTCCCTTGGAAAAGGAGTGCTAGCCACATCCCCGTTCTGTAAAGCCTACAGTCTCTGGGGATGGCTGGTCCAGCAGAGCCCAGGGGGGACCTGTCAGTTGAATCATTCAGAGTGAGGGCTGATTCCTCAGTCAGCTGCCTCTCAAGCCTTCCTCTCTGACCCAGCCTCACTCCCCTGAGCCCCCTGATTGCTGTCACCATAGTGATTCTCTGTGTACTGCCGGCTGGTCTCTGTACCCCCCCCCCTCACCAAACCTCACAACCACCCGTTTCGGACTCCCTGCTACTTGTGCCCTGTGTTTTGATTTTTGCATGACTTCCTCCTTCACAGATGATGGACCTTATGCATGGAAGTCCTCAGCTGACCAGAGTAAAAAGGATTTCCCTGTTTTTGCTAAAATACAAATACAAAAACATAGATTTGCACACACATGTACACACATCTAGCTTCAGGGTAGAAACATAAATGAGAAATTCTTGGTGTCAGTTTTCTTTCTTTCAGTTGTGGTACTGGCTACATGCACTGACATATTTATATCATATTTACAGTTGAGAAGAAAGAGTACTTTTCTGAAAGCAAGAATGAAAAGCAAGGCATTACAATATCTTTGCTGTGCCAAAGTTACTGTTTCCCCAAGGGGTTTCTTATATGTTCTGCACAGAATTGTGATTCTGTAGTGTGTCCTCCAGTCACTGGCAATCCATGCTTAAAATAGCCACAATTTCTATAAGTTACTGTAGATTTTGTATTTAAAATGACAGGCATGTCTACATGTGAAGCACATTCATTGTACAGAAATCATTAGGGGTCAAACATGTTTTGATAAGCATGTAAAAATACACTCTCCTGAGAGATAATTAAAATTTGTGAGGCCATGGTGTAGATTGTACTTCTCTTTCATGTTATTCTTTTTCTTACAGTGATGGATGTGTTCATTAAATCATTGTAACACATTGAAAACATCATGACAAGAGAAATATTGCATGCATTCATGAGTGTTACTCGGGTAGAAAAAAGAGGGATTATTGTTGAGAATGTTGCTATTTTTTTAATCCTTTTTCAAACATATTTTAAGGAGGTCACACCAATATAGCATATGAAGCTTTAGAAGAAAAAGAAAAGCATCAAGAAAAACAGTTAACCCTCTGCTATAACATCATCAACCATTCTAGTTCCAATATGGGACACCGCATGTTATCTCATGTAATTATAAATAAATTTCAGATTTGTAAGTAAGTAATTAATTGGATTTAACTACCAATTGTGAATTTGGCCATTTGATCAAGTTCCATATGGTACCTAAAGTGCTCCGAATCTGACAGAGACAAGCTAGGACATTGCGGTAAATTCATCTACACTTCTGCAGTGTCTCTATTTGGTAAGACCTGAGAAACAAGAGTAACATGTAGCGTATCTAATTCATTCTTCTCATGCTCTATAATTCAATTTCAATCTCCCTCTTGAAAAAGAATGATTGTACCACCATAGAGCTCTTTAGTTGGCATAGTGTTAAAGGAATGAAATAGCACGGAGGACAGCTATTCAATTTTCAATTTTAACAAAATATTACACAGCAGCTCTGTATTCTCTTCCTGTCATCTGAGAAATAATCAGTCCGACCTATCCACTCAGCGGCCTGTTGATGCTTGCCATCAAATACAGATCACATACAGGGAGAGAAACCATTGCCCTCTCCCTGGTCTCATTCATTTGGTCCTGTTACACACAGCTTATAACCTGAAAATTAGCAGCAGCCTGTATGCCTCTTGCTCCAGGAGTTGTGCGGCTGCTCATTTGATGTACTTAATCAGGTGCAGCCTTTGTAATGGGAAAGGAATAGGGCCAGGCTTGATTGGCCTTGATGACATCTATGCTCCAATTGTCTAGAAAACCTCCAACTTTAATCGATCTGCAGGATAATTCAGAGTCTCTGGCTCCGGGCTGCAATGATGGCCTTTTTTCTCTGAAAATGTCATTAAAAATGCAGGTATAGCTGCAATAAAAATGAGGTGTGTACAATATAACGATTACAGTTTAAAGGCAGTGTATCGGTGTGTTGGTCCTTTCTGGTTTATGGTTGCCGACAGATGGCAAATGTCAAATGTGCTGTGTTTCACACGAGCACGTAAAGTTTTCCTTCACCGTAATGGCAATGTTGTCAAAATGAACATTAAATCAGTAGGTTCTTAGACATTCTGAAATTTGGTTTTCAGATGGACAGCTCAGTTTTGCTGAGGAAAATGACCTTTAACAGCATTTTTGAGTTTCATTTCTTTGTTTTTGCTAGTATAAGACAGCAAATAGTACCTCTTTGCTGTGTTCGATCGTTTTTTGTGCAGTTTGCTCCAAGTGCAGGAATCATCGATGCCATCGTCCGTTTTCATTCCGCTGTTTTAGTGCACTGTTAAACTAAAACAGAGCTGGCTCAGCCTGCCTTACGTGTGCGGGCTGCACATGTGGTCCGACGCCCTGTGCGACCGCAGCGTCGCACCGAGGAGGAAGACGACGGCGCCTCTCCCTCTTCCTCCCGCTCCGTTGCCGGGGCAACACAGGGAGAGCGTCGGCCGCTCTGTAGCGGGATGGAGAGGAAGATGGAGGAAAACGCTGGTAGAGACGTCGAGACTGGTGTGTACGACGAGCCTCACCTGGCTTCCTCTTCGCGGCTAAACGAGCGAAAGGGAGCGTGCGGTACCTTTGTTACCTGACGATTAACGTGTGCACGTTTCGGGCTTACTGTGTTTCTCTATCGACGCTAACGTTAAGTGTGCTATCCTTTTAGCTAGCAGGTACAGGGATGTAAACAATAGTCGTGTCACCTGCTCGTTATGTGCTAGCTCTGCGGCTACACGCGTTAGGTAAACGAATGACTACATTCATGTGGGCTTTAGGCGCCTGCTGGCACGTTAAAACGAACAGCTTCTCCGTGAGGGGGAGAAGTAGTTAACGCAGGTGTAGTGGCTATTAGTATCTGCTAGCTAGCTTTGCTACCTGGATTAAGCAGGGATAGCCCCTTCAGTGCGCTGCTGTGTAATTAGCTAGCTGTCCGTACCTGGAGTTGCTCCTGCTTGCTTAAATTGGTCTTTATTCGTCGCCCCCCTGAATTAAAGCCATAATCCAATGCCAACAAATATTAAGCATCAATAAAAACAAAAACACGACGGGGTTTAAACCCCCAAATTAACCGAAAGGTCTTCGAATACAAGGACTTAGAAAATACCATCAAAATATGTCTAGGTTTGTAATGTGTTCTGCTCTGGAACAAGATTTGTATTGTTCAGTGTTTTTGTAAACAGAGTAAAACAGCCTACATGCTGATTGGGTCAGGATTACACAAAAATGTTTTTTCCTTCTAGTATACACTATAATCCAACTCTGTAAATTCAACAAACTAACAAAAATTACAGGCATTCCTGGAGGTGCCAAGATATTTTTTCTGACTGTCAGTTCACTGTTTCCTCCAATGACACAGACCTACTTTGAGTGTGGATGTTGTGAGCTACAGGACATAAAGTGACTAAATAATATAAAATAAAATATTTAAATCTTAGGTTTTAAATTAAAGTATTTATTAACTTGTTCTAGAAATAAAAGCAATGGTTAAAATAAATAAAGATCTAAACTTGATAAAAAAAAACAACAAAACGCTGGGCAGTCAAAATTACATCATCATTCCACTGCTGAGTGAAAGGCAACTTGTTTAACATTTAAACTGTTACAACTGAGAGAAACTCATCCAAACCTTTTACAAACAAAGCCACTCATTGAAGCATTATTGAGTAACTTAGATCTCCATATGCTGAAGTGCAATTTGCATTTGTGCTGCAAAATAAGAAAGATTTCTTTTAATCTTTAAATAATGTGAGACTAAACTTTTTTCCGCATTTGTTCTTCAGGTAGTGAAACGGGAGGAGAGGATGCCTTGGTGGGAAATGTGAACAAACTGATGGTGAGCCCACCAGGATACTCGGGACCTCCGCGAAAAGGACATCTAGTTTTTGATGCTTGCTTTGAGAGTGGTGAGTACTAAAAATGAAAACCACCATATCCACTAAAAAAAAAGAAAAAGGTTAGTGGTAAACCATGACACCATTTTATGATGTTTTTTTTCTTTTGGAGATATCTGTATTCTGTGTTTGGTGGTCAATAGTGGCTGCAAATAACTACAAGATCCAGTGCAGGATTTTATATCAGCCCTCTCTCAACCCAAGGGATAAATCAGTTCACCTAACAACAAATGTACCTATGCATGATTGAAAATCTGGAAAATCACAGAAATTGTTAATATTGGCCCAAAATGACCTGAGAAAAGACATTCAGTTATTGAAGTATTCTGGCAAAGTTTGTAAAGAGTATCTGCATTATGAAAAGTGTGTTATCCTGATATAGCATATGTTATGATATACATATATATATATATATATATATATATATATCATGACATGTAGGACATATTTTACCCAAATGCAAATAGACCAAATAAGGCTGATGCCTTAACTATTCCTTCAGTCAAACACACAGTTTTTTTTACACTCATTACCCTTGATCTTGATCATTATACCATTTTGTAGTATCAGTTTCCTCTGTGTCATATTACAAAAACTCACAACTAGAATCCATCTCATCCTATTTGTAGCTGATAAAGAAAATCTGACACACTATATTGCTTCATCAGACCTTAATTATTTTAATGCCATGTTTTATGGCCCAAAGTTTACACCCAACACCCCCAACTTGTTTAAAATACTGTAGCTAAAATTCTCATTATTGGTAGATCAAAATAATTTGACTGCAGTACCTAAATTCTAGCCTCATTGCATTGGCTAAACTATTCAAACTACAGATGACATTAAGGTCCTTCTTTTAAATTCTAAATCTTTTCATGGATTAGCACCATCTTACTTATCCAACCTTATCAGACTGTATGTTACAGCCCACATTCTCTGTTCATTCGATGAGGTGTATTTATATAGTCTGAGAGTAAAAGAAGAAATCAATTATCAATTTTACCAAACTTTGTAATTTTGACATGGTCTCTTATTTCATTAGTCATCAGGATCACCAACTAAAGTAGAATTTCAATTCAAGTCAAAGCTAAACTAATACTACTACCAACACTAGTGCTGCTACTACTACTACTACTACTACTACTAATAATAATAATAACAATAATAAAAATAATAATAACTTTACATACGGTCTATATAATGAATGAATTATGCTTTAGAGACAATCTTTTGGTATTAGCTAAGCTTTTTTGTGCTTTCCATGTATACTTTAGTATAAACTGGATAAGTGTGTGTAAACACATACACTCCTTTTCTTACTGTATGTCTGTTTTTATTGAACACTTTTTATTATCTTTTGAAAGGACACAGATTTTTTTTTCGTAAAACAAACAAATTATGTAAATTATCACTTAAGGGATTACTGGCCATCACTACAGTCATGTTGGTTGGCTTATGGTTTGCTAAAAAGAGAAATATATAAAGTATACTTCAGAGGTCGAGCAACCTCTTACCATGTCCACCTCTTTTATTTGAGCTTAGCATATAGTAAGATTAAGTTAATATGCTCCAGAGTCTTTCGTTAATAGCCTTTGTTTACCACTTTTTCTGACAGCTGAATGGTGTTACAATGAAAATAAAGTACTTTCTCACCACAGACAAGGTCAGTTGTTTAGACCCTCACAGGCACACACTCAAGCACACAAGTAGGGAGAGTAAATCAGTGAATCAGCAGGTCTCTCTGAGACTGAATCTGCATGGAGATTAGGTTCAGATGGCACCAACATTTCATATTTCCACAGACAAGCCCATTTTCATTTCTGCAGACTGAGATGTGCTTCAACTTCACCCTGTTTACTTTCAAATGTGTGGCTTAGGTGTCATTTTCAATGTTCTCCCAAGTTTATTTCTACTATTCTGTTCACTTTGATACACTTAATTTTTAGAGTTAGAGGTCAGCTGATCACATGGGAAGTCTTCTTAGTTGTAATTGGTCCTTGGCCTATTACTAATTAATTTGCAAGAGGAAATATAGAGGAATATAAAGGGAAAAATAAAGAAAGGGGGAACCTAATCCACAGTTTTGTACACAGCGGACAAGAGACAGGTGGGAGTGAGTGCAGAAATGTAGTACTGCTGCGTAAAGATCTAAAAATGTTACTTTAGGAGGATTGTGTTGATATCAGTGTGTTGAGGCCCTTTTTTGTTATGAATTTGACTTTTTTCTCAGTTGACATGACTAGAGGAGCTCAGACATTGATTAATGGGTGCTGAGCTTCCACATTGAGATCAGTTAACATACCAGTGTCTCTGGCTCCGGATGCATCTCCTGAATGATTTATGGAATTGATATTAATCTCTTTCCAGTAACTGCATTACTAAAGTTAGAATGAGGGATAAATTGATGTTTGCCAGCAAATGTCAAATTAATGCCCCATTGCTGTTGCATTTAAGCATCACTGATGAGCCTTGAAACCGGTTCATGAAGGTTCTTTCACGGTACTCTTAAGTGTATGCCCGGTTAACTTGTACCAAGCAGTTATCATCCTCTGATACTTTTCTAATTATTGTAAACCTGGTCATTTAAATTACTTTTTCTTGAGGTTATACCCCACCCAAAATTTTTTGTGTATGGACCCCCACACACACACTTTTGCGGACTTCATAAGTGGTTGTAAAAAGTTAGTATTTTTCTTCTGGTGATTGCAAATTTTACAGCAGAAAAGTAAAAGGTAAAGACAAAGAAGAAAAGAAAAGAAAAAGTATTAAAAAGTGTGAAAAACTACTGAAAACACTCAAAGAGTACATTTGTTCAACTTCTTAAATTTGCCCTAATATGATTAAATATACAACTTATGTAAAACATACAGAATACCAGCAATATTTTCAAAAGTAATTCTAGTGGACAATAGTCCAATAAAAAGCTGAAAAATTGCCCAGAAAATATTTTGGGATCTTAACAGCCCCACTTGCTTCGTGAAAATGTGTGGTAGCTTCATAAAACAACATACAGTCTGATGATTCGTGAGAATATAATGAAACTTTTGGTGAAAAATTCAAAGCCCACTAATTTATCAGTGGAATAAGTAATGATGGCATGAGATAAATAAGAATTTTTACAAAGAAAAATACTTATATTTTCTTTGACTATTGATTTCCCTTAAATACAGTTGCTGAGTAACTTTGTATTATCCAAACAAACAGTGCTTTTTCATCATTGTAAGATAAGTCTCCTGGATTGTTTGACTTTGGTGAAACTGTTGAAATCTTGCCTTTCTACAGAAATAGCCATTGGACAGTCCTTTCTTTAAAAAACTTGAATCTAATATAAGTTGTGCCAGAGACAATAGTTAAACTTGAATTGTAGAATAGAACTTGTCTGTTTACACATTATTAGGTCTTATCATAGGTCATGGATTTTAAACAACTTGAGATTTCTAGGTTCACCCAACCAGGAGCCTGTTGTATAGTATTTATAGTGGATTTAGTGCCCATATACTCTTGATAGGACAGTATGCATACCCAAGGTACCAGTAAAGCTTATAAAATAAGCTCCTGTTTTTCATACATTCAGCCTGATACCTTGATAGCAGTGACAGCAAGAAAATGGAGACTAATGTGTAAGCTCCTTCTACATGTATTGCATGTTGCACAGGCATGTATATTTCTCAAAGCTATTTAAATGGTCTTTCATGACAGCCTATCTCTTTTACTCCTCTTAAACCAGACTGAATATCCAAAAAACGGTATTTCAAGCAGAAATTTCGTTTGAAATTTGTACAGACCTATAACTCAATGGGGTTTTCCGACTCGCTCTTTTTCCTTCCTTTGGCTGACAGGTATTTGCATCCCATGTACATTTTCATAATGCTTTTGTTGTGTTAGTATAGCACGTAATAAAATATAATTGGTTTATTAAAATAGACACTAGTTATGTAAGCAGTTTGCCAAAGGTATAAAACCCAATTTACATTTAGATGAGGCTTAATTCACTTTGTTGTCAGACCTATGCTGATCAAGTCAGTGATGGCCTACAGATTTACATACAGTAGGTGTCTCAGCCTACAGGTTCTCTCTCATGGAGTCATTCTAAACCATTAAAAGCCTTTTTTAACCCTGTGCCTAAAGACAACATACAGTATGTTAATAGCCTTGACTATGCTGTGTTTGGTACTGTAGAATTTCAACGTAATGACTGTTTGCTTAAGACATCATTGCAAACCTTACAGATTGCTTTAGTGGAGTCTGTAAAGAGTAGTATGCACAATTTTTACTTAGTGAGATCATCTTTTTATGCTTTAGGACAATGAAAAATCACAGTAGAGAATAGAAGATTTTGCTAATCTGTAAACATTCAGTTTTGGTCTATTGTTGTGCATTGTGTGAAGAGGAAGAGATTCATAAAAGTGATAAGTGAAGCCTAATTGTTTTTCTGAGTGAAATCCAAATGGTATTCTTATCTTGTCTTGTCACATTTGTTTCGTCACACACCCCAACTGTTGACATTTTCAGCTAAGTCCCAAATTCTTTTGTGAAGGCTCCTTCACAATGTCGTTGACTAAAGTGCCATCTGTCTCTACAAAAGGATGACACTGACAGTGCATACATATTGTTTTACTGCACCTCTGGACCCCGCGCCAGATGTAATTAAGCACTCATTGATTAGTCAGACCGCTGCCTGCTGACAATGACTTGCATGGTCAAAGAAATTCCTTGGGGGTGACAAGTGTTTAATGGGGTCCATTGATAAGCACAAGTCATAGACTCATCAGGCTTTACAATCAATTCACTCAATACAGTCCAACTTATATGGCAGACTGGAGAACGGATATGGACTTACAGCTATTTCTGTCAGTTAGGACTCAAATAGTCAGGGCCCTTTGAGACTTTGAGACTCAGCTATTTTTGTTTCTCTGAATTATTAACATAACTTGCCTTTCTTGTTAAACTGAAGGAATCAGGCATTAAATAAGTATGGAGAAAAATATTCCAAGAAGCATTTAAATAGTTACACATTTTTGTTTTTCAGGCTTTCGCTTTATCACATTCAATTTTAAAAATTAAATGATGGATACTACATTAAAGTGCCAAGTTCCAGCTTTAATTTGGATAGGTTACATCAGTATAGAAAGAACCGCTTGTGACATATAGCCCGAATTGCAAGGGTTCAAATGCAATTGGACACCTGATTACTAATGTTTCTTAAGCAGCTGTGTATTGTTTCAACATTGTTATAAACACAAAAGAGATCACACATGTCTCAGACTTGATTTAGTGGAGAGTTGCCATTCAGACTGAGGTGGAGTTGTCTGTCAATATGAAGAGTAAAGAGGTGACTATGCAAGTGCTGGTAGAGATAATAGGAAAAAAAAGCAAAAAAAAAATCTATCACAGATAGATGTAAGACTACATTCTAAAAAGGAGGTTTGTATTGGAAACGTAGAAAAATGCAAATGACCTAGTAGACCGAGAAGCATAAGTCTTGTGGATCTTTGCGGAAAACCATTTGCATGGTGAAAAAACCCTTTCATGACTGTACAGAAAGTCCAGAATGGTATCGAGGATGGAGATGTACTTGTTCCTTTGTTGATAATCAAGACTTCATGACCATAACAGCAGACCATTCACCACGAGATTGAAACCCCTGGTAAACCTCAAAAACAGAAAGTCCAGGCTGCCATTTGCAAAAACACATTAAAAGAAACCAGCAGAGTTCTGAATCAACGGTCTATGGACTGATGCAACCAAAACCAAGCTCCATCAAAATGATGGAAAGAGGAAAGTGGGGAGATAAAAAGGAACTGCTCATGATCCAAAGCCAACACCTTATATGCAAAACATACAGATGGTCCTGTTATGTGTTGGGCATGTATGGCTTCTAATGCAAGCTAGAGAGCTAGTAAGTCAGAGGTGTAATCTCTTGTCTCTGGGCAGATGATCATCACAGCATACGTAAGTCAAAAGTAGGGTGATACATGATCCTTTACAACACTTTAAATTACTGTTTCCACCTCTGATATTATATATTATATGACATTATAAATTGTATGTAATCTCTTAAACACAGTGATTAGGGTAAATTTGGAGGACACATATTTCCATTTTCCTCTTGATGATCGTTTTTCCCCTTTTCCCCTTTTCCTTTTCCTTCAGTATTTTTTCCCTTTCCTCTACTGAACAGTGTATATAATCTGTCTGGCCTTATCTTCTCCCAGACACTGTCATGTTGCAGTTGCACAGACCCTCTGAAGAATGACTGATTAGAGTCATAGCCAAAGCAAAATTTACAGAGCAAAGACAGAAAGATAAAAACTGAGATCAAGAGAGAGATGGTTGAGAAGAGGAAAAGAAATAAGGAAGTGAAGAGAAAAAGAATGTTATGAACTCTAGGCGGTGGGTGGCTGATGGTTTGGTGATGATGGGGGGGGGGCACAGTCAAGCTTGTCAGAAGATATTTATATACTCCAGAGTGCCCCATGAATCAGGATAGTTGAGTTTCCATTGATTAAAGAAGAGGGAAACATTTTTACAATCAAGCCAGATGCTCAGAATGAGTGGCTTGAAGAGCCCTGAGTTTGCCACAGTATACTGCTCTTCGCATTGCCTCGCCTTTCTCTCTGATGAAACAGATCAGAAGGAGATTCAGCCAAAAAATGAAAATACGCATTTTTTGTCATTTTCATTTTTTATTTTAATGAACATAATTCAGAAATTTTCTGACACTCATCTCCCCATACATAAAGATGTTACTGCATTGTGCACTCGCGGGGTGTTTTGATTGTTAAATTTTTTCTTGAACTGTATTCTTTATCTAGCTCATCGCCCTTAGATTGCTCTAGCTCTTATGGGCATTCCAAAAGAAGATCCATTCGTCTGAGTGGGAGGGAGCACTCCTGACATCTGATGTATTGAGAGGCACTCCCAGTCTCTCTGTCTCTCTTACATGTCCTTGGCAGTGGAGAAGCTTCACTGCTCAAATCACTAAATGGCCTCTCTAGTTTTCCCTTTTAGCAGTTTTCTCTCCTCTCGCTTTCTTTTAAGTCAGGAGCAGAGTATGGAGATAAATTTGAGTTGTCAGGGGACTGTTGGCAAGACCATTGCTTTTGATTTATGCTATTTATTGGCCATTTGTATCCATACGAGATTACTCTTTATTATTATTGTTTTTTTATTATCATCATCTTATATCTCTGGCTTTCTTCAGGCATATTTTTCAGTTTTATTTCCCTTTTCATGCCATATTGTGTCACACAAGTCGGGGTCTCTTATATTGGCTTGACCCTGAGTGTAGCTTCCCCAGGGTGTTGCCAGGCACAGAAGTGTCTTAATGCAGTGTCTTTAAAAACGTTGTTATTACAGCTTAAATAATTTAAGTTATTTAGTTTAATAATTTTCCCAGCAAAGTGTTTATTATGATTTTCTAAATATATTAGAATTTTTGTGCAGAAAAAACATTGAAAAGATAGTGAATTGGAGAATCATTAAACGTACAGACACCAGCTATCTGCCTTTATCACATGGCTTTGAAGACTGTTTTTCCATGGGAGGTGAGAGGTGATATCAGTGGCATTGCATGAAATGCATGAAATGCATATAAAGAAGTGCAATAATCCTTTCTGAGATTCAAGCCTGTTGCATATGGTCATATGTAATCACTGAGTGAACACATTGGCTCAGTTGCTCTGGTTGGAGATTCTTCCTCTTCCAGGTAATAGTACAAACCCCCTCAGTGTTTTGTAACTTAATTGTTGATGTCTCTGATATGCGCTATACATAGGAGACCCAGTCAGCGCCTCATCTTCTTAAAATGTCAACTAATGCTAGCAGTAGCAAGTTTTTGGGAGGGAAATTTTGAATAATGAAAGGATTTGATTATCAACTATACCCAGTGTGGGTATAAGATTTGGAAAGGTTCAAGGGAGGAATGTTCAGGTACTGGATTTTAATTAAAAAAAAAAAAGTCTATTTGTGACAAAAAATTTGCATTGTTTATATTCTATTGCTATTGAAGGATGTGGTGTAACACAAACAGGTTTATCTTTTTTGTTATTCTTAAATTCCCACTTTAGGCTATTTTGTCATCAAATGTACTTTGGAACACCACTGTTCATTGGCTTTGGGCCTGCCCCTAGGATTGTGATACAGTTGTGTCATAAGTGAAAATTGCTGCAACCAGATTTCTGCATTGCACAAGTGGTGCTTGCACACAAGGCTCCAGTGATTCATTCAGTAATTCATTTCCAAGCAATTCCTGACACCATAAACACAGTTTTAGAGTAGACGACTCATTTTTCATCACAGGAAAGACTGTACAGTTTGGGAAAATGGTGAGGATTTGTAATGCTTTACTAGTTCATGTTTATCAAGCTGCCTGTGTTTACTCTGCTGATTTATTTAGAAAACCTCTCTCTGAGATGAGCTTCATTGATGCACTAGGGTTTGTCTGATAACACAAATTCATGTAAAGAATATTTTATACCTTGAATGGTGATATACTGACAGGAGCAGAATTTTGATAGAATATATTTTGGTCTTAAGCCAAGCATTCATCTCTTAGGTCTACTGCTCAAAGTAAACAGTATTGAAATTCACTCCTTGGGGGTAAATGCTGTCATCTGATTTTTTTTCCAGGGACATTTCAAATGGCTCTCAATAGTGAACTTGTTGGAATATGCTCTAATTTTTAGTGAGACTTAAAGATTATCTATTTCAATTGTTATAAGCACTCAGCTGCTTGTTTAGACTAATTTAAAAATACATACTGTTTACTGTTTCATTTACATTAATTTATATTCAGTTTTCATTTAAAAGCTGTTAAATTCACTTATGGTAGTTCTAATTTTTTTTTTATAGAAAAGGGTTATTGGCAAGCATTCAAATAAGCATTCAAATAAACTTGTTGCCTTTTTTCAAACAAGAGTTATCTGGACCTTTAATCAGACGGTGAATATTGTTATAGCAAAGAAGCACGCAGGCACTTCAGGCAAAATGTCTTGAATCAGGGTTATAAACAATCAACAATTAGCACTCAAATGGTTTCTTGAAAAACTGCAAAAAAATAGTCATTATATTTGGTGGTGACTCAACTACAATTCCCACAGAGCATTACATTAAACCTGCTATTAACTGTAATAAGCTGTAAACACAACATTATATTATTATTACCTTATAAAGTTGATATGGCAAATGTGGCAGTAAAAAAATCCCTTATTTACACCATAGACACAGAACAACATTAGCATTAATTCAGAGTTATGTATATGGTCACTTGAGTTGTGTGTGTGTTGTCACTCAAAAGTAAATTCAATATTCACTCTCCCTTTTATTATGGTTGGTCTCCACCAACTCCTAAGGTACACATAGAGTCTTTGGCTGCCAAGTTTTGTTTTTAAAATGTCCACACCATTGATAAAAAACAGTTAATTGCTGAGATTAGCCCAGTGCTTCAGTTCTTCATCATCTGAAACCTCCTTCAGTGACTGAGAAACTTCATCCCAAAAAGCTCCCTGCACTCTGATGAATTATGTCTAAATTGAATTACCAAATTATGTCTCTTAATCTCCCATATCCGATGGTATAAAAAGGGATTAGCTTGTCATAGAATGGATTTGCTTTTATGGTATAATCTAATATTCTAGAAATCTATTCTACCAAATTCAAATTTGTACTTATATATTCTATCAAATTCAAATATGTACTTATATGTATGTAATATGTGTGTTTATTGTTCCATACCTTAAATTCTCTTAAATGCACTATGATTAGGTGCAGTTCCTGGCAATATAATTGCTGAAAAACTCCTTGATCTTCTGCCAAGCCTTTTGAATGGCATTCAGCACTGCCTTTTCCTGCTCTCTCAATTTTTCCTTTTTTTCAGCAAAAGCAGGCATTGCATTGACAGTAGCAGCACTTAGTGTAATTCCCTAGATTGAGCTGTTTCACAATGAGAGATTTCGTTTGCATTTCTTCTAACTGTTGAAAAACCCTCCACTGGCTTTACAGACATCCTCTCTCCTGACTGGCCGAACTCCTTGATTCACTCTTGCCACTTCACCTTGTAGACCATTAGATATGGACCAATCTGATTAGCACAGACAGTACTGGACAGGTCAACCAAATAAATACAGGAAAAGCACCATTGGCAAAGTAAATTACAAGAAAGATTCTGGACATTAGAGATGGAAATCAAGAGTTTTCAGTCTGAACAGTGGTCCTTCCTAAGAAGAAATACTGCTAACTCCAGGTCAAGAGCCTTTTACTGCCATACTAGATTAACTCGGTTGTTTCTTATTTGAGAAACTGCTGTCCAATTTGGGGTGATTTGCTTGCTCTCAAATGGCAAGATACAGGCACTGGAAAAAAAAACTGTCTTTGTTAAAATGATATAGTTTTTTGTTTCTCCTGCATTTTCAATGACTGGCATTTTTTGTTCTTCCTTGTTTCGTTTTTTGTTGCTGACCTATTGGTTATTGGCCAGTAATTTCTTGCCTCCCTTGTTTCTCTTCTTTTTTTGCACCGGCTCTCTGTGTTCCTGAACTCATTACAGAGCAATCAGCCCCAGGCGTTGAAGTGTGCACCCAGAGGGAGCAATAACTGTAAATAAACACTACTGCAGGCTCTCCGATAACATGTTACCAAGATGATAACAGCCCTTCTTAGCAGGCCTGTTGACCTTCTCCTTGCCTTAGGCTTGCCAAGGACTCCTCAGCTCCCTACGCTTTTATCTCGAAACTCTTCTCTACCACTGGAGCAGCTGAAAAGATTACTACTGAGGAAGAGAGGAAAGGAAAGAGGGACTTGCACCAAGAGAATATAGAAGAGGAAAAGAGAAAAGAGATGAGGGAGAGTGTTTGGTGAAGAGGACAGAAAACATGATAGAACAACAAGCAGCCGACCTGGGCAGTTGTCCCTCTGCCAGTGTCTGCCTTCAGTCTTTGTAGGGCTCAACATAATTAACTTGTTAAAAGATAGCATGAAATTCGAACAGACTTGTATTTACTCAGTGGCCACCAACACACACCAACAGTAAAAGATAAAAAGGGAGAGAGGTGGAGTGACAGACAGATGGGTAGACAGAAAGAAAGTGACAGAGAGAGGGTGAGAACCGAGGGATCGGAGTGCCTAAACTCATAAAAACGCCATCTAACCAGCTTACCACCATTTTTAAGCTTGAGAAAAAGATGAAAGTGAAGATTGCAATTCTTCATGGCTCACTCCCCAATACTAATGCAGAGTGTCTGACAGTAGCATGTCCAGAGCTGTGGGGCTAAAGCACTGTCTGGATGAGATTGATAATACAATTAAGCAAGTCCCAGTATGAATGCATCACTATGACCTATTACTACACCAACCGCTTCAGATGGAGCATACCAGTCTAGCTCTAGGGCCTTTTGGAAGGAAAAAATACAATTATAAAAGGCTAGCTAGAAAATGTGTTCTCTTTAGAATGTGCAGGCAGGCCTTTACATCATCAGATATGTGCGGGCTGCCTGCATATCTCACTGCTGTCCTCAGGCCCAGCTTTCTTCATCTATATTGAAACGAGGAGTCCACTGGAGCATAGATGGACTCATAACAATATGATTTTTCCCTTATTGTTCCCTCTTATTGTCTGTTCTTATCCTGATTTTGTTGTATATTAAGATCACTTTCACAAGAGTTTCCACATAATGCTAACAAATACATATTTGTATTTGTGTGTGGTAGCTGTGTAAGACATCAGACAAAGCTCTTTTAAATATCAAATTTGAATGAAAATGCTTCCTGATGATCAGACAATATTGTGTGCAGTTGTATCCAGTCAGGACTATGGTTTTTAAACAAAACATGGTCTTAGTAAAGTAGAAGATAGACATTTAAAAGATTCAAAACTCAATAGTATAGTTATCTTACTGTTTGTTGCAGTGGTGTTTCTCTGAGAACCTTAATGCTCATTCCAGTGCATGGATCTAATCACTGGTCACAGTGTAAGTGTATTTGATGGTGAGGCTTCATGTGATGAACTTAGTGTGTGATATATCCTGAATTTATAGGCACAATTATTTGGCTTATTTTAAACTATACATTACCTATCTTTTTTGTGTCAACCTTCCATCAGCCTGGCCTCTTTTGGGACTGTGTTAGCCACTTTGTGCTCAAGTATCGCCACATCCCAGACATCCTGCTACCTTGTTTATCCACAATAGCTCTTTACATTTACTTGACGTGTGACTTTTGAACTATTTCCTGTACCAACGCAAAAAAGTTTCCTTGGAGGGAGTGTTCATCTTTCTTGTCCATATATCTGACTTTTAATAGCACAAAAAAAACATTTAGTCTTCTTAGCTAACTCAACCAGCCCTGCTGTGCTTGTTTGGGGAAGTGGGTGGTTCTTTCCTAAGGACATTCATGTTTGGTAAGACATAGTTTAATTTCTGTAATTTGCTACATCTGTAGTACGTTATCAAGCCATGTCACTTATTGATGGCTTATCAAAGTTTCAGATTTTATTGTTGGGTATAGCTGTTTATATTCTTTATGCCCTAGAATCTCCCCAAATGACTGTGTATTTAGTACAAACTTCCCTCATTGCATTTCCATTAACCATGTTTCTGTGCTGAGCAATAGCTGAGGGATACTTTCTAGCATGTGGGCTTGTTTATTGGTCAAAACACAGTCAATAACCAACATGATTTAGCTAAGACTGGTGAAACCTCATATTAGCTTCAGTTGAATTGTGCTTTAAAAGTAGTATATCCTCATGCCTAGTACTGGACTGAAGAAAATTACTACAATTCTTTCAATTCTTATTTTAATTTACAATTCTTTGCCATCACTTTAAGGTTTCCAAGAAACCAGTGGAGAATTAAGGAAGTCACTGAACCCTGCCAAGAAGTGGCCTGGCACGTAAATCCCTGTAAAATACAGATGTGTTTTATACACTCTATGGTTTATATATAGATTAAAAAAAACAAGATATAACGTGTTAATTTGTGACCTTTAGAGGTCCTGATTGATGGATTATTTGTCTATTAACAGAATCAGACTAGCATTTTCCTGCTGTTTCTAATCTTTATGCTATGCTAGGCTAACTGGCTGCTAGCTTTGGCTTTTTATTTACCACATAGACATGATAAATGCTTAAATATTCTCATCTAATGCTTGGCAAGAAACCAAATGGGGGTATTTTCTATTTTTTTAAAATTCTGTTCCTGGAAAAAATCTTAACCCAGTGTTTAAACAGTTTTAAAAATATAGACTGCATTTTAGTACACCTGTTAGGTAGTTAGATTGTGGAAACTTGGAGGTGACCTCTTTAATCTTGCCTGCAGATGAAGTGATAAGGCATCAGGGGAGAAGTCAGACTTTAAGAAGTCATGAGGCAGGAGATTGATGTTGCCTCAGTGACAACTTGCCTTTAGACAAGAGGGAGAGAGAGACAGAGAGAGAGACACAGAAAAACTAGACATTTAGCTGCAGGTGTAAACTGAGACCCCTTCACTATGGCTGCTGCTGCTGGCTGGAATCAATTCTATCTTTATCAGTCCCCCTCCTCTGTGTCCAGGAATCGTCCTCACACCGCAGAGCAGCTTGGGGGAAAACTGATGTGTTTTCCAATAATGAAATGGAACACAGCAAAAAATAACTTTAAAAGGTGCCTGACTGGTCTCCCTGTGCAGTACACCACTCTTTTAATCTCTACTCTAGTGTTTAAAAACAGTTGTGACCTTACCTGTGCCTGCAAAAAGAAATGGATTACATTATCTAATGTAATATATGCTGTGTGTGTGTCTACATGGACTGGGGCAGTTGAAATGAAGGAGGCAATCTTAACAGATTGGGATTTTCTTATGTAAATTCAAAATTGTGACATTTTTCGTCAGCATTGACTACACTGCTAGCATCTACAGGTGGGCCCGTTAATTTTGGTATAGTGATTCTAATTGTTGTAAGAAACATTCATTCTAACACCAAATATATTTAATGTTACACATAGTATGGATAATTTATGTAATCAAACTCATATACGAAAATATACAAGATTTAGGAGACGGCAGCCCACACGTCTGCTATGTTGGAAGCACTGTAACCACACAGTCTTTCTCATTTTAAAACAACTGCCTATTAGCATTCTAATAGCTGACTGTGTGAGTGAGTTCCACCTCAGGCCTGAGGCAGGCAGGCCTGCTGTTGCTGTACGATGATCTATCTGCATGGCAGAAACCATCCATCCATTGGATAGCTACAGACTGCAGGCCGGGCCTTTGTGTGGGCTGAGCACTGTGACTGCTCCCTCTTGTACCTCTATAATGGGATTACATTAGCCAGGTTCTTCTGCTCCCTCTCCAGCTCAAGCTTTTTCTCTCTCTTACAGACACACACACACACACACACACACACACACACACACACTGTCTCTCTCTCTCTCTCTCTCTCTCTCTCTCTCTCTCTCTCTCGCTCTCTCTCTCTCTCTCTCTCTCTCTCTCTCTCTCTCTCTCTCTCGGAGTCTATGTGTGAATGACTGACTGTCCACTTGGCAACATCATGTTTGCACCCTGTTTACTTGCCTATGGACCTGTGTAATGATACAGGTTTCATACACATCTTACTGACACTTCAGCAGAAACATATAGTGTTGTGTGATTTCTACCTTGCTTTTGCTATTTTCCCTATTTGATTTTATGGTTGTGGGAGAGAGGTAGAGAAAGGGAGACAGAAGTAGAGGAAGAATCTGAGATAGACAGAAAAAGATAGACAGGGACAGAGAGTATTGTTCAGTGTTTTCCTCCAGGAGAGGCTGTCATGTGTAAAATCTTGTTCACAACCAGCATTTGTGTTTTGTTGGGCTGCACCAGCAGTGCTAAGCTGTTCGTTGAAAACCAATTTGTTAATGTCTAAATGCTGCACTAGTTTTCCCTCAAGGAAAAAGATTGATATTCAACCTAACCTGCCAAGACACCACTGAAGAAGAATATGGAGAGAGATGATACTCAAGAGGAATTATGCAATAGATCTTAAGGATAAGAAATTGTGTCTTTTTTTCCTCTTTCTCATCTTCTCTCAGTCTGTAGTTCATTAGTGTTACTTACACTTATATAGTCTGTCTGTTCCATAAAGAACCTAAGATAATTTTTGACAAATGTGCTCCACTATGAATCTTTTTTTCAACATCATACAGACCCAACATAACTTATCTTTGCTTTATGTAGTTTATCTTTAATGGTTTCACAGGACATTTCTGAGAAATCGGCTTGCCGTTTATGTTAGTTAAAGATGAAATAATATGCGATTGATTAAAAGGGTCAAGCTACCAGCCCACCAAAGCATTTGAATCTAGAGCTAACCACCATAAAATTAAAAGGGGATCAGTGGTGTGTCATATCCCTGCTGCTCCACAGGCTGAAGATGTAATTCTAACCTTGAGGCTGCAGCCATCTCTCACGTTAGGCCTTCAAACATCAGGTTCAATAACCCAGCCGCCCATGGCTGCTGTCTATTGCTACCCATGCTCCAGTATTCACAGGCAAGAGTAGATGGATATTAGCTTGGTCTTTGTCTTATGTCTCCTCTACAGAAGTTTGACCAGATATTGCTACCATGATTGCATGCAGTCATTAGTTTCCTTGGGGTCTCCTTAGGTAGATGATTACTGTATAGATGTTTAAAATAGGAATTTTTTTAATCAAAATTAAACAGTAATCATGGTTGTTGGCATGCTAAAATATGATTGTGTTTGTATTGAAAAATACAGGAGAAATTCCAAGAATTCAGAGAAATCCTGTCTGCTTCTTGTGAGGACAGTGTCTAAGAGTTGTGCCACACCACCTACATCACTTGTGCAAGACAGTCGACGAACCTCTTGTTTTTCAGTTCAACGGTCATGTTCACAGGTTAGAACAGCCACACAGCCTGCGTGAGACATGTCTGAGGTGAAGCTCAAGCCTTGCTGCAGCGGTGTGTCATCTAGAGTTTCCATATGGAGCCTATTTTTCAGGTGTGGAGAACACAGTTCTCAGCAAAAATAGACAGTGAAACAATTTGTTGATAGCCATATTGGAATCTTACTAGCAACATTACATAATTTAGGTCTTTCGCTATAGTTTCAATGTCTAGGCTATATCAGTGTATGTCACAGACATGAAAAAATACAAATATTATTTTTAAAACCATTTTTGCATTTACATATGATTTGATATAACTTTAAGTAAGTAAACAGACTCTTGGCTCTATTTAGATGAGGCAGGCAGCCAATGGCTGCAACTATACAAGGAGCCTCTTGTAGTCTTTTGTGACACTTTCTTCGAAGAGTTCTTTGGAGGATAAATTCCTGTGAGGTGACAAAAAAAAACCAGTACATTGGCTTTATTTATAACCAAGTCATTATTTATTATATGACTAAAACTCAGCAGGTATTGCAGATTTTTTCTGTTTTAATGACTTCTAAAATCTGTCTAAAATAAGAAACAATAGCAGAACGCGGGATTTGTGATGTAGTGCACTGAAGAGAATTTAAATTGTAGTTTTAATTTTTTAAGCTTAGAAAAATGGTGGACTCCTGTGGGTTTATTTTTTTCTGTATGTTGTTTCTGACAGCATTTTAGGCTACTTACTTTTGGAAGGGAGAAAAATTGGTTAGCATAATTTTTCGTTTATTTCTAATTAACTGTGTAGTGAAGACATATAATGATGTGAGGGCAATTTCCACTGTGGAAATTCACAAATCAATGTATTGATTAATTATAATAGTTTAAAAGCATTTTCTCACTTTAAATCTTCAAAAAAAAATGCCTCCAACTGAATAACAAAAGTGCCCTCAGACAGTAGTAGTACTTCCATTATTGAATAGCATTATTAAGACTCTGATAGGAAGGATGACCTTTGGAGGCCATTATCAACTTGGTCTAATAGGATGTATTTGGCAGTGTCAGCTCTGTGAATAGCTGTGACGTTGGTATGAGAGATGATCGATTCAGTGACACATCTGTCTGGAACAGGTGCTGCTCTGCTGTCTATCTCCCCTCTTTGTCAGTGCTCGCTAGCTGCATCTGGGTCTGGTTCAACCCGCTGCCTACGCTTGGCTCTATTTACTTTTAGTGGCTCAGGATTGCATTGCCAACCAGCCAAAAAGCTAGTCCATGCATGCCTGCCTGCCTGTTTTTTAGTTAGCCAGCCACTATGAAAAACAAACAAGGACCGGATTAAAATTCAGTATTATAATTTATCCTCATTGTCTTTGTAATATCATGACAAGTCCTCATATCATGACATTTTACCTCACTGTTGTCATGACTAAATGAATAACAGGATATGAGTGTATACATTATATATCTATATATATAGTTTTTGCTGTAATAAACTAAAAATGGTTGTCTAACAAGTCTAATATGAGATAATATACTTTAAATCCACCCTGTTTTGAATACTTTGGTGGGGTAAGAATGATATAGAGTGAAGACAATAGTGTGATAGTTATCATAGGTTATGTAGTTGATTCCGCACTTCTATTATTTTAATGTTGGTGCGTCCCCGACTGACAAAAGAGAGCTTTCTATGACATGTTTTTACTAACATGCAAGTATGTGCACTCATATAGAAGCAGAAAGACATACTTAACTATTCCTAACAACATGTAAATATACTCGGTAAAGGTCATTTATCAACATGTAGACAACTTGCCTCTCTGTCCCTCCTCCAGATCACACCTCTACCTTTCTGTCATTGCCTGTCTAACCCCACTTACTTTTACCACAACAGTTACATATTTCAGCATTTCTCCAAGAACTCGCTAATCAGTCAGAGTAGTGGTGTGCAGACAGGGATTTTCTCAACACACCAATGTGTTGGAATTAGACGACAATCACCATTAGTGCTAGCTGTGGAAGCTGTTAGTGGATGGACCTTAAATGTAAATAAGGACCTGTCATCAGCTTATTTTTACACAGTAACCTCTTGCAGTTTCTTTCTCCTTGCATTTGTGTTGCTTTTGCATACTGTTAAATTTAAATTTGAAATACCAGTGTTGTTTTTTAGATAAACTAATGACTGCACTTCTGTGGATAGTTTCAGTGGAGTAGAGCAATGTGTGTGTGTGTTTGCATCTGTGTGTCTTACAAGCTGACTAGTGGATAAGCTCTGTCCAATGACAGAAGGAGAGGGATCTACTTTGACAGTGTGGTAGTTAGCCCATCTGTCTACAATCAGCTGTGTGTTTGTGTGTGTGTGTCTGTGTGGTCATGCTGCTGCTATGGTACTACCTGCCACCAGGTGGTCAACAGTACCCTGATGTAGAGTTGTGAGGGACTTTGAGCCTTGTGGTCCGTCCTGTTTGCCAGCAGATTTAACTCATGAACAGCTGCTAGTCTCATATAGCATCTCAGTTCAGTTTTTAAAATGACAGAGTTGACTGGTCTCATGTGGAGGGCAAAGCTGTCAATGCTGAATTTTTCCTTGCAGCTCTAACAATAACGTGAAACCACTCTTATCTCAATTTTCCTCATATCTTTGCTTTGACAGTAATAATTTGTGTGTGCACTACAAGAGTCTCCAGTACATGTGTGTCCACATGTTAATCAGAAGATACATACAAAGTCTATATATAGAATGCTTGTCATAAAATCATCTACTGCCGTCTTATAGACAGCTTTTAGAATTGGAAGCGTGGAAATAGTTCCCATTGGATTAATTATACTGCCACTGATCATCTGGATCTTTTGGCTATAGATTGTATATTGTGTGTCAGTCATGGATGGCTTGAGCAACCCTGTCTTTCAGCTCTTCATACTGTGATTTTCTGTTGTGGACTGCTGTGGTTCTACTTAATGCTAATGTAAGCTCCCTTACTGTCTCTGCAGGGAACCTTGGACGTGTTGACTACATCAGTGAGTTTGAGTTTGACCTCTTCATCCGGCCTGACACTTGCAACCCCCGCTTCAGAGTTTGGTTCAATTTCACAGTGGAGAATGTCCGTGAGACCCAGGTAAGAAAGCTATGATCTTGTACAGTTCTACCCTTAATCGTAGAGAAGGCCTCCTCTCCCAATCCCATTCCATAAAACAAAAACACTTTAAGTTTAAGGGTGCCAAATTGATGCACTAAGATTAAAATTCTCAGGATTTGTGTTTTTGTATATTTATGCTGATGAAATGAACATACTCCAAAGCTCCTACCTACTGCCCATGGTATGGCTATACTGAAGTAGATGTCTTATCAGTCATTTAAATGATATATATTTATTTAGTTTTCAATCTTTATTTGTTAATTTATATGAATACGAACCTTAAGAATACATTAATTTATTGATCAAACAATCCTTACACTAATCTTATATAAATATATAATGAAAAGATACATAGATCTCTGGGGTAGGTCATACATACTTAAAGACAAAATGTTGTTGAGGATATTAAATGTCATGTTTAATAGTGATACAGTTTCATGATATTAGCAGTAATAACTGGTACACAAAGACAAACAATCACAGTTGATCATTTTTAATCAGCAACAACTTTTTATGTCTAATGTTGTGCCAAATTATCCATAGGCGATGTGATGTGGTGTGTCGAAAATGTTTTCTTTGTCTTTTTTATATCCTAAAAGTTTGTGGTGCTATGTTAATGAATCATATGTTAACATTATCAATGAACAGCCATTTAGATTGACTGAAATTTCATTTTTATGACACAAACTTTCAAAACACATAGCCAAATGTCCTCTAACACATCCCAGTGCATTGTGTTTCAGCCAGTAACAACACCAAACACCAAGACTGTCTTCTAATTCCTACTTCCCTTCTTGTCACAGCCTCTTAGCTTGATTCTGCCACTAGCAAGCTCTGAGCTCTGGGATTCGTTGACAGAGGTGGTCACATGCCACAGAGATACACTGTATGTGGGTACAGTGTGTGTGGCTTCAGGGGAATGGAGGCTTGTTCTAACATTTAAATAAAACTTTGCAGGATAAGAGGGTAAAACTGACAACATTAGCTTTTAGGTTTGACTGCCGCTTTGTAATTTGTGTGCATACAAGCTTGTCAGACTTAGATATGAAGCAAACAAAAAAAATGAGAGATAAAGTATAGAGAGAGACAGTCTGAAGATAGCCAAATATAAGATAGAGGGAGAAAGGTAGGGAAGGGGTGGTGACTAAGATGAGAGTGAGAAAAAAGCAAATACAGATCCACAGAGAAAAAAAAGGCTGAAAAGGCGAGCATGCTGGTTTCTTCCTGTAGAGTGTCCAGCCCAGCCCATCTGAGGCTATCATGCCTATCAGCCCATCTCCCTGCAGTGCTGTAGTCAGCACTAATCACATTTTATGGCTCTGAGATGAATGGGAGGCCTCGGCTAGGAGCCGGATCGATCCCAGGGCCAGATAGACCAGCACCAGCAGCCTGCAGCTTGGGCCAACAGGATATTTGCTGTTGTGGCAAAAGGACAGAGAAAGTGTGAGAGCAAGACAGAAGGAAAGTGACTGGGGAGTGGAATAAATCGCTGTAAACAAAAAAAGAATGATAAATATCAGGTATATGAACACACTGTACAGTGGCACATGCAAGGGCAAGCGTATAGGTGACAGAAAAAGTGAACATCCATTTCCATTGCATACTTCCATGCTCTCTCTCTATAGGACCCCTCACAGGCCTCTTTCATAGAAATCGGTGCCTTATCTGTCCAATTTCCTTCTTCAAAGAGGCCTTTTGTGAATTTAATCTACTCCAGTAAAAGGTGTTGTGGTTAAGTGCTACCTTTGCATTTTGCCAAGGTGCGTGCTTGTGTGTATACAGCCAGTGTGATCAGATTTTGTTTTTGAGCCTGGAATCGTCAGAATCCACATAAATCTTTAGTTTACATCCTAATGGTTGTACTATTGTTCTGATATGAAACACAAAGTAAAACTGAGAAATTAAACAAAGAATAATAGCATGAGTAAATAAACCAACTAAGTGTAGCTATGTGGGGAAAGGCTGTGCTATAGAGATATCAGTGGGTTCCAGGGGAGAACTGGGCTGTTGGAGTGTTTCATCCAGCTAAGCCTTGCTAACTCTCCGCCTGAGCCAGGGGAATGGGGAACAGTAAAAGCCCGTGATATTGGAAGTGAGATGGCCATTTTGAAGGAATGTAAGCTGGTGAAACAGATTTGGTCTGCCTCAATCAGCTTAGCAGCTTTGTGGAAATTGGCTTCACCGTAGCACTGGTTATGATGGATGGCTGGATGGATGAATGTCTCTTTTTTGTATGTCCTTCCTTTTTTGTGTTTTTTGAACCACTCACTTACCTCAAAAGCCCAGTCCAATTCGGGTTATGTTCGTTGAAATGACCGGGATGAGACACTACTTGAGTTTTTACTTGGTTTTACGTATTTTCTTTAGGTAAATAATCCGCAAAAATTTGTGCTTAATAATTGCTCTGAATGTTGATTGGGCCACAGGCAGGCAAAAAATTACACAGGGAGGCAAATATGTTCTATATCCGGTTCATTTTTAGTGTTTATTTTGTTATACCCTGGCTGTATGGAAGGTTTTCACAGAAAAAAGTCTTGTTTTGCTCAGATTTACTTGGTTGATACGGTAATTCAGTTTCAGTTGGACCTTTTTCATATCAGACCATTTTTGAATACCAGACCATTTAAGGCAGATACATCTTAAGTCACAGCTATTGGATGAAGTGTTATGAAATTTGGTTTCATGTTCCCCTCAAGATGAATTATAATAACTTTGGTGATCACCTGACTTCTCATCTAGCACTATCAGATCAAAACTTTTACCAGTTATCTGCGAAATAAATGAAATTCCTGTCAGCCTCAGCATCACTTTGTGTTTACCAATAATTAGAAAATATTAGCCTTCTAACAGGCTAGACTAAAATGATGAACAATGCTGACATTAGCATTAGCTAAAAAGATCTCTGTGCCTTCACACAGCCCCACAAAGCCGCTAGTTTAGCTGTAGGCTTAGTCTTGTAATTTGATTAATTAAAGAAAATCAGTGTCACTGACTAATTTGTTAATCATCAAGTCATTTTAGCAGTATACTATTTTCTGTAGTGTTTCCCAGTTCCATAGAGACAGGAGTATGAGTCTAGAGTGGAGTTCTGCGCTGTCCTGTCAGGTAACTGGCAGGTAAAAATTTGTTTATAATAATTCAGAGATATGGGCAAAGGTAAAAATGAACTCAGTGTGGACCGATGGCAGGTGAAATATCATGAGAAAACCCCCCCACAAAAACAGAAATGCAAAATAGCGTAATTTTTATCTCGTCAAATGAGCTGCCATAATTTTTTTTTATTTTGGATCACTACAGCCCAACCTTTCGCCCCTCAATTCATCATCATCCAGAAATGAGAAAACAGGTGACTGAAAGCAATGGGCAGTCACTTTGGATTTGTGGACAGATGATTACTGCAAAATTGATTATGTGTGTGTCACATTGCATTACCTCAGCAACAAGTGGCAGCTGACTGTGCGAGTACTTTGCACAGCTGAATGGGATAGTACATCACAAAAAAAAGAAGATAAGCTCAAAGTAGCCATCATGTAAGCCCTGTGTGAATACAATCTGTAAGATTATAAAAGTGAGTGTGCAGGCTTTGTGCTTAATTAACTTTATGAGAAAGGGTTGGGTCGTGGGACTATATCAATGGGTTACGTCAGGTCTGGGTTTGATTTAAAGATAATTGCGGTTAACAGGTCAGTTCCGGTACCAAGCTCTGTTGGTGGGAAGTGAGTGTGGCTTTGCAGAAATTGGACTCTTGTAGAACTCTGGTCGAGACCTTCTTTGGAACAAACGTTTGGATTGACTGTGAGGCGCATGTCTGAATACATTAAAGAAATCTTAGATTGGTATTGTTGTTTTCATTTTCATCAGTAAGGTCTGTGCCACACTGCCTACCTCACCTGTTCATGATGATTGTAGAACCTCTTGTATTTTATTTTGATGCCAGTGTTAACCAGTTAGACCAGTGATACAGCCTGCATAAGTCACACGTCTGAGGTGCAGCCTGACCCTTGCTGCAGCAGCATGTCATCTTATGTTTCAGCATATTTTTCAAAAGTGGTATGCATGCTTCTCATCATATATGACATATATGAAAGACATGAAACAAATGTTAATTTTATTTTTGAAAACCCTTTTAGTAATTGCATGTTTTTAAAGAGGGAAAGTAGAGGCTACAAATGTACTATATAGGCATAGCAGAAAACCAATGTAGACTATATTTGCATATATTATGTCAAAAATTAACAAAACATTAGGTGAGGGGCAGTAGTTTTCCAGTGTACTCTCTCTCCTTTTCTCTCTTGCTTTCTCATACTCTCTTGATAGCCATTATCAAAGACAAAATCAATGTAGAAAGACAGGGCTAGCAGTAGCTGCGCTGCAGAAGCAATGCTGGTCCGTGTGGACGCACATTTGTGCAAGCTGCAGCAGTTCAGTGAGGTAGCTGTCATGCACAATTGAAGTAAGCTGGCTGGCCCAAGTGTAATTTTCACTTCATTCAACAGGACAGAAAATAACTAGAAACAGGGTGAAAGAAGAAAGTTTAACAGCAAAGATGTAAATGAGTTGTTTCATCACAATGGTCTGATGTATGGAGTCATCTAACAATCAGCAAAGGCAGTGTACTTTTCCTCATTGTTGCTGGTAATATTTCATTTTAGAAACATAAAAACATTACCTTGTCTGATTGTCCCTGTAATCCTACAAAGATAGGGTTAAGAGAACCTGAATTCTACAAGCATATTGAAGGTGTTCATCTGTTCACTTAGTTGGCATCCATGTACAAACCCACATTTTGTGGTATGAAACAGTTTCCTATCTCATTTACTTTAATTATTATTACAAGAACCCAGTATCATGGAACCTATAAGAAAAGTTTTGTGTCCTATGGCAAACTGAATGAATTTCGACTTTACATTTAAGTTCCAGCTACCACTGTTTAATTTCATCTTTTGCCTATCTTATGACCAGAAACCAGTGGATGAGTTGATATGATACCCCATTGGGTAAGTTGAAATGCCATTCGATTCTGCTGTAGGGGTGTGCTTGATGTCAGGCTCCGTGAAGGGCACGGCTGTGAGCTATTATCGTAGGAGCCTTCAGGGAGCCATTCATAGACGACAGGCAGTAAAACCTTGCGCCGACCACCTTCAGCTCCTCCAAATGCTGCAGGGGTGATTTGTAAGCCTCACTTGTCCAGGTAAAGCACAGTGCAGGGCGGTTACTCTCCATCATCAGGCAAGAGGACGAACTGAAGCAGAATAGGCTAAGTGTTAACTAGCATCCCTAAAGAGCCATCATCACTTTACTCTTTCAGACAATGCTCACCTATTTAAATTCATCATCAGTGATGTTATGCAATTTGTCGTGGGGGGATTAGTTGGATGGCACATTAAGTTAATTATTAAACAGGATGTTAAAACTATCCCAGAACCATTTTGGATCGGTCTTGGTGACGGTAATCCAGTAGTTCTGCTTTTATGCAGCTAAAACAATGTGTTGTGGGTTAAATGAGTACAGTATCATATGACTCATGTATCACATGTCATAATGTCTAATTGGGTTTAAAATTCCCTTAAATATGCTCTAGAATGTGTCATTTTCTAAACGTGTAATTTTCGCATCAGTATGAAAGATACACCATTAATATTCTGATATCTTGTGCTAAATCAGAGAAAAAAGAATTAAGTAAAGGAGAATAAGTGAGAGACAGAGAGAAGGAGAGATAGGGAGAGATCAGTGCAAGAGCAGGGTAATAGATGTGATGCACATTTAATTTTTTTCCATACAGAAGAAATAGAAGCAGGAAGAGAGGATATAGGGGGAAGAGGAGTGGTGTATTTACGAGAAATGACTTGTTCATGTAAGCAGTACATTTCCCTCCCATCCTAAATAGAGCATGTTGACAGCAGTTACGGGTAGTCAGCTGCTGATTAGGGTGTAACATCAATGCCAGCCTATATATGAGAGGTTTTTATATGAGCTTACTGCTTCATTGTTCTGGTGGAGAAAGCTTGTGTTAGCCATGTCCATGTGGATCAACTCATACTTCACCCCTGCTCCTCCAGGTCTTCTCAGGTTTGCAGAAGTGTGTAGGGACACTCCACTCCCCCTTGTCTATTCCTTCCTCCCTTCCCTCTCTGCTATGCTCCATGTATCTCTCTACCATCAAGTCTGTGTTGTGATGTCCTTCTGCAGTGACAGAGGGAGAGGAGGAGAGGCAGGTCTCTAGCAAGCAACACTTCATGGCCACACCATTATTTGTGGCATCACATTTGGTCTGCCTATAAGATGGCTTGCTGAGTATGCAGCTCTAGGGTTAGACTCATCCTCATCCACAGGCACTTTTATCTGCACTACCCATGGCAAGGGCTCATGCACACTAACTAAGATGCACACTTTAAAACTCTCACACGCAAACTCAATTGCATGCTTGTCAACAGGTCTGCATGTTCTCTTGCCCTGTGTCTCCCCACACTGACTGGCCATGTACATGTAGACGTTTTTTTTCGCCTTTTCCTTCCCTTCTGATTCTGCAGCATATGGAACAAGGTAGATAGGCCTGTTTCCTCTGCTCATGGTCTTCTTCTTCTTTGGAAGTTCATTATTTAAGCTTCTCCTCTCTACTGTCTCCAAAGAAGAGACATTGGTTTTTGTGTGACTCCACCAAAAGGATTTTTTCACTTCAAACACACCATATAGGCCCAGAAAGTTTAGGCTCCTAGTTTCAAACCTAGGAAGGAAGTTGTAGAAAGCCTTTTATGTTTTGAAAGACATATAAGACATCAGACAGTTGTGTCAGGGAGTGCAGGGTATTGTAAGTGACCTTGTTCTGTTAAGGCACACTAAGGCATCCTTCCTTATTGTCAAGGCTGACACTCCCCAGATCACTTCATAATGACATGGACAAAAGGATATGACAACAGCATAGAATGAATTTTCAAATTGTCTCCCTGATAGCAAAATGAGTTTTCCCTGGGTTATCTCTGCTGACGCAAGGTTCCTTATCAAAATTCATTGCCTTATTTTTAGCTTGATTCACTTTAAAAAGAAAAAAAGAGCTTGAGGGTATGTTTTGAAATAAAGCAGACACACTTTTTATTATGCGTTTGCATTGTCTTTATTCAAACAGTCGAGGCTTATACATAGCTTTTAGCTCACAGTTTCCGGGGACTTTTAGGGTTAGAAAGAAAAATACAATACCTATAAATGCTTATAATACCGACAAATAGAATAATATAAAATGATACAAGTAAAAATAAATTTTAAAAGATACAATACCTAACACTACAATTTTCCCTTGATTTTTCTCAATAATCTTTTACAGTACTTTTTAACAGAATACAAAACTCAAAACATCCATAATTGAGGTAACATAAGACAGTGTGGAAACTCTGCTTTTGTTTATATGTGATATGTCATGAAACACTGTGTAGTTTTTCACATATTTGGCAGGCATGGGAACATCTATCGATGAGTTTTATCCATCAGGACAGTCATCAGTGGGCCATCCATTAGGAGCCTGGCAGTGTGGCATTCTGTGTGGCAAGATTCTGCCAGAGTTGACCAAATCAAGATACAGAGTGCAAAGAGGTCAGGAGCTCAGTTATGTGTTAGTGAACTTTTGATATTTTTTGGCATAGTGAACCTGGGCTTACATGGCTGAACAGAACAGGAATGTTTTTTTTTTTACTTTTTAATGATAAATATTTTTTTTTCCAAATTGTGTGCAAATGCAGAAAATCTTAACATGTCAGCCTTTTTAAAATTTGCAATCAATTGTTGCACAGGCAGTGACACTCCTATCTCCTTACTATGTCTTCTTGCCGTATACAGTGTCTGTCACCATCACCAAGTGCAAGTGAAAAAAAAATTACCTCCTGCATGAAAACAGAGCTGTCTGTCCTTACCTGTTGTCCTCGTCATAAGATCTGCCTAAATTGCAAAATTGATTAACATATTTAAAGGCACCGATTAAGTTTACCTTTAACACACATTCACAAACACTCACTGACGAATAAACAAGACCAGATAAAAAACCTAGTATATGACTGGACCACCCTTTATCTATTTGCTTCTCTCCTATTCTCTATGATGACAAATATGTCTTTTTAATACAGCTGAATTTCCAATAAAGCTGTTCTCATTAACATGTTTTCTGTTTGTGTTGTCAGACAATGGAACAAGTATGAAATAGTGACTGTCACTTTCAAGCCATTTCCAAGCTGCTGCTTTCTAATGCTAAAATCCTGATATTTATGACCGCAATGTTGTCTGTCAAAATCACTATATACATATATCAAAGACAGTGAATAGGCTGTGATTTTGGCTATATTAGAACCTCAAAGTTAGAACCTCATTCATGTTTGTGTGCAGAATGAGAAACATAGAGAGGTGGACATGCGGAAGTAAAAGCCTGACCTTGTGCTCCTGGAGCAATACTGGCAACTCTCTTTTAAAGAAAATAGCTGAGGCTTGTCCAAAAAGATCTAGATTTGTTGCTAGGTGCTTCTAGTGAAAAAAAAGTCATTAAAAGGGTGTAAAAAGTCAGTAAATCCAGTGAAAAGAAGCTAAATTGGCAAAACTACTGTAAACAAGCCCTAATGACACAATAGAATCTGTTTATACTAATTTGTTTTGAAAGAGCAATAGAAAATGGTGTGACTTCAGCTCTTGGCAAATAGCATTTGGCTGGACAATGGTGCAACTTCTTAAATTAGTCAGTCAGTCATTGACATTTGTGTTTCTAGGGCTGACCTTGCAGTCCCACCAAAACCTGCTAAACTGCAAAAATCTTACATACTAAAATCTAGGGACAAATTCCTGGAAGTTTTAAATGCTGTACTTTGAGTTGATTTGACTAGGATTCTGGTGGTGGTTGAAGGCCACTAGGCCTTTGCATTTCCTGCATGCAAAGAGGAGGGTTCCAATGCAGGGAGAGAAGAGGGATGGAGGAGAGAGAGAGAAATAAAAAGGAGTGAGATACTGGTAACTGCTTTTCTTGAGAGATTTTTCTGTTTGGAAAGATGGTGTTGTTAGTATATGGGCAAAATAAGTTTTTTAATTTTTTTTTCTGTAAATGGGTGCAGCTAAATGGAATTTTCCAAAAAGTAATGTTGTATTCTGACTATTTTGCCCAGTTTGTAGTGCTTCTTGTTAGTATGTTTATTAATGGCAAATGCTAACATACCTAAATCTATTTGATATAACCTAAATATTTAAAAATCTTTTGCGTAAATATGTCACCTGCAAACCAGTTATACATTTCTTACAGCTTTACTTATGTGAAGCCAAAATGTTTTAAGATAAACAAGGATAAACTACTAGCATTGTGATAAGAGGAAGAAAAACCAAAGAGAGTAAGTGGTGAGAAGGGAAGAAAGCAGAGGGGGTTTGCTGAGGTTTCAGGGGGAGGCATGGTACGGTGGCTCAGTTAGGGCCTTGTGGAGCTGCTGTGCATCTGCATGAAATGATGAGCCTGGTGTCAGGACATGGATCATCCTTTTACACCGAGTAATGAATACAGATTGCACACCGGATAGAGAGGCTCTGCAATCTGCTGCACCACAAATGAAACAACTGCCGTTCTAATCAAATAGTCTTTTCATGCCAGCGCAGCCCTCAACTTGGGCTAAATTCAATTCCAGATTCACAGATTTGTGGGTTGGGGGTTGGAGAGATGCAAGAGGCAGGGGGGAGTTATAAATGTTGTAATTAGAGTATTGTTTAATGTTTATGTGTGTAGACATGCGTGATGTGTGTATGTTGGTGTGGGGGTGGGGTGGGGTGGGGGGGCTCCCTGGCATCATGTTGTCGATTACCACTTGGTTATTTTAGATAGCAGTTAGAGGAATGGTTCCAATCACAGCAAACACACTAACACGCATGCACGCACACATACTCACTTGTGCACAAATGCACACAATTAGCTAATTATGCCAACTAGTGGCTTGGGATAACACGTTCTCTGTATTCTGTATTTAGGGAACAGCGAGGAGCTTTGAAGGAGAGCCGCAGTGCCTCTTTGATGCTGCTTTTGTTTTTTGTTTGTGTGGTTTAATAATTTAATCAAGCCAAACGTCCTCCTTCTCTCTGTAACTGTCTGTTGGTGGAGGCTAATTACTCTGCAGATTGTCCTCCTGGTGCTAGAGACGAGAGTTTAGATCTGGGGGGGGGGGGTGCTGATGACTGTAATTTAACAGTGTGCTGATGGGCTAAGCTGTCTGTAGCGTGCTGTTTTATTGTTTTTGGAGGCTGCTGACGAGCTACTATTCTAATATGCACCATCTGATGAGAATGCCTGCAATGTTGTAGTGCATTGTCGTTCTGTTCCATTCTTCTTTTATCTATCTATCTATCTGTCTATCTATCTGTCTATCTGTCTATCTGTCTATCTGTCTATTGTCTATCTGTCTTTCTGTCTGTCTGTCTGGTTGTTTAGAGCTGCAAGACTATAAGTCACAGGAAATGTTTAGGAGGAGGAGGAGTATAAAAGTTTACTGGCACAAAATTAATATTGAGATTTGATGAGTGGTTGCAATGTATTATTATTACACAAATATGGCATGGAAGTGAGAAAGAAACATTAAACAAGCAAATTATTGCTACTGATAAAAAGCTTGAATTGCTTCTAAATCTTCACAGAGTCCTTTATGAGATATCTTTCTCATAGTTTATGATAAATAAACTTTTTCATTAAATAAGGAAAATAATCTACTTTTCCCAGGCGAGAAGTATTCGTGTGTTTGTGGCATCACTTGCATCACAGTTCCTGCCATTTTGGCTAAAGGCTTTAACTTCCATTCCGATGTACTGAATGACTGACATACCACATCAGTGAAAAGATCAGAGCTTCAGCTATCATTTTGTGTTCACAGTGCACTGCTATAACATTCCTTTCTGTTGCAAGTAAAATTTTAATAAGACAAGATTACACCAGGGAGCCTGGGAAAAGTAGAGTGAGTTAAACCCAAAGACCATGTATTTGGCTATGTCTATCATCTGTGTTCCATCAACTGATCCTCCATCTGTAAATCAGCAATCTTACAACATGGATCATTAAAGCTGTCTGTTGCTGTCTTTAGTAAGCAGTAACAACAACTGACTGATCTGTTGTAGTCTTGAAGACCCCCCCCCCATCTAGACGTAGGCCAGTCGTGTAACTGATTATTTTTCAGTGCTGCTGGCCCTAATTAGTGTTCACATAATCAAATCAACAGGCAGAGTAGAATGGTATATACAACTCTACTGTGTAATGTTACACACACTACAGAGGATGAAAAAATTCCTGACAGAAATGAATTGTGCATGTGTATGAAAGTTATCGCAGCACGGTATGAGCTAAGAATATCCACTTGTTGGGGTTAGATTCATTGTAAATTTGCTTCTGTGAGCATGGGTTCTGGTGGTATTTGTTGTTTAAATGATGGTACATTTATACATGTTACTGCACTGAAACTGAAATTTAAAATGCAAAACTCTGTGTGATGCTAGTTTAGGCAAAAAAGCAAATTTTGCTGCAGTTATGAATATGTATTTGTCCTTTCTTATTGAAAAAAAACTGGTAATTTAAGTCAATGTTTACCCTTTCTGTTTCAAATACCTTATACCTGTGTAATACTGTAATGATGTTACTGTATTTTAGTCATTGGTTTTATAAAATAGTGTATCTCATTGGTACTGCTGTTATTGTGGTTATTATTTAAGAAGGTGTGAGGATGAAAGCCGAGAAGTAGGGACTAGTGAAATGTCTGCTTTTGAGGATTATTTCAATGCTGATTTGATGTTGCAGTTTTTTAGAGGGAGACACTTTCAGACTGTGCTCACACACCATGTGGTAAGGCCAATCCAGTTGGGCTAATTTACTCTATGTGCTGTCAGTGACACTGGATGGGGGGCTAGCTGCTGGTGGCGTGCCGGCCCAAAGAGCATGCTGTGAGAAGAGACATTTATAGCTACTCTAGCGGCAAGTGCGTACATGCTCAGTCAGTAATACACTCATTAAGTTTGATATAAAGTGTTGGCCTTGGAGCAAGAGTACAGTATTTGTGTGTGTGCGTGCTTATGCCTGCGTGCGTGCGTGCGTGTGTGTATGTATGTGTGGTGGATTGTGGCTCATGCAGAGCTCTATCTCCTGGCAGCACCTGGGGTAGGTGGTGTCAGCACTGTGCACCACCATAGATCAAAACTGTGGTCTCAAATGTGTGTGTGTTCTGTCCATCTTTGGTGCCTGCAGGCACTTATATATTCAGAAGTTGAATGTCAATAAATAAAAATAATTTCTCATGTTGATAAACTGCCATGGATGAGTCCATTTACACACACACACACACACACACACACACACACACACACACGCACACGCACACGCACACACACTTGTATTTCCATTTTTTGCGAGACTCATTGACATAATGTATTTCCTAGCCCTGTACCCTAACCGCAACCATAAAAACAGAATACCTAACCCCAACCCTTACTCTAAGCCTTACCTAAACCTGGTTCAAACCTGAACTGTAAAACCAAGTCTTAAAAAGCCCCTTGAAATCTTAAGGATAGGCAAAAATGTCCTCATTCACTAAGATCTATAACTCAAATTGGGACTTGAAAAGAGACCATTACAGGTACAAGTGAATAATATCTAACATTAGATATGAGTTTATAATACCATTTACTTTGACACTGTTAATTTTTACAACACTTGTTGTCAATAAAAATGCATTTTATTCCTTGAACTGCAGTTAACTGTCAGGATATTGCAGCATTGGTTCTTCATTGATATAATTGCACAAACATGGTAAAACAAATTATGAGTATGGAAAAATAGATTTAAAACAGAGTATGTCAGATAAGAATTCCATGATTACACATGATTATTGCTTTTATGGCATGTATCGTACATTGCTCATATTCATATTAACTTGTGTATGGGTCAAAAAATTCAAATGACAGGTATGAAGTAGATTTAAAAGTTAAATGTGATTGTGAAGGTTGGTAGGTTTATGGGGGTACGCCCCAGTGAATGCAAGACAGAATGCCTGGAGCTGCTCTAAACCTGGTAAAACGAGGCTGAGGATCAGTTATTTTTGACATCAAAACTGCACTGCTACACCTGATTTGTATTGACACTCCTCTCTGAAGTGCTCCTCGCACTTTTCAGTAAAAGCAATTTCATGGCAAGCCGAAATATTACCAAATGGAAGCAGGTGGAACAAAATCGACTTTTGCTCAACAAAAGATAAGGTACCGTTTTGCTGTTACAAGGTTGATCTAAACTGCCATAAAAACATGGCCCTATATGTTGGAATTTATACTGTAAATGCACAGCTTGGTACTACTCAGAGGACTCTTTCTGTCAAAGATGCCCAGATATTTTAAGCAAAATAAACTTTGTAGGGATTCTCTCTAAAACACAATTGATATTGGGGATCACAGTGTGATAGAGACACCTCAGTGCTTTGTTCATCCTGCATGTGTGATATCCCCACCATGGCAGCAGCTCCGCTAGAGATTGTTTGAGAGTAAACAGATGTTGTTTGTCTTTCTGATGTTGAGATTTAGCATCTCCGGGGATGCAGCAGACCTGTGCTTTCCTGTAAGATCACAAAGGAATCAGAGATGGAGAGATGGAAATAGCTCAAACAGATGAACACTGTTTCACAAAAAAAGTGAGACTAGAGTTTTTTACACTGCAGTGCTCGTGGACAGTATGGTCTTGTGGTTATGTTGCCTTTTTGAAAAAAAATACATGTGGTTCAAAGGATGGTCTCTCCCTTTTGAGCTAGATTTCATATTCTGTATATGCTCAGATTTTCTCAGATTTACAGATAATGCTTTTCTGATTGACTCTTTTATATTTTTCATCAGTTTACTGACACTTCAATCTAGATTGAACATCAAATAGCATGACTTATTTCCAAAGCCCCTAAAATGAATAGATGTTAAACATATAATTCATTTAATGTTCCAATGTCAGCCTTTATGATGTGATAATTAATTGGGCTTGGGTATTAATGGATTATTATGAATAGCAAATATGTTGTTTGAGGGTAAACTCACTCATTGCACCAAAGCTAAATGTATAAAGATAATTTTATTTTCTGAATTTGATTATTCTTCATGATACAGTGTGGACAGTGGTATCGATGAGAGCTGGAGAGATACAAAAATTGACCAGTTTAATCGTCCTATCATCGTTAGCCAACATGTGCACTGACAGCCTATGTGTGCTGTCAAACCCTGAATCCCTAAGGAAAATTTGCCTCTGTGGCGACTGGATCTGGCAATCATACATCAATACACTCAAATGAAAAGCTTGAAATGTTGAGGACCAAAGAAATGAGGGAAAAATGAAATGGGGTAAGACATAGATAAAAAAGGCAGACAGGAGTGGAAGTTTGGTGTATAATGAGCAGTTGGAATGCGAGGATTGCTGAATTAATCAGACTGCTAGAGCTCATACAGAGTAGGCAGAATGCTTTTCATGTGACAAATGTGTAATTAAGAATGATTTTATAACCCCCAGCCCCCCAGCACACACACACTAACACACACGCGCATGCATGCACACATACATACACACATACACACACGCATGCATGCACACACACACACACACACACACACACACACTGGCACACACACACTCTGGCACACACACATGTGCACACAGACGCACACACCCCTTGATAGACGAGAGGTGGGTGGGTGGAACAAAGCATTTTTGCGTTTCCCTGCATATGTCTGTGAGTATGTGTATGTGTGTTTTGAGAGAGCGAGCATACAAGTATAACAGTGAGATGAGATGGAGGCTTTAATTACAGTGCTATTAGAATAACACAAGCCCCCATTGCTCACAGATGCTGAGTGATAGAATGAAATGCTTGCATTTTGGCTTCAACACTTTTTCGTCCTATGGATTTGACATCAAATTTTTCAGCCAGAATGTGCCGATTTTAAAGATTTTGTAGCCCACACACACAAGATATTTATTTTGACTTCTCATTTTATAAACAATGGCAGGGCATGGGTCATACGTAGCTTTTGAAAGACTGTCTACAAATTTAGGTATACTCACCCATGTCTGCCAAAGTTGAGTTCTATGTGTATAACAAACTTTGTGGGGTGCAAAGTGGTAGGGTTAGATGCATTTGCTTTTCAACAGTTGACCTTTAATAACAGTTGACCTTGAAATTACTGTCATGGTCTGAGATGCTTCCACACGAAAAAGTTGTTAGGACCTAACTTAATTTTCCCAAAGGACAATAAGTGTGAAAGTGGACAGAAATAAAGAATGAAAAACAAACAAAACAATAATCATTAATCCACCACTTAGGAGCTGGAGAGGGTTGAGCAGTATTGACTTTTTTCCCTAGAAGCAGGGGGTAAAAATGAAGGAACCGTTAATTTTATCTGAACTTTTAAGGTCTCAGAAAAATGTTGAGTTGCATTCCACAAGTACAAGTATTATGTTGCAGCTCAGTCTATGTACAATGAAGGTTTATTCCATCTTATTTTAGCTGCAGTAGTTGAATCATCAAAGTACAATACTTAATTTTCTTTTGTATAAAAAGTAAAAGTAAGTTCAGTACACCTTAATGTTTACAGTGCTTTGCTGTTTTTTGTTATAGGTTTACAGGTATTAACCACAGAGGGTAACCTTCTAACCTGTGTGCTAGCAAATTACATTATTAGCAATATTTAATATTATAGTAATTTATGCATCCAAATTATTGTCTGGATGTCTTATTTTCCATATCTGATGTAGACAAATAGTGTACTGTGTGTATGTGTGTATGTGTGTGTGGGTAGCTGGTGCAATAGAGCCCTGGCTGTCCGTCATCAACCCAACTGCATTAACCTCGGCCTCTGTGTCTGCAGGGCCCACCACTTCCATTTCTCTGCAACAAATACAGGTCCTGGCCCGGGGCACCCTGGCAGCCAGCATAGTTAATGACTTATTTTCTGTTTAATGGCTGTATACCGCACCACAACAACAATTAATGAGAAAAAGCCACATTCACAAGCGGTACAGGAGCCAGGTGGTGGAGGTTATTTTCTCCTTCTAACTTTATCTGAGCTCTGCCTTCTGCTCTTCCCTGATAAACTCCTGCACACCTTACCTGGAGACAGACAGGCTGACAGCCACGAGGACAGCTACTTTTACAGACTTGGGGGGAAAAAAAATATGCACCTTGGATTGACCTTATTTTCAACAAAATCTATTCTATTCTAGTTTATTCTATGCTGGCTTGAAATAAACCATCCATCCACTGTGTGTCCTTGTTCAAATAAAGTTATTGATCTTGCTCACTATGTACTCCCTCTTATTTTATTTTTTTCAAACTCGAAAAAAATAGAAACCACGAAACTCTACTGGAAATGCACCTTTTTAAAAAAATCTCCGACACGCCATGCTATCCCCATGTTTTGCACCTGATTTTATTCCTCTTCACCTTCCCCTCTTTCCCACAATCCTCTGCCTTTTCTGTCCTCTGTTGTTCTTCCCAGGTCTCCTCAGCTTCGTGAATACCATTGCTCAAGCGTTGAGCTGTTGCAGGCACTTTGTTGCTGACCATAGTGCTGAAAGCCTCCTGCCTTCCAATTGCCAGAGTGTTCATTTCATGGTTCATATACCCCGTTCTCCATTTGTCAGAGGGCCGTTAGCCCCCGCACTTATTTCTTTAACCCCTTCCCTTACAAACAATAACAAATGCACATTTGTTCACCTCACAGTCACAGCTCTCTTCAAACTATCATATTTTCGATTAAGGTGGTGGCATGTGTTATGTGTTGAGCTGAGCTGGGTGCAGAATATGTTGCATGGAGTTGTCAGATGTCTGATTATTTGCTCTGTCATTTATTGCTGCTGTGTGTTTTTCTGAAGCCTAATTAGTGTATGTTGCCCTTTTAACTTTGTGCACTGTTGTTTGTAATGTGTGAACTATTAAAAAAGCCAGGGTGATACAAGGCAGAGTGCTGTATTCAAGCACCTCTGTTCAGTCATTTTCCATACTAAATCACCACAGCTTTTGTGCAGCCTCCATCTGGCCACATTAGGTTTCCAATTTCCATGAGACCCTCCTCCACATATATGGCTGTGTTGAAAGAGGAAGTAGAAACAAAACAATGCTGATGTTAAGGAGTCTTGACTATATGTCATTAATCATTTGATGTCCTTTAATCAATATCTTATGCTCTCTTTATATGTGAAAGTAGCATGACAGTAACACCCTTGACTTGTACTGTGGTAGCAAGAGACCTACAGACCTGAGCATATTTAAGTGGCCTAATGTCCTAATGTTCTATCAGGAATCTGTTTTCAATTTGATTTAAATGTACATACTTTAAGATTTTCAATTTAATCTAAAAGTTGTAATTTTTCTACCTTTAGTTGATTTATGAGGGGACAGAGTATTGAAAATAACTCTCAGTATCATGTAGTTTAATATGTCAGCTCTAATTCTGGGCTCAAAAATTAGCCTTAGATTATGGAGGCTACATAAACATGGTCTTAAATTTATTATAAATAAAAAATAAAAAATAATACTATTCTTTAACCTAAACTTAGTTACAGCTCCACAGCTAGTTATTTCTCTTTCATTCTCTATTTCATTTCCTGCAGTGTCCTTCATTTAGAAGACCGCATGTTTTGGTTCTAAATTGTCCTTCATGCCAAGCTGGATTTGTGAGCGGTGCTATGCCAGACGCTAAGTAAATGTGTTTTTCAATCTATCTGCTCCCCAACCATCCCACTCTCGTCTTTCTCCCTCTGTTTCTGGACTCCCTCCAGTCCCCAGTGTTTTTAGGACAATCTCTGTGTCGTCTCCTCTCTTGCCTGCCTGCATGCATTCCTACCTGGCTGCCCATTACCCCTGCCATCATTCCTCCAAGGTCTCGATAAATAACCCTGCACCTCTCTGGCCCTCAGCTCTACTGGCTGTTGCCGGAGCACATTTGTTAAAATATCACCTGCTGTAGAGGGGAAATTGATGCTGCTGCAATGTGCTCTGGGCAATGGAGTTTTGTGTTGACTTAAAATGCCACAGCACCAACAGTTGTAGGAAAGTTCAGAATTAACAAAAGAGGAAAAACAACTCAGTTGTTCTATCAAACGTCTTTTAAAAAGAACAGCTGCAACTACTCTCTTGTCGAAAAGCTGTTACAAAATGCTGGGTCAGACAGTTAATTATACTACAGGTACAAAAACAAACAGAGAGATAATATTTTTTAAATTTCCATTAAATACAGTGTCACACTCAATTCTCATTGCTCTGCAATTGTAGTTGATTTATTTAAATATGGAAATCAAAGTCACAGCTCTCTATCAGGTTTCAATTAAGGTGGTGGCACGTGTTATTTGTTGAGCTTAGTTGGAGGCAGAACATGTTGCATGGAGTTGTCAGATGTCTGACTATTTGGTCTGTCATTTATGCTGATATGTGTTTTTTTTCTGAAGCC
>CM029123.1:12540118-12555118 GCA_016859345.1 Istiophorus platypterus | reverse complement strand
AAAGATACAGAACCTGCTGCGGAAGCTAACGTGGAGAAGTTGGTGTGTGAGGATTTGTGGGGCTCAGTGTATCATGTGCATGCAAGTTTCCTTCTCTATGACTTGGTATTTCTGTGTGTTTATGCTCATGTGCATATGCACAGTCACTGTGATACAAAAATGGAGGAGTGAACTCAGTTTACCCAGCTCTTTGTTGAGCTGAGGTGAGCCGTGCAGCCCTCATCTGGTCACTTTGGGTTGCTCCACTTACCCAGACTGTCAGTTGAGCTGTGTGGTAACCACTGCCAAAACAATGCAGCACACAGCTCAGGACACTAGAATCAAGATGACAAGAATATTTCTGACTAGCAGGACAATGCCTAGACCACAATTAGGTCCAGAAACACTTGTTTATATATATATTGGCTTTTAGTATAAATTTTTATCTAGAGTCACTTACAGTTATGTAGCTCTTACATTGCTTTATCATTTAATCACCAGTGTAAAAAAAACAAACCAAAAAAAACTTGATACATTGGTTTAATTTTTTTTAATCTTGTGTTTGAATTCACAAATGGAAGATTGCAACATTTTTCTGTTTAAATGTAATAAAAAGGTAATTTAACAGTAGGCGGTCAAGGAGCTGTGACACCATGAGGAAGAATGACTAGTTCAGCGAAGCAGCCTGTAATGGTGAAACACAGAGACTGGGGTTGGTATTGAGGTCTGGACCATTGCCTGGGGACATGATGGTGCGGATTCCTTCACAGCTCTGTGTATCAGCACCAGGGTGTAGGTGGACAGACAAGGTCTGTTGCAAAGACAGACCAGTTTATTACCACAGAAATATGAGTTATATAAAAAGGCTACAATTTGCCCAGGTTGGAGTTGTGCTTGCTTGACCCTATTGAAAACAGCTTTGCACCCACAGGTCCTTTTTATTTCACTGCTTAGTTTGCTCTTAGAGCAGCAGAAATACTACATGACTGCATGATACTGTTGTTGTATATTTAGGTGAATAATTAAGGGGAGTGGGTTACAGCTTGCCTTTATTATGATGTTTACCCATTTTTCAAACAAATGTTCAAATTTATTACTCATTTCTAGCACTGCTCATCTCATTTAGCAGTTTTCACATTATGATCTATATTTTTCCCAATTTATCTACACACAAGAGATAGCACCACATCCCATTCCAGTTATTACTTTTTCTATTTGTAGCACTATAGGTGACCTCAACTTTGTAGTTTGTTCCTGGGATAGGGCAAAAGAAGGAAGAAATGTGGAACTTTTCATTCACAATGTCACATAACCATTTCTAGCCCCTTTTCTGTTGCTGGCTAACATCCTGTGTCTGTGTGTCTTTGTCTCAGGTACTGGAGAGAGTGGCAAGAGCACTTTCATCAAGCAGATGAGAATAATCCATGGCTCAGGCTACACAGATGAGGACAAGAAGGGCTTCACCAAACTGGTGTACCAGAACATCTTCACCTCCATGCAGGCAATGATCCGTGCAACTGAGACCCTGAAGATCCCATTCAAGTATGAACAGAACAAGGTACGTGCTGTCAAGTGTTGGGGTAAAATATTGTTGCATGATGTATTATGTAAGCGTATGCGTACATCCAAGTACTTGCTCATCTGTAAGGCATTGATTAAAGACCCAGACAACTTATTTTCTCAATCAATTTCTCCACATGGATAACAGGATCCTACAAGAACATGCTATTTTCTTCTAAAGTTAGAATAGTTTTGGTTATTTCACAGCAGAGATTTCTATGTTTCTATTATTCTCATGGGTTTGAAGTGGGCACGGCACATTTGGATCAAGATGATGTCATGTATTTAGCAACATTTGTTTTAGAATCGATGTCAGTTGGTGCATTGTATGTGTGGTGACCTCAAGTGATGTCATTGAGACAGTGTGGGTTGGAGCTTGACGCTAAAGTAGCTGCTACTAGAATGAAATACCTGATTCTCCAACCCATCTGTTAGCTGTCAAGTTGCATTGTGGATAATGTAGGAGCCATGATCTGATAAGTGAAAAAGAATGTGTTGAATAAAAAAGATGTCTGTTTCTGCTCATCGATTTCATCCTTTTTTTTTTTCTTTTTTCCCTTATGAGACTAACAGTGTCAGAGGATTGAATTGCTAAATGATTGGAGAACTCTTTTACTTGATTTTCTTTCAAGATTAAATGATCTCACCTTAACCAAACCAAGAATCCTCAAATTAATTTAAGAGCTGTCATGATGCACATTGATAAATGGAAGCAGTTAGACTATGTTTCACATGGTTGGATTGCATAAATCAGTTGTAACTTGTTTCAACATGTTTCATTCACATTGCAGTCATTCAGCTGACTCTTATCTTTGAATTGTAGTTAGTAAGCAGGTAGAGGTTTAGTGACATGTCCATGGACATAAATGACTTCATCCAAGCAACAGAGGCTGCTGTGTTTAAGTGTGAATTCTTAGTCGGTCTCCTATGAAATGCTTGGCCACTGACAGCTTGGCCAGTAATCACTATGGTTGATTAATTAGTCTGACACTTGTTTGTCCCGTTATCTAATGCAAACCACATTTAAATAGATCATAAATCTGGCAGTAAAATGTAAAGTAAATTGAATTGCTCACCTCCACTGAACCACGACCTCTGATAATTTACCACTATAGCTGAATGAAAAGGACATTTTTAAAACTGGGGATGTAAACTTTAATGTATGAATGTAGTACTACAAAAGTTGTCAGTGTGGTCACTATATGAGTAAATCACAGGGCCGTGAATAGACCTTTAGAGGGTCACTTGCTCGAAATTGGAATAGGCCACCTGGAACAAGGTTTTCAAAGAGCATACAACAATGTAATTTATAGCATAACTTGTTAAAGTATAGCAACTCATACTCAAACAGAATGTAATATTTAACCTTAGAACAAACTCCATCATATTATATCATTAATCGTCACCTATTAAACATCACAGAGTAGCATTAATCATACCAATTAGTGGATGGGATTGGATAGAGCTCTTGTAGAACTCAGAGCATGGTGACACACACAAACGCACCTAAATGCTGTTGTTGAAAGTTAACTTTTTTTGCTTTGTTGCCTTTCAATCAGAACAATGCCCAGCTGGTACGTGAGGTGGACGTGGAGAAGGTGTCATCATTTGATCAGCCGTACATCAGTGCGATAAAGATGCTGTGGGCTGACCCCGGCATCCAGGAGGCCTATGATCGCAGGAGAGAGTACCAGCTCTCCGACTCAACCAAATAGTATGTCTACGATGAGTGGCCGAATATTTACTTTATGTGTAGAAATGGTGAAGCAGTCTCATACCTTTTTAGTAGTTTTCTGACCATTACACTCAAGCGGAAGAAGGCAAAGTGGGTTCAGACAGCAGGGGAGAGTCAGGGAAAAGGAGGTGTTGGCAGGTTTATAGATGACTGATAATAATATCAGGGCTAATTCCTACCACATTAATCCATTTCAGACTAATATGGCTTTTTAAAAAGCTGAGGACTGGGAAGGAATTCAAGCTTATGCAGAGCTGTATTTGTTTTATTTTTTTCTTTTCATGAATTACTGTTTTTTATATGCATATTTGTTTTGTAATTGTATGTTTTTGACAGAAAGTAGTTGTTTATGGGTCTGTACTTAGCATATAAATGTACATGTGGTCTCACACTGTTGAGACTGGTGGTTTGCCTACATGTGCATCTCTGTCATATGTTCCCTCCCCCTCCACAGTTACCTTAGTGATTTAGAACGAATAGCAACACCGGGGTACGTGCCCACTCAGCAGGACGTGCTGCGGGTTCGAGTGCCTACCACCGGCATCATTGAGTACCCATTTGACCTGGAGAATATTATCTTCAGGTACTGGCGTCTAGTGCTACCGATGATGTCACTGGTTGGCTAGCTGCTTGACAGTTGGTCAGTCAGTTGGAAACCGTCGACGCCGCTATCTACATCTACCCTGTGCTGTACAGCAGGGCTCAGCACTTTAACACGTCCCTGATGATGCACTCTCAAAGACTGGCCTCAAGAATGGGCCCCAGCCCTCCTGTCATGACTCACCAGAAAGGCACTAATTTTTATTTTCACTGAGGCAGTCAAAGTTGGCCTCTTGAATGCTAAATCATCTTTTTGGAGTCAAGTTAAAAGTTCATGCTTCCCTTAAACTTACAAGCCTTCACAATGAACACTTTGAGGGAAAGCAGAGTATTGTTTTGTCTTTGGGAGCTGCCATCAAGGATGAAGCTAAATTTCTAAGAGAAAATTTGTGGGATGGTGGTGTGAACTGTCACCTAATCCCCTCATAACTCTTGGGAATGTTTTTTTTCCTTTGGTTATGTCTGGACTGTTCCACTTGCTTTTGGAGGGGGTGTGCTGTATCTGCTGTTATGCTTCACTTTCTCCTTCCTCCCTCCCTATGTCTTTTGTTGTCCTTCCTTTCTCTAGCTATCTAAGTGATCTGGATCGTATTGCCGAACCATCCTATCTACCAACCCAACAAGACGTGCTTAGGGTTCGAATCCCAACCACTGGGATCATAGAATACCCTTTCGACTTGCAAAGCATCATTTTCAGGTAGAAGAAGAACCACACTATTTTTACTAACCCCAGTTCTGTACCCTACTAGTTTGTTGTTTTGTTTTGTTTTGTTTTTTTAATAATTTTACAATCCAAAAGGCCCTTTGAAGTCTGAGTCAATGTGTTTGTGTGCCCCACATAATTTATGTCCCCCTTTGTGCAATTCAAAGTCATGTCCAAAAAGTCCCCAATCTATTCCGCTGTTTACACTACATTCAATTTGTAACATTACAGTAGATTCTACCAAAGCTGAAATTTTCTCTAACTAGAGAAAATTAAACTACTTTGATATTGGATTAATTGTTTAAAGTCAGAAATCGTAACATTTAATTTCTGGTTGATTTGAGGACCCTCGTGATTACCATGGTAACAGTGAGTGTGGTTAAATACTACGGCAAAACACTCCTTGAACCACTACTTGGCAGAAATACAACAAAAGGGCAACTGGTGTATCTGTTTACAGCACAGCCAAAGAATTTTGGTGTGTTAATAAAGAATTGCAACCATGGTCTGATTTTATGCTGCGCACAGCGCAGTGAGTTTACCACATCTTTGTTAGATTTCTGAGAAGTTGGATGTGTGTAGCCTGTTGCCTGCAGTTCTTCATCTAACAGCTCACTGTATCTGCTCCTCCTAGTTCTGTTACTACCTTGCAAAAATTAATAATCATCCCCCTGAAAAATAAATGCTAAAAAGGACCATTGTAGTGTTTTGTAGATGCCTGTGAAATTTCTTCGCAATAAAAGACACCTTTTTAACTTGTTGAAACGAGATAAAACAAAAAATTTGATAACATTACCTTGGAAAAAATAGTAATGGGCATTTTTCACATTTCTGACAGTTTGTAAATCGAATAGTTATTTGAGAAAATAATCAGAAGATTAAGTGATAATGAAAATAATTTTAGTTTCAGGCCTTGTTCCTATATGCCTCTACAGACAGATGAAAAATTGAGGGAAAAACCTGAACAAATAAGTGGAGAAATGGGATTACAGTGCCTCGATCCATAGGATGTGAGGGTGTCATTGAATGGTTTAATGAATATGAAAACAATGTGAATCAGATGCTGCCTTCGCAGTCACCAGCTCTCAACCCAGTTAAACACCTATGAGAGATTTGGGACTAATGTGTTAGACAGCGCTCTCTACCGCCATTGTCAAAACACCAAATGAGGGAAAATATTTTGGAAGAATGGTGTTCATCACTTCAGTTCTAGAAACAATGCTAAGGTGCACCAAATCTTTTCTGGTGGCTTGTGCTTGCAAAACAACTTAAGACACTTTATGTTGTTTTTTTCCTTTAATTTGTCACTGGTCTGTACATTATTATTTAACTGCAGTCTCTAATTTGGCATGAAAAAAACAGACCTTGATAATTAGTAACAGTATATGGATGCTTCATAAAAAAGCTGCACTCTTAAGAGATTTGCATGTTTAGAAACTAAAATATAAAAGGCAGTGTTTTTACATGATAGTCCTAGTTTTCCTGTGTTGCCCAGAGACACAGCCCCCAGGACTTGGCACGGAGGCAGTCTTAGGACCTGCCACCAATACACTGAGCAACTTCCCTTCTTCCTTCTCTTGCAAAAAGAGAGAAGATGAGAATATACAGATAGACTGAGGGAACAAGAACAATTACAGAAGAGTGCAAATCAATAGGAAGCCATCATGTCAGCCCCCTCCTACGCTTGGCAAGGCTAGAAATAAGTCTGCTTGCAATGACGCTGTGCTAAAGAGGTTCCCAGTAGCAAGGCTGCAGCTATCTGATAGGTTCTACTGTGCTTGGCTGTGCTGTTGATGGTGAATCACAAATATGAGGTGGGAATGAATGTGAGGTGTCAGGCTTTATTAAAAGAAGAGCGTGATTATTTATGTGCCTTAATTCAGTGATTTATCAGTATTTTTGTCGTATTCTTGTAATTAAACATGGAGCACACTTGGTGCGGGTCCCCCAGCCCAATATGTGGATAGTAACGAGCACATGTGGGATTAAGCTGCTTCTGCTTGCAGCGACAGGGCTGTAGCCACAACAAGGAAGCCTTTCATAGACAAACATTTCCATTAGGCTTGCTTCCTTCTCTTTTAATTGGCTTTTGAAGTCACAGAAAATGTCATTTCACTTGGCTTATCCAGCATAGGAGAGCTTATCATACTAAGTAGGTCACTCATCCTTGCTAGAGGAAAAAAGGAGGTCGTCTGATGTGAAGGAGTTTTATTTTAGGCTGGCTCTTCTGGAGGACTCCATTTATCAATGCACTCCCTGCCTCTGGCAGACTCACTGAGCTCACCTTTGTGATGTGTAATCAAACTTTTACTGTGTAGCTGTAGATTGATATTGGGTATTTGGTGAAATTATAGAACTGAAACCTAAACTCATATAACCGAGGAGAACAGTCAGAATTTTTCCATTGTCTTGATTTTATTTAATTTTCTGTAGAAGTTGAGTTACTTTAAATGGATGGATAAAACTATCTGACTTTTGCCCTTTCTCCCTCCTTCCATTCTTATCTAGCAGCATTAGGTCTTGAGTCTAAAGTAATTTTTCTATATTTTCCATTTTTCTTAATTTTAGTATTTTAAGGATAAAACTCATACACAACCTTATAACAGGGGAATCAAAAAATTTGATGGTTGACCCAGGTCTCCTACCTTAGAATCAAAACTCGTATATCATGCCTTACAAGCCCTAGTTTTGATTTTCTTTCATTCTTCAATGTTTCTTCCTGGATTTCCCAATTCTTTTATATTCCATTTTTCCTCATCTTCCCCCAACCATTTCTTTTGTCCTTCTCCAATTCTTATCTATTGCTTCTCTCATAATCCTCACATTTAGCACCTTTTATAGGCACTTCTAAACCGGGTAATATTAAGCAGATTTACTTTCTATCTCCTGCATGGACTCTGCAGCATCTACTTTGCGGAAAGGGGAGAGAAGGGTGGCATTGTTTGTATACACACACACACACACACACACACTTCCTTGTAGTTATTTTGGTTCACCTAACGGAAGGTTTGCTCTATCCTGCTGAAGATGCTTATTTCTTTTCTTTCATATTGTCAGTGCAAAAAGGGGGTTTGACTTGCACTATACTTGCACTATGAATTTTTGGATATTTTCTTTGGTGAAGTTTCGGTCTTCTGTCTGTCAGACTATACCGGGCTTGAGATATATTAATTGATCCCAACTGATCACAAAGCTTAGCGAAAATTGAAAATGAAAATTTTTTTGCAGAATTTTGAATGTCCCTTTGCACTGACAAATTTTTCTACTGGAAAATCACACTTCTGTCCTGAAGTGAACCAGATCCTTTGCTAAATCACTTCATGGTTTCATCTTTTTTGGCTCTGTTGCAAACTTTAGAATAAAGAAATGTAAAAAATGTAATTTTTAATTTAGACTTTTAGTGGACATGACATGCTGTGGTTCCAGTTTTATTTGTTTGTCATCCATTTGGTAGTTCCAAAGGTTTAACTAATATGATTAAAATGCATGCTTAAATTTTAACAACGAAACAATGAAGATCAGAAGAGTAGTGGTTTAATGCTAATTGTAATTCCTTATCCTTTAATGCTATTCTTTTGGCCATCTAACCGATCGCCCTCTCATCCCATCATGTTCTAAATCAGGATGGTGGATGTTGGGGGTCAGAGGTCAGAGAGGAGGAAGTGGATCCACTGCTTTGAGAACGTCACCTCCATCATGTTCCTGGTGGCGCTCAGCGAATACGACCAGGTCCTGGTTGAGTCGGACAATGAGGTGAGACAGAAACATAGAAACAACAGGGGTTTCTAAATTGTTGAGGTCTTCGTTCTGTTTACTCCACAGATATCTTGTTTGCTTATGTCGTCGGCTCTGTCTCTTCTGACTGTTCAGATAGAATTACCTCTAATAAAGCTAATGTGATCAGCCCCTGCATGCCCTCCGCTCATCTCCTGACAACAAACCCTTTCTCTGACCTGTTCATAACTGGGTTTCATAAACCAGACCCAGCTGCCAGCTTGACTCACTATATCTGCAGTTCATCATTGTCATGTCATGCATTTTACCAGCGCTGATATTTGTCCACTCAACAAAGAGGCAACAGATTGTGAACTACACACGTTACCTCATCTACACTGGCCCTCCTCAGGTGTGATGTCTTATCGAACATACAAGGACAGGAAAATGTTTTTGTTTTTTCCGGTTATCATTTATTTGCTTGTGATGTTAACATGGTCACAGGTGGTAGGCTAAACTAGAATATTTCGATGCTGTTATTAATCTCCATGTCTAATGTTGACAGCTGAGTCAGGGGTAGGCACCATTTAGGCATCTCGGTCTGCTGAGATTATTCTGTCATGTTGACAGGTTTAAGACCGAGACTTGGACTAGTCTGAGCCTGATGAGATTGTTTTCAAATATCTTTGGTTTCATCGAGTCAAGTCTGGCTAGGATCATATTACAACTCACCAAGACTAAGCTGCAGGAGTTAATATTAGTAAGAGGAAGAGTCATGTTTAACAGCAGTTGTTTAGCTTTTTATATTTGCTCAACTGTTTTGTTTAGAGGAATAAATCTTACATTAGGAACATACCTCGATCAATTAACATAGCAGGAACAAGTCTCGTGTCATTCTTGTGGTTGTGTTAACAATCTTGAGTGTTCCCAACTGTCTGTCATCTGTTACTACAACACCCTGTGTTTACTGTAATGTGGCATTCCAGCTGCCACACCATCATCCCATCCAAACGTGACAAACCTAAACCGCAAATTAGTTTTCAACCTTTATTTTTACTTTGTTTGACTTTTTTTTGAAGGTTTAAAGAAAACAGTGAGCATATTAGCTTTGCTTACTGGCTATTGTTTGTTTGTCTGTTTTGTTTAGCTTTTTTGTCCTTGAAGGGGAATTTAATGTTGGTTTCATTTGGTTGTTTCTCTTTTCCCTGTTTTGTTTTGTTTTTTTGTTTTTTTTATTTGTTTGGTTTTCTTGCTGCTGACTGGATTGCTATTTGTTTTTTTTTTTTTTTTTATGAAATCTTAGTATTTCACCGTTCTAGAAACCCTGCTGCCCCTCTACCCAAAACAATAGGCAACAGAAATACAGCCCATAGTGAAGTTTAACTGGAACGTACTCAGGTTCAGCATATTATCGCCATAACCCCTATTCCACTAAGTCTTCAGAGTTTCATCAAATACAGATACAGGTAAATGGCAAACAAAGTCAAGGTTATGCCTGTGACATTTTCACATTCATAGACTAAGCACCAGTAACGTAACTGCCAAACACACACCAAACACAAAGACAAACAAAGACTCTTTAGGCTCCAAACTGAGTATGAACCCAGAGTGCTTTAGAAGTAATCCTTGAAATCTAAAGAATACCTTATAATTACTTATGTAATTTAAATATTAACCAGTGTCTGGACATCGGGCCAGAAATTAAAAAAAAAACAAAACAGACCCTTTCTATTAATTGGATTTGATAATTGCATTCACAATGGAGAGTGAATCAAGAACAGTTTGAAAAAAGTCTTGGATTCTGAATGTGTCTTAACCTTGGGTCTCTTTTGCTTATCTCTCCTTCCCGCCCCATGTCAGAATCGTATGGAGGAGAGTAAAGCTCTGTTCAGGACCATCATCACATATCCCTGGTTCCAAAACTCCTCTGTCATCCTCTTCCTCAACAAGAAGGACCTGCTGGAGGAGAAGATCATGTATTCTCACCTGGTTGACTACTTCCCAGAGTTTGATGGTAATTTGATTATCCTTTTTTTTTTTTCAACCATTTCTTCATTAAACCTCTTTATAGCATTATGAAACTCATATAGTCTGCCTGTTCTGGAATAGGTGTGTATTGGAGGACCCTCGTGTTTAGTGAGCCACAGTAGTAAATTCAGTTCCAGGATTTATTGAATTAATTACCATACAGGATAAATGATGAACAACTGATCAAATTCTGGCTTTAGTGCTGTGGGTTTGTAGTTTAGCTAAAGGGGATCATTCTGCTTATTGTATATTTTTGATTGTAGAGTGACACCCTATGGTTATAATGCTGTACTACAATGCAACCTGACATCAAGCTTTAAGTGACAGAACATGGCAGGTCTCATTCATTTTTTTCCTTATGATTCAGTAAAATAAAGCTAAAAATAAGAGTCTGTTTTTTTCCCAGGTCCCCAACGGGATGCTCAGGCAGGTCGAGAGTTTATCTTGAAGATGTTTGTGGACTTGAACCCAGACAGTGACAAGATCATCTACTCCCATTTCACATGCGCCACGGACACGGAGAACATCCGCTTCGTCTTTGCAGCTGTCAAAGACACCATTCTGCAGCTCAACCTCAAAGAGTACAACCTGGTGTGAAGGAGAATGGAAGGAAGGGGGGGGTGAGAGAGCAAGCAAAAGACCAGCAGCCCCAAACACACACAAAATGCAGAGTCCATTTCCAGACCAACACTACCCATGTTCTCTCTGCTTAGCTCCTCGGTTGATGGTTTTGGCCATTTTTTTAAACCATCTGTTTTGTGGTTCTATAAATTGCTCCTCTTGCACAAACACACATGAAACACACTCAGATATAACACTCCCTCCATTTGTCTCCCTCTGTTTGGGGTTTTGGTCTGCTCTGTGGCTTCTCTCGAGCCGCTTTAGGCCCTTGATGTGGCTCAGATTTTTTTCTTATTTTTCTTTCTTTACACTACATTATCACCAGTGCTTGTGTGTACAAGGTGGGTAGAGGGTCTTCTCTGGCTAGAGTAAGCTTCTATGGATAAAGGGCTCTCTTCCCTTCTTCTTATTTAACCCATGCATGCTATACACTAGAAAATGAGGGCACGAGGCTGGGCTTTAATCCCTGGACTCTGCTCATCTGCAAAGGGTAACTAATTATGACAATAGGAAAATATTATCAGGCTGTGCTCGGGTGCAGTGAGGTACTCAGCTGCCCCTTGGTCTTGCATTGTGTATCTGAATTTTTATTTGTTAAACTAGCCCCAAACCAGAGCACAGGAGCTCTATTGAATGTAAATAAAGTTTTCATGCTGCTCACACAAAGGTGAGGGCTAGACAGGGACGACTACACGTTCTCTGTAGACGATAAATATTTTCAGCTATATTAATTTCTTGGTTATATTATTCTTACTGTTGTTCTCCAGTTAAAATTGAAAATGAAGATGATAACACAAAGGAATGCAACCCTCCAGAAAGAGTCACAATATGTTTCTTATACACTGCCCCTCATTTTAAAGTGTTAATGTACTTCATGAAACAAAAAATTTAGAGACAACACCAAGTATTTATGTAATGTATATCAACTCCCCTGTTGTTTTGTATTGCATTTCCAAATTCAAGTCACAGACATTTGTTCTGTAAATATAATGACCTTGCCAGTGTCCTGTTCATCCCTTCAGAGGTTCAGATGCCAAAAAAACATTCAGGAACTGGTATTTGCAAAAATTAAGTTAAAATTTTCTCTCATGTTGGATCATTCAAATGTTGATGGCATAAAAACACACGTTATATATGTGGCATTTATTTTATGTCCCCGGTTTTCTGAATCACACATGTATTAGTACTGTGATTTATTTTCCTTGTTCCCTTCGATGGTGAGAATAATCTTCCTGTGCACAACGTGTGAATGATAGCAGAATAATACAGTGCAATAGTCAGTTGTAGATAAATAAAACTTTTGCGCTGCCAATTAGTTTCAGTCACAAGTTGGTCTCGATTATCCAAATGGCTTCTCTCTGTAATCAGCTTTATTTTGCCAAGTTATTCAGGCAACATTTGATAAACTGTAACTGATAGCGAGAGAGTAAATAGTTCTTTTTTGTCTAATTTATCAATCGGAAATACGTATGTGTGACACAGTAAATGAGACTTCCTCCCCAGTTTCAGCGCAAAGTTTTCCAACCTAGGAGATGAGAGGAGATTTTATACTGCTGTAAAATATCAAAACTATTTTATGGACAAGTGTGCCATCTTTCTAATGATGCTTCATATATTTAGTTGTTGCAGTTCTGTTTCGAAATTCTTGACCATGGAAAGACACTGGTTCCATGTCAGGTTTGTGCTTTATGCAAATAGGAAAATGAAAACAGACAAACACTTAGTGGTTGAATATTTACCGTTCAAGGATGCTTGCATTTTTTTTTATAATTTTAAAGGATATGTGTTGGCTATTGGTACCAATCCCATATCGTGTCTCTTGCCTGATAGTTGTTTAAATATTCCATTAAACTGAAAGATGATAGATGGTTATTTTTGTCTTCACAATGTAATTCAGGTAAGTTTTCATGACTTTTTCATCACAAGGGCTACTACTAGCAGCTTTGGTAGAAATGAAAGGACTCTATGGAAGACATAGAACAAAAGGTGAAATTAAATAACGAGGTGGGTGTGGGTGTTGACATCCTGTTGACAGTGATGGCCGCAGGTTCAGTGAGGGAGGAATGCAGCAGTCCACAGATGCCTACATGACATTCCCAAGGGAAGTCTAGTGGCTATTTGGTTCTTTGTTTGGTATCTTTTGCCTGTAGAGGAGGAGAATGGCCAATGCTGGGGTTTCCCAAGGTGCAAAAGCACATTTTTAGTGTCCTAATGCCCACACCTAAACATCTTTTTGTGTTTCTCATGAATTATGTGCTGCTCTTCTTGGCTTTACAATTATTCCTATGATGTGGTTTTGCGTGTTTGGCTTATCTTTTCATTAGTAGTGTTGACTTTGGCATTGCCTGTGTTTGGTGTAAGGAAAAAAAGGGAGTGCTGGGACATTTTGACATTTTTGTGCGTATTAAAAAAAAACCCAAAAACTGGCAGAATCAGATTAAACATCAAAGAAATTATTTACGCTAAACTGTTTGCCAAAAGGTTTACACGTAAAAAAAAATTTCTTTAGAGAAGCAGTGCATTCTACCTTCTTAGCCTTGATTTTAGTTAGATGTACCCTGAGAGTAATCTTTGCAAATTCAAATGTGTACATTATGTTGATAAAGCTGTTGTCTTTTACAGTTAGACTTTGTGCATTCTGAAACACTAAATGAAGGAGGAACATGTACATTCATGCTACGTGCCACAATTTTGTATGAGATGAAACTGTAATTATGATGTTTAAAGGCTCTGACTTTGTCAAAGCAAGTTTCATCTGACTGGAATCTTGTTTATTCAGCTCACATTATTAAAGGGTTTATCCTTGGTGCTTCAGCCAACATTTAAAGCCTTTTCTTCAGCAGTTAGTCCCATGCTAAGGGTGAAGCTTCATGCACTTACTTGCTAATGGAAGGCAGTTTTGTAGGTGCCCCAATTCAGCACACTTTCAGTGTGAAATTAAGAGCTTATGCACTTTTATATGTGAAGGAATAAACTAACCGACCAACTTGGAGTTTGGAAAGGAATATCGTGTTCAGCTTCAAAACTGAGATAACATGGTTATGTTTATCTGTGTATCTGTGTATCTTTAAAATTCTCAGCTAGACTTTCAAGGAACACTAAATTCCCCTAAACTCTTTCTTACCACCTTAAGGGCAGGTACGTGGCCCCTTACACTTCATTCTCATGTAGATCATTTGTTGTTTAGCAAATTGACTTGAATTGACTGCTGTGAGGATGATAAATCAAATGAAGGTGACAACTCCAGGGACCAGTGTCAGCACGATGACGCACTCTTTAAAATGTTTGCTGCATCAGTTTGCACTTGCTGACAGTATGTAGACTTAACACCTTCTCTGGTTATGACAGCACCAGAACCAACACAGAAAAGGTCAGATGGCTACGCTACCAGTGATTTGAGCCGGAGCAGAGCTGGGTCAGTTATTTAAAAACATTTCAATTGATTTATACTTTATTTGCTTTATCTGCATAGAATGCAAGTTAGAGAAAGTTTTACGACAATCCAGTACAAAACACTGTGCCAAACAAAATCAATCAGCAACAGAAAAGATATAAAAAATTAAAAATTTGTAGTAACCTGACCCAGATCTGTAGTAATATTGCAACTTCTGTTAATACACTTTGAAAAGATTTTGTTTTTCCAAATGGAGCTTGTGTGTTAAGCCTCAGTATTAATGTATTTATTGAAACACTTGCCAAGTGAAGGTACTGAAATGGCCATTTTGGTGGTTATAATAATGAGTGAGTGGATATGCTGTGTGTTTACGTGTAAGCCATTCTCCGCTCTCCCTTTTTTTTTTTTTCTCCCTAACTTGATTGGACTGTGTATTCTTTCCCTGGGTCGAAGGCACTGAAACTGCACCACTGCAATGGGCCTGCATTCATGCAACTTAGAAGTCCATTCAAGCACGCTCGTTGGTACTCTAAGGTGTGTGTGTGTGCGCGTGTGTGTCTGTTTGTGTGTGTGTGTGTGTGTCTGTTTGTGTGTGTATGTGTGTGTACATTTTTGATCGCTGTTGCTTATGCTTGAGATCCATTCTGTTTAGAGAGATGGACATAC
>CM029123.1:12475118-12535118 GCA_016859345.1 Istiophorus platypterus | reverse complement strand
CTCTACAGTTTTTGTTATGTTCCCCTGATGAATATCCTTTATCAAATATGTCACTCGATAAAATCTGCTGGTGAAGACCCACTTAGATGTAGTGCAGTGTCAAGGTCGTAGTTATTCATTTTCTAATGGGGTGTGAATTAATTCTCTCAGTAAGCGTTATGGAAAAACTGGTACTGTTAGACTGACCAATAGTGCAATAGATAAAGGAGGAGTTGAAAACTGAGAAATTTTCACTTGCACCGATGGAAAGGGAAGTTAAGTTATTGTAGTTTGTCAGGTCCCTAACAGTTCGAATATGTAAGTGAATTTAGAATATTCGTTTATAGCCCTATAGTAGAGAGGGCCATTTTAAATTATGTTCATGCAGTACTTATAATATTAAAGAATTACTGGGGTAATAAATTAATTAAGAGCCCTGCTTCCCAACCAGCCCTCCTTTGCTCTGGGTGAGGCGGTGAATCAGTCACCCCCTGATGGGGTGAGAACCCAGTCACCTTTTCCAAGGTGAGAGCAGCTGGGTCAGCCCACTTCTGCCCGCCTGCCTCCCTGCCTGCCTGATAGGAGGTTATTTTTCTAATCCAATTGAGTGCCCTTATGCAGCTTGATTAGAGTATTAGACCAAACATACAGGATTAAAAATGGGGTTTGGGAATTCACCGGTGCTGCAGCATGTTCAATCTTAACCCCCCCATAACCAGTCCCTTCCACCCCCCACCCCCCAACATTGCCATGGCTTTATACATAATATACTGTACATACACATCTTCCCTCTAAAAAAAATGCTCCTTCTCCTCTGCTGCTGTTGATGTTGCTGCTTTCACAGGGGCCTGAGGATGGGGAGAATGTGTGACACCCGTATAGATATATGAGTGTCAAAGATAAGGAGGTAGAGGATGAGAGAGCAGCAGCACTGCCTCATAATGACAGATTATATATCTCTCAAACTGAATTAGTCACCACTGACTCTACATTTGTTTTATTCTTCTTTGTTCACTTTGTAGTAACATTAACATTGAAGTTCCAGACTGACATATGAAGTGAACAAAAGCATCACATTTTCACTATGGAAATGCACGATTCATGATCCTCTCAAGCATGATGCTAATTTACAGCAGCAGATGATATGCAGAGGAAGGTATGTAGGAGGCGGTGATTTGTAGTCCACATTGCATTAAAAAACTGTTAAAGCAATTCTTGTGGGAATCATAAGAGCTGATTCCTTTACTGGGACACTTGTCACTTTATTTTGTTAATGTGAAGTGTATGTGAAAGGGTCAAATGCCTGAGGATAATCAGCTTTTAACTGTGTTAGCTGTCAAAGGTAATGGTTATACCTAGTCTAAGTTCTTATTTTTTTTGTAGATTTACTGGATTTTTTTAAACCATATTGTTATTATATCTTCTTTTATTATATGTTGGGGGTTTTTTTGGTTTTTTTTTTTTTTTTTTAAGTCTAAGAGTTGTCCCATTTAGATAGACAGATGACAAGGTTTACCAGGGATTCATGTGCCTTTTTTTTCTACAATGGGTGAATTTTAATCCACCATCGCAGGTTATGGGCACAGTTCATTGGTTTAAGAGGGAAAAGCCTCATTTGATAGTGGCATAGTGCCTGACCCAGTTGATAGCGTTTGCCATATTGTTTGGGTGTTGATTAATCCTAATGCAGCTTCAACAAAGCTGGCTGTGGCGTGAAAGTGGAGCAACAGAAAGGCCTGGTGCCAAAGCTGGAGAGTAGCACAAGTAATATGGAGGCAAAATCTCTCAAGTCCCTTGAGCCCATGCTCGACTGTAGATGGCCACAGGTTGTACGCACACACATACACACTGACACACACATACACACTGACACACACAGACACACTCCCTCCTCCTCCTCCTGCTTGTCTCCCTTTATCATGCGTTTCCTCCCAGATCTGATGTAGTGGTGGGAGGGTCAGGGGCAGAGGGTGCACAGGCATTATTAAGCCCACTTGAATTAAAAGAACAGCCCCCAGCCTTTCCTCTAAAGCCTCCAGCTGGGGGGAGCTTAATCCCCATGGTCCCCTGTCTCGCCCATTAAACAAACTCCCCCACCCACCCCTGCTCTGTGGCTCTGCTGCAAACACACGTGTGTGTGTGTGTGTGTGTGTGTGTGTGTGTGTGTGCGTGTGTGTGTGTGTGTGTGTGTGTTTGCGTTTGTGTGTGTGTGTATGTGTGCGTGCGTGCGTGTGCGCAAGCAACAAGCCTGGCTGTGTGTTTGTTGGTGGGGGTACTGGACATCAGAGCGTGCAGACACACAAGAAAGCATTAGTGCGGCATAGAACACACAAACATAAACCTTGGCTCTACCCTCTGCTGGTAATTATTGCTCTAGTACATGCATAGAAATAAAAGGATTTTCCCTTTCACTGATACATCAACAACAAGGACACACACACACACACACACACACACATACACACACACACACACACGGATTCTTACCAGCCTCAAGGGTCTTATCTGCTTTTTGTATCTGGGGAACAAATTGAATGTGGGGCTTGACACACGCAGGCCAGCAGATGTCTGGGTCGTTAAGGTTAGGCCAGCTGATTAGCATGACAAACGGAGCCCCCCCCCTCCAAGACACTCCCACTGTGCAGGGGGCCCTGCTTTTGAGTGGCGTAGTTGAGGCCATGGGTCACAGGTGATGTTGATTTTTATGAAGGGCCACAGTGGATGATTGTCAAAATGCTCTGGGGTTGGTTAAAAAAGGAGGGGTGTAGACTGGTGCAGCCCTTCTCTTGTTAAGCACACACAAATGCACTGACTTGGACTGAAGGAGATGCATATAAATACACATTTAAATTCTCAGAATTTTACTTCCAGTATATGCACTTTCTCAAAGTTTGTTTTTTTTTGGGGGGGGGGGGTGATTTTATTAGTTTTTTAGATAGTGCCAGTAGAGAGAGAACAGGAAATGGCGGAGAAAGAAACACTACAAAGGTCCCCAGAGGACATTGCTGTTAATCATCAGCATCTTAACACCTAAGCCACAGGGTGCCTAAAGTATATCCACTTTAAACCGATGTTTGACTTATTACATGAGACTGTTACATGTCATCCACATGTGGTGAAAATTTTGGGCTGTACTCTCCTTGTGGAGCCTAATGCACAAAAGGATATTAAAGGAATACCTACCAAAAGTATTGCAAAATCTCAGGCCAGTTGATAAGTACATACATGAGCCAGCATAAGCCCAAGTACCGAGTAATGGTCATTTCTTTGTCGGTGTTTATACATCTCTCTTTTGCCCTTTCTCTCTCTCTTAGATTTTTTTAAATTGGTCACGTCACTTACACACACTAAATGGTGTTTGAAGTTTACAATATCAAATCAAATTCCCATCCCCAAGTTTTGACGCTGGTTTGGAGTAAAATCATGTCACTCTGGTCTGCGGTTTTAGTCCATTCAGTTGGTCATACATAGTCCAAATGTTCCAGCGACTTTTTCTGCATTTCTTCCAAGTGGTTAGTTGTTTACATGTCAAACATGATGAGTGTAATGTATCAGCCATTCAAGATTCTCAGTGATGCATTACATGAGAGCTGCATGTCACCATTTTTAAATGTATTCTCATTTTCAAAAAGGTCTGTTTCTGGTGAACCTCATTACAGCTTTAGGAGCATTAGTTTAGATATACAGTAGTTAAAGCAAAATAGACATAAATGAAGTCACACACACAGTTCCTGCACCAACCCTTTGTAGTTCACAGCAAACACTGCAGAAGCCTCTGACTTGATGGAAATACTGAATCAAGGCGACAGAAAATATGTCACCACTCTATGAATGATGTGGTCCCCTGCCGGGCCAATCAGTTAGAACTTTCACCTTGTGGTTATTTATGGTTTTGGACAGAAATAACTAAGGAGAACCCTACATGATCTGTCTAGAAATGTACAAAGTAGATGTCATTAACAGATTATAAGAAACCATAAACAGGGAGTGGCAAAATCATATGCCACAGGCCAGACCATTATAGGAGATCTTATTGTGTGGTGTATCACTGTCATCAGATAAAACATACCGTGGAAGCCAATTAAACTGAAGGGTTTTCACAAAAATTCAAATCATATAAAAACTATTACTTTGTTCATGTTGATATAGCATCGCCAGTAGGGCTTTCCCATAAACATTGATGAAAATAAGATTTACAAACTGAATTTTATGTTCACCTCTTTGTCTTCTTGGGCAGCCTTGTCTTACATAATGTACTGCAGCAAATTCACCAGAAAGAACGTGAATATAAATAAAAACAGATGTCAGCTGAGCTGTACCAGGTTTTTGGTTTTGTTCAAGTCTGCAGTTGCTGCAGATGTGAATATGTGTTTGTATGTGTTTCTGTGGCATTTATGGACGAGGCGTGCATATCGATGTGGGGGTGGCATGTAGTATAGGCTGTCATTTTATAAATTCATAAGCCATTGACAGCTTTGTTTGTGTGGGATGGCCTTTTGTTGTCTGTATACATTATTCTCTTTCAGCGAATGTGCAGATTTGTGTGTGTGTGTATTCGTGTTTGTGTGTTGAGTGTATGTCTGAAAGATGTTGTACGTGAAGAGAAAAATGTAGAATGGTAATTTTACCCACCATTGGTGCTTGTGTATGTTCACATGCACATTAACGCACGCCAATGAGTCCTCATCGGCGGTGCGTGTCTGTGTGTGTGTGTTTTTGTATGGTAGCGAACATAGGGGGGTGTGTGGAGTGGTGGCTGCATCAGTATTCAGGAGTGTGTGGGAGGTTGGAAGGAGGGGGGAGGGGAAGGGGGGTAGCCCTTCCCCAGAGCAGAACGGTGCGATAGGCTGGAACAAAGCAGCTCGACGGGGGGCTGCTTGATTTTCCCGGCCCGGTCAGGGCCCCTAGACCTGCCAAAACGCAAAGCACTGCACCAGTTCAGACAAGAGAATTAGCTGCTCTGTTTGTGTGCCTAAGAGCAGTAAGGCCTCGACTGGAACAATACATCACCTCATCCCCACCAAGATCCCATTCAGACACCATGAGGACTCACAGCAAGGCCGTGAAAACCTCCCAGTCTGTTTGTCCAGGGGAGGGGAATTCGGGCACTGTGAGACGAGCCTGCTCTTTATCGTGTTGCATTCAAAATAAATGTTGGCAGGTATTGGGACCACCGTACGGTTAAGTTGGCACCCTGCCAGTCCTGAGTGCAACCAGTCCTATCCTTATTAGAAATGCCTAAAATTTATAAGATTGTCATTCGGGCTAATGAGATTTCTTCAGCCTGAGTAGATATTTAGAACAAGAATATAATCGTGTTTTTAAAAAATGCTAGGGGCTGCATTAATGTTTATAGGTATGGCAAAGAAGATCATGAGTGAATCGTTACTACTTTGCCAGGGATTTTTACATTTATTGATGGATGATGACGTATTGTCAGATGACCCAGTGTTTTCTTGCTGGAGTCCTTTGCATTGGTGTATGGGTATACCTGAAGCAAATTAGTTACAATTTATATGTACGATATATTGTCCGACTGTCTGAGGGCAAAAGTTGTTAGGGGTTAGGGGTTAGCCTGCTGGCGTAGATAGGGATGAGACGCGATCATTTAAATATCATCATTACTCCCTATATCTTTACTTGAAGACATTCATAGTGCTGGTTTGTTTGTACAAATAATGACAAGTAGTTTTGTGTGGAATGAAAAAATATTATGCAAGGGAAGAGGTCAAATCCTGTTTAGTTTCTACACTGCACACATGGCCAGTCACTGTGTGAGGTGGACATCCTTGTTTTGGAAAGTGATGAATTCCCACCTATTCCTACTTAGGAGAGGTGTAAGGAGAGGGGACATCAGTACTATTGACAGTCTGTGTGGCCTTAAACATACTGAAATTTCATTGCACTGAAGCATAAGGTAAGGATTACATTGGGACTCATTAGCGATTAGTCAGAATTAAATTACTTGGATTGGTATCATGGGAAAAAATAGAACTAATTTTTAAAAACTTCTAATATGCACATACACACAAGAAATTTAGTGTGTTACTTCAGTTGAACAAATTAAAGAGAAGTTCCCTGGTGTCAGCCACATGCCTGCACTTCAGCTTCCTGATTTCATTGTCCACTTATTTGTTACGAACTTTGGGACTAATCTTCCTTTCCTCCCACCGTCTTCCCTTCTTCGCTGGCTGTTGTAAGTAATAACCCTGGTTTTTACAAGCAGGCATCAATCATCTGCACAACCGTAGAGGGTGTAATCTTAAAGCCCCCCTTCTGCGAGGCTGGCTTTAATCTCAGCCGTGGTCTCCAAACCCACAGCCATGTCGGCCTCACCACTTTCTCCACTTTTGACAAATTGCCCATTTCCCTTGGCTTTGCAATCTCTGCACTGTTTTCCAGTGAGTTTGCGTATGTGTGTGTTGTGTTATGTGATGCCTGCCCTTACCTTGTGTCTGCTGTTTTTGTGTACATTCCTGCTTTGTGTGTGTGTGTCTGTGTGTGTGTGTGTGTGTGTGTGTGTGTGTGTGTGTGTGTGTGTGTGCACGTGTGTGCCTTAAGTGTCATGTTTGTGTGTGTTTGTACTGTGCGGTTGGCTGGCCTTCCAAAGGGGGTCAAGATAGTTGTGCAGAGTAGGGAGGGAGGGCGAGCCATGCCAAGCCTATGTTTGCAAGGGCACTTCACTCGAAGTGATAAAAGTAGAATAATCCCCTTTAAAGCGTCTTAACGAGGTCAAATCTGTTGGGCTGCAAGGGGGAGATGTGTGTGTGTTGTGGGGATAACACTGCAGAAATGGGGGTAAGCCTTGGCTTGGTTCGTGAGAGATAATAATCAAAATCAAATTCCTGGCCCAAACAGGATTAGGCTCTCCCCGCGCTCTAAAGCCCCTGTCCAGAGCGGCTGAAGACACAATCCTATTCCTCAGCCTCTCCTCTCACACACACACACACACACACACACACACACACATACACTATACACACATACACTGAGCAGCTAACATAGCAAGGCTCACTTGGCCCAGACAGAGTTGGCCAGGGTGAGCTTGGATGCGGGCCAGTTGGCCCTGTCCCTCTCTCAGATCACTGGGCACATACGCTTTAGTCCAAACACTAATCCGGGATATTTAGATGGAATTGTTTGGTTGGAGCTATTCTTAGATGGAGGATGTGATCTTGTTTGGTGCTGGTGTATTAGCAAAAGGCTTTTGCCATCAATGTCTGGCTCAGTGAATCATGTCATGATGGATTTTTTCTAAGAGGTTTTTCCTACATGTTAAACACATACTCCTTGTGTTTATTCAACAGACATAATTATCCCCTTCAATAGTGTGAATTCTGCATGTAGAAACTTATATTTTAGAGGAAATGGGTTTTAAAAGAATGGAAACATCTAGAGAGTTGACATGTTTCAATGTAGAGTTGTGTTGAATGACTCTCCATGTATTGCAGTAAAGCTTCATATCTAAACACTACTTTCCCTACTTGCACTCAGTATTTTTCACAAAGGCATTTATCTAAATCACAGACATAGCACACTCAAATCTGGCATCAGTTTACCCCTACATTTTCTAATCTTGTCACCAAACTCAACAGAAAAAAAGCTAATTATTATGTTTGCTTTCAACAGAAATACTTTTCCTATCTTTTCAGTCATTTAGAAAATGCGTTATCCTTGAATAATAATGTGTCTGCCTCTATCCTACGCTCTCAAACTGGGCAATGGGATAGATAGATCTCTGATAGCGGATGTGGATGGCTCAAATGGCATCTTCTGGACTGTTGCTATGAAGTAAAAAAGACAGGCTGGCGTTGAAAAATAGGCCAACTGTTTGTCGGTGTAGATCATCTACATTCATTTAAAAGTGGGAGTGAGATAACATCCAGTCATTAGTGAGTAATTACAATGCCAAGGCTTCATCCCTTCCCCCAACACGCACACACACACACACACACACACAGACACACACACACACAGACACACACACACACACACACACACACACACACCACACACACACACACACACACACACGCCACACACACACACACACGCCACACACAAACACACTCCATTCGAGATGTAAACAGTCAGGCAATGCTCCAGGAAATACAATCCCCACACTGCCACTACCCTCAGGCAGGATTTATACTGAGGAGGATGTTTTCCAACGTATCCTGCTATTATTGTGTCTGTGTGTTTCTTTGTGTGTGTATTGTATTTGTATGTACTCTGCTCGTGTGACTAAATACTCTACTGGATATATGTACTGTATTCATGTATTGTTGGTGTGTCTAATCACTGTAGTATGGTCTATGTGTGTAAAGCTGAGCCCCCCCCCCCCCAAAAAAATACCTTCCCATCGCCTTTTGTCGACTGATCTATAGAGCAGAAACAGCCTTAGCCTGATTCTTATTTAAAATAGACATTATGGTTCACAGTAGATTTCACATGGATTGGACCAGATGATGAGGCCAGGAAGGGGAAGGGTGTGTGTGTCTGTGTGCATGTGTGTGGGGGATGATGATGAGTGGGCTTTGGGTTGGTGGGTGGGGGATGGGGGTGGGGCAGCAATTTCCTGAAACGATGAATCCCATTTATTCGCCGAAGACTGTCTCAATTGCCTCACCAGCGCACAAAGCTTTTTAATGCTTTAATTACGTCTCAAAGGAGCAGGGCAGAATCAAATTAGAGATTGTCCTACATTTAGGTGTTGTGCGTGTGTGCGTGCGTGTGTGCGTGTGCGTACTATGCAAATTTTGCATGTGAGGGAGAGTGTGTGTGGGCCGCTGTATCCTTGTGTATGATTCATGGCAGTGGATATTTGTTCCTCTGGCAGCCAAGCATCATATATAGAGGCTTATCACACCCTACACACAGATGCACGCACACACCTATTCCCTGTCTCTCTGTATCTTTCTCTGTCACATTCACACTGTCTAGGCTATTTCTCTGTAAGACAAACAAAAGCTCTCACACACACATTAGCCAAGCCTCTCTTTTGCGCAAACACATTTTCACTCACACAGTGTGGTTTTTTTTTTTTGTCACAGCAGATGGCATGTGTCACAATATTACGGCAGTATTTCATTAACATTATGGGCATCCATCTGTTGTGGGCTCTCAGGTCCCGATAGAGCACCTTGTTTTGGTCACTGACAGAGAGAGAGAGATAATAAACATTGTTAGCTGTGTATATTGCATGGAGCTGGGAGACGCCCACGTTGTCTGTGTTTGTAGCAGTAAAGGTATCAAGGTAAAACTGTGAGAAATGTCCTTCAAACTCCTGCACTTCGCTTGATGTTGCATCCAGGATTTAGGTTGTTTTGTGGTGACCTTGACTTAAAACTGCTGGTAGACTCTACTCAATAAAGATTTTCTACATCATTAGCAAAAAAAAACAAAAGAATTAACATGACTGTTTTTTAGATTACGAAGGTGCATTTAGACTCTGCCCTTTATCCTCAGTGCAGAGATTTTATATTTGATATGTAGCTCTTTGAAATAAAAAAAAAAAAATGTTGCCCCCAAAGCAGGAGAACGCTATGAGAAGATAGCAAAGTGTTTTCAGGCAGCCACTTTCTCTGTTCATAATATAATTTAGAGATGGTAGTTAAAAGGAACAGTGGCAGTCAGTTAAGGTCTGGAAGACCAAGGAAACTTTCAGAGAGAACCGCTTGTAGGATTGCTATAAAGGCAAATCAAAACCTTGTTTGACTACAAGAGACATTCAGGCAGATTTAGCAGACTCTGGAGTGGTGGGGCCTGTTTCTACTGTGCAGCGACACCTGCACAGATTTGACCTTCATCAAAAGAAAGGCTTTTCTGCATACTCACTACAAACTTAAGCATTAGAAGTTCTAAACAAGCCTGATGCATTTTGGAAAGAAGTACTGTGGACTGATGAAGTTAAAATGGAACTTTTTGGCTGCAATGAGGAAAGGTATATTTAGAGAAAAATATCACCAACTTTGGGTGGATTGATCATGCTGTGGGCTTTCTGTTGCACCAGTGGTGCAGGGAACATTTCACTGGTAGAGGGAAGAACGGATTAGATTAAATACCAGCAAATTCTGGGAGGAATCATCATACTGTCTGTAAAAAAAAAAAACCTTAGGATGAAAAGAGGAAGGCTTCTATAACAGCGTAATGATCCAAAACACACCTCGAAATCCACAATGGACGACCTCAGGAGATGCAAGTTTAAGGTCTTGCCATGGCCGTCACAATCTCCTGACCTTAACATTATAGAAAATCTGTGGGTAGAGCAGTGTTCACCAGATCACTCTCAAAGAACTAGAAGCCTTTTGGAAAGAAGAAATGTCAAAAATCTCTCAACCAGAACTCAAAGTTTCTTAGCTGCTATATAAAACAATTACCAGCTATAATACTTGCAAAAGGGTTGTTACTAAGTACTGACCATGCAAGGTGCCAAAACTTTTGTTTTGTTTTGTTTTTTGTTAATTTGAAACTACAAACAATGAAAATAAAAATGAATGTTGCTTAAACTATTAAAGAAGTATGTCATATTAAAGAAATGTGAAATCAGTTCAGCTTTTACTCACTTAACTATTTAGAGTAACAAAAAAGGTTATGCCAATCCTTTTCATGCCACTGTAAATAAAGCAATTCAGCATCCTGAGAAAACAGTGTAATGTCTTTTCAAGAACAACAAATACTTTTCAATTTTTATTTTTCTACTTCATCACCAGATCAAAAATCTGACACAGCTGATTTAATACAACTGACAAATCATAGATCAGACTAAGCTTACACAAGTTAATTATTCAACTAAATTTTATTTATCCTACAAACTATGCATATAGAAATTCAATTTGTCTGTTTGTCAGTCACTTTGTTTGCCAAGTTAGTTAAACTGAGCCACTTGTTTTGTGTTTTGTGTTTGTGACCGTGTGACAAACAAGGACCGAACCAAAAAGATAGTTTTACAACAAAAACATGTTTGACACCTTAGGTAGCCAAAAGCTGGTGGTTGGTTTTAGCCTGGTAGCCACTTGTAAAATCTACTGTCAAGCCCTGCTTAATGTTATGGTTTATACAACTTCTCAACAGGATATAAATGCCTGTTAACAACTACAATGATGACGATTATCAAGATTACAACAAAGTATAACTTAATAACAATTGTTGTTCAGTCATTGAGACTTTTATGACATCAGTGATAAGGTCCTTGACACCAATGATAAGGTTCTTGGAAAACTAAGCCAACCTATATCTTGATCAGTTAGAGATATTCAACTTGTTGCTTCTACCTCCAGATTTGCTAAATTGAACTGGACATACATTGTTGGGGATATTACTCAGAGAAGTTGTTGCAGTTAGTCATATAAGTCTTATTTTGGCCCTCCTAGCCCTAATTTGTATTTATGATTTTCTGGGTTCAAAACGCTCTCCCTTTCCTTCCCTTGTCTTTTTCTTCTTCTGTCTGTTTTCTCTGCCTCCCTCTGTAATCCCTGTGGAAAAGGATGCCCAACCTGGGGCTGTTGACTAAGAGAAACTTTGGTATTTTAAACGTTTGCATACTGTGCTACACAGGGAGGAAATCGGATCTAGGGCAACAACTCTACCCTCTGGCACGGGGGGCAACCTGTATGCAGAAACAGACAAAAACACACACAACACAACACAACGCATGCACACAAACGCACGTGCACGCACGCACACACACACACTCACACTCACACACTGTATTCTTAAAGCAAGCCAAGGCAGGGAGCAGCTACTGTAGTATGAGTAGCATAGCTGCCTGTGGCTAAGTGCCTTTTGTTGACACAGGATCTGTGTGGCACAGACCCATATAGCCAAGCTGTTGTTTGCTGAGTTTGGTCTGTGCCATACTGGCTGGAGAGATAATGGAAAAGGTTATTCTGCTTTACAGTCGGAGTCTCTGTTTCCAAGCAGCGGCTAGGTTTGTGTGGAATGGGGGCTTCTGTGTGTCGCGGCAGCATGATAATGTCAGCACTTCTCATGACATTTGAAAGTTTAATGGCTGAGGTCACTGTGCTTGTCACTGTTTGGCAGGACTTCTTTTTCTTTTTTTTTTTTTTTGAATGACCTCTTGTCAGCCTTTCTCTTTGAACTTTTTTTTTTAAGTTTCTGGATTTCCCAAGTGCAGGTGTTTTTGTACATAATACAATATTTTATTCAATGTCCTAACATATATATCACAGTGAGTATGTCTATACCCAGGGAAGCTCTAGGAAGAATTCATCCCCAACCCCTAAGAATTTAAGAGCCAAGAACTGCCTACTGAACCGCAAAGCAAAAAGTAATTCAGCCCTTGAGGCAAGAGGTGTAGTCCTACAACCTGAAGCAATCCAGTTGCTTAGCATATTCTCCGGCCATGGTTCTGTGAATGCGAAGCAGCCCATTTGTAGTTAAAAATGAAGCTGAGCAACATGCCATGGGGAGCAGGGTACAAAGCGACAGGTCATTCCCAACAGCAGCAGGCTAGCTTCCCATAAGTGCTGCAATCAGATTTCTGATGGTTTTTTTATGCCTGCTCGATTGTTGTGGGAATGTTTTTTTTTTTTTTTGTTCCCCCACCTGACCCATTACACAGCCTGCTGAGAAATAATGAGATTTTGTCCCTATTTGGGTTTGATGCTTGCTGTGCTCTAAAACACAACCAGGCCATCCACCACTGCCTGGGGAATGTAGTGTGGTCAGAATTACAATAAGGGCTAATAGCAACATTCAGGCTAGGTGAAAGAATGATGATGTAGCTGTCTGTACAAGGCCCAAAAGAAGTCTTTTGACATGTCATTGGTGGTGTCTGGCGCAGAGTTTTATCCACTATGCCTTTCAGTTAACATGTATAGTATGGCAGGGTCCACTATGAAACAACTAACTCTTACCAGCCTAGTGCTGGGCTATAAAGGACCCCAGTGGACCTGCTGTGAAGTAAGACCATACACTGTCAATGCAGAAATGCAGCTTTGAAACCTTCTTCCAGTTAACAATGAGTGACTCAGGGCTTACTATAACCTGAAAATTTTAAAAACCTTGAGTCTCTGGGCCTCAGTTCTTCCTTGTGTGTCCTTTTGCATTTTTACAAAAAGGAACATATATACGTATATTATATATACTGTTAGTAATTAAAAAAAGCAACCTTATCATTTTTATGTGCTGTTTGGTAAGCAAGTGGTGAAAACTGCTGCAGACAGACAACAGAGTGAGGAGTGTGACAGACGTTGTTGATTTTCTTTTTCACATTTAAGCTGAATCCAGGGCACTGCTGGGGTCAACACAAGCTGGTGGTGCCTCAGAATCGTGTCTAGCTTGTTGAACCACTTAGTAGTTTTTTGGTTGGCTCCACTGAACGCATTGTGATCCTTTATTACGTTGCTGTTTCATTTTTTTTTTTTTTCCTGTGTGTCTCCCCCAAATTCTGTAAGACACCAGACACAGTGTTTGTTGTAGTCATTCTTGTTGTGATGTGACAAAACATCTGCTTGACCGGTCACATTCAGCAGCACTGCAGGCAGCCCATCAAGGTACCTGAATCTTGCATTTAGCATTACCTCTTTGTTCTAGAAACTCATTCCCAAAAGCTTGTTGAGAACAGCTGAACCAAAGTGAAACTTGAGAAAAAGCGTTACTTGTTACATTGCAATTTATGACGAACCGGGAATTGAAAGGTGCTATTACTTAGAAAAACACATAATCTTTGTGTGTATTGTGTCTGTTTATTTTGTTGTGTGTTTGGCAGGTGGGCCAACCCACCAATTGCTAGTTTTTGGAGCCAGAGGTATTAATGTTACATGGGGGATACTGTAATACATATCATGATAAAACAAATTATTTACACCAGAGAGATTTTCATATACCTTTTGATATGGCAATATAATGTCTCTGCTTGTATCATGCAATTGCATTAAAATTTGCAAATCATTGAGGAGAACTGCTTTATGGAAAGTTAGAGGATTTTTGTGAATTTTTTTTCTTTTTTATAATATCGATTTTTATGGTATCTTTTAAATTCTTGGATTAGCCATTAGTGGATATTCTGATTCAGTTGTTTCATCAAAAAGGGTTTCTAAAATGACTTAGAAGAAAACTTACAATATCCCAATATATATATCATTATTAACATATATAATTGTACCATGGTAGAAAATTTTATCACTAGATATCACCTGCTGTTGCTCCAAATATGCTTTACAACAAGCCAAAGTGGCAAAGAGGAGGATGATGTCAAACAGAATTTAAGAGACATTTTATTTTGAGCTAAATCTTTTCAACACATAGGGGGCTCAACACGGTGTCAACCGAGTTCCCTCTAATAATATTAATAGTGTTATACCATCCTTATTTATACAAGCGTGATTTATTCTAGCTTGAGTAAGTAGGTTTATACATTGCCACCTGAATTGAATGTTTGATTTACAATAAGGAATGTAGAAACAATGGCACACAATGGTTTATAAGTTTGACACGTGTGTGTCATCAGTCAGTTGGCTGTTATGGCTCACAACATATGCTATTGTTCATAATGGCTGTGGGTAATTACTCTAAGGTTGCTTTGGCTCTTTAAAGATGCATCCAATGCCAGACCAAGGACAGAGCATCTGGGTTATGTTTATAGGAGGTTAAATATGGGGAGTGTCAACATCAATTTATGGCTAATTGTGTCTGTGTGTGGTTTAGGTTGAGCTTTGTGTGGCACATAATTTCACAGTGGATGGGAATTAAAACAGAGCAACATACATTCAGGGATTCAAAAAATTTGCCAGAAACAATGGGTTTCTGCTTTGTGCATGTAAAGTTTTAGTTCTTGAATCTTCACAGGGTTTTACGCATTTGGCTCCTTTTGTATGGAAACATACTTGGTGACCAATTTCTTAGTAATACCATTACTCATTGGACTGCGTCAAATTAAAAACTATTTGAATTTATGTTCATGTTTTTAATTATATCTTTCACTCTGCTCCCTTTCTTACTCTTACTATTTCTCTTTCCACTTGTTCTTACTCTTTCTTCTCTTGTGTTTTTCTCTTTGGCAGGCTTCATCGCAGCAGCTGAAATTCACAACCTCTGACTCCTGTGACAGGATCAAGGATGAGTTCCAGTTCCTTCAAGCACAATACCACAGGTGCAAACAGAAACACTTTTATGCACACAGACACATAAACACAGGCGAACTCCAAGTAGAAGCATATATGGTAGCCTGAGAAACAAATCTCTTTGTGAAAAGGAGTATATCTCCAGGCTATACATGTCACTCAGTGTTTTTCTGTATTGAAAGATTTTTCCAACAGTAGCTACAGTGTTTAATTGCTGAAATGAACTGCAGTATGGCTGCAAGAACCTGCCATATCTTAGCCAAACTTTTTCAAAACTTAATTTCTCATCATATTGTCACATATAATTAATCTTGAAAAAAGACTGCTCTTATGATGTCTTTAAATTCATAGTAATTTCTTATGAATTTCACTTGACAGACTTCCACTTAATTAATTCCTCATAAATGCTAAGCCACTGTAACTTTTGGTCAGTGTGCAGCAGCACAGATAAACATGCAAAAATTTACATCTAGGGGTAAACATACAATTCTACATGTACGAAGAATAATGTTTCTGATAGTAAATTAATAATAAATAGATATTTGCTTTGATTTAAATAGACAAGTTATTTCAAGAAATTTCCTCTGGAAGTCAACAGTTGGTACTTCAGCTCAACACAACTAAATAACTAAAATAACAGTCCCAGAATTGACTCTCAGTTTCCCCTTTTTGTGCACAAAGATTGTATTAGTTCTCTCCAAGAAACTTGAAAGAAAGTATTTCTTTAAACTCCTCAGACCCATAACATAAAGCTCTGCAAAAATATTAGCTTGAACCTGAGGGATATCTCAGTAGCGATAAAATAAAGATGTCTGCCTTTGTTCCTCTATTCCTGAACTCTGCCACCCCACTGCACACTGACTCATACCTAAATCAATCTTGTTGACCCTCGGCTATCAATCTCGCGTTACTGCTTAAATACCGCTAGAGTGCCAGAAGTCTGAGGCACTTCCAAAGTACCTGGTGTAATTTCAACTGATCTGTTTGATAGCAGTTATAAAGAGGGGGACGCCACAGGGTCTGCATCTCAGCAAGAGTTCCTCTTTTTGTGAGAGTGGAGTCTTTGAAGCCTGCCTTCCTTCCTGAGGAGGTTGGTTTGTTCTTCTGTACCTGTGCTCGGAGAACCTTCCAGAGGCTTGCCTCTGCCGAGACAGGCAAAGGCAGATGAAAGCCTGGCATATTGTGTGCAAAGTCCCTGCTCTGCTCTGATGGCTCTTGTTTGTGGGAGATTCTGAAGCTGCAATAATACCCTGTGTGTCTTTTTCATCGCCTTTGGTTTTTGTAATTCCCACAACGGTGAGCACCACCATTTAACCCTCTTCAGAGAGGCAGGGCGCAGTTGAAAGAATACCTTTTTTGTCTGAGCATACAGAACATGCATACAGTGCCTATTGACTCAGGAGGGGGCTGGGATGGGGTGGGATGCTTGGGAACCACAGACGGGGCTTTGTAGCACTCTGCTGCTGCGCTGTGCTTGTCTGGTGCTGAAGCCTTTAAAAGGGAAATGTACTGCAGGCGTTCCCTTGGGTATAGTAGCAAGCATTGTAGCTGTTGCCATCTTCCTCCTCCCATCCCCCCCTCTTCCCCCACATCTTCTCCCCTCCCCTCGTTCACATGCATAAATAGATCAGGGAATACATAAATCAAAATAAAGATGACAGCAGGAGCGATTTAGAGACGGAAGAATCGGCAATAAAACTCCATCAAAGTGTCGTTTGAGAGCAGCGGTGCAGGCCCGGGGGCTGCTGAGCACCAATCAGGGTAAGTACAAAGCCAATCCCAGGTAGGCTGGCAGCGGGGATGCCTGTCGTCATGACAACCCACCACACAGCCTACGCATGAACACAGGGATAGTAGCAAGGGTTTTATGTAGGACGGAAGAGGAGCGTTTTGGATAAGTGGAGGCTGCTCCTTCACAAGCGGGGAAAAGGCAGCAGAAAAAATGCCCCTTACCGCCAGCAAAAAAGCATCCCCCAGACAGTTAATCACATTGGGTATCAGTTGCATGCCATGGCATGAGGTACCATGACCATCTAACCTGTAAAGTGGACTTTTTACATACAACAGGACAATAGGACATGTCCTCACCTTGGACATCTTCCTTCCTTACACCCTTATAAACTCATTCATATCTAGATGTAGATGTCAGCGTCAATTGAAAAAGGCATTAGCCTTTAGATGCTAGTCTCGGTGACTGAGTCGAATATCGGCACACTGCTTGAGAGTAAAATCCTTCAGGTGCACGATGCAGAGGAAGAACTGGAGGAGAAACAGGTAGTTAGCCTTAGCTGTGAGAACTCAATGAATAAATGATTAGGAGTAAAGCAATAACTGCATTGGTTAGATTTCTTTATTGTCAAGTCTTCTCTAAAAAGTGCACTGCAAAAACTTGACAGCAAAAACATCTTAAAAATAGTGATGCATTATTAGTAATAGTATTCCTGCTCAACTGAATAATTACAGCATCATCAAAGATTGTTAAAAATGTTGTTTTTACTTTAATGCAACACATTTAAAGCTAACTCCAACTGAGGATAATTGCACATATGGCCATCACTTGGCCTCATTCAATTTCATCTCCTGGGATTTCTGTTAAGGTAACTGATCACTAATAAGTGATGGTCTCACTTTACTAAATTGAAAACTGCTGATATTAGATCCTTTACTTTTACATTTGGAAAATGTAAAAACCTACCATGGTTGTATTGAGTGTACTGAGTGCTGACTGTATTTGGGAGCATCGTGAGAGCTGAGATGATAGAGGAACAAAAACACAGATTCTGGGTTATTATTTGACTGATTACTGTGAGCTCTAAAATAAATATTTCAACCAACATTTTCTATACTGGGGGCATGGTTCCCATTGCTTCATGCTCCAAGAATGTCCAAAGTGTAAATCTTCACACTGTCTTCTTTTAATTGAGTTGGCATGTTAATCTTATGTTCATTGGGAAATCCCTCAGGTCCTCATGGAAATTGCCCCTCGGTGTCTTGTGTTCTTGTGTTAGCCCTATGTTGGACTGGCAGCCTCAAGGGTTTTTCCCTGCCTTTTTGCCAATACATGCTGTATTCATTTACAGTCCAGAAAGTAGATGGCTAAATTTTTTCAGTATGTGCTGGAGAACTGTTGAGATTAGGGGTAAGAATTAATACCATTTTATTGATATCAATGCCATTAGTCCATTTTTTAATTTTTTTTAATCCATTCCCTCAATGATTCTTGATCAATTCTCTGTGTGAACAAAAGTACGCCTTCACAGGTTTTCAGTATCAGTGCAACTGTTTTATTATTTCTGAGCTAACAGTAGAAACAGTCTGTCATCATTTAAAATTGATGAAATGAGAGAATATTTGTACAGCATCTATTTTCATTTAGGTTTTCTTATTTAAAAAAAAAAATCTGCTAGGGATATTTACCCTTGGTAGCGGACATGCTGCTTGGTTTGGAAGCTGTGGCACTCATGCATAGAGTTTCAATTACAGTACACGGCCTTCCTGGAATTTAAACCCATGTTGAGTTTAGGAACATTTTTCAGCTTATTGCTGGTGTTTCCACTTTTACACATTTTACAGACATACTAATTACAACCTTTCCATCTTTGTTCATGAAATGAAACCGCAATTTGTACCGTTTATTCCTCTCCACCATGACTCTTTCTTGTTGCAGGTTTCCGATAGTGTAGACACATGAGTTTGACATCCCTGTTTTGCAATGCACAACTGTCGTGTGTCAAACACGTCAAACATGCTGGCATCGATATTAAGAATTGATTAGCTTGGAGGCACATGATGGTTCAGATAATGATTCCCGTTCCTAATTAAGATTAAATAAAAACCTCATTATCTCATATAATACAGTTTACCATCAAAACACCAAAAATGATTGACTGATATATATAATATAAGCACAAACACAAACTCAAGCTGGAACTTTAATTTACATATCAAATAAGAAACCTAATTATATGTATTCAGTGTCATAATATGCATTGATAATGAAACTGACATTTAGACAGGGACACCGAACCGAAACCAAATTTAACTCCAGCCAAAACTGCGGCTATTGCGATAATTATAGAAGAAGCAAACTGCTGTCTGTAAGAATAAGCTCGCATTATTGGCTGTTTGTAACACTGTGTTCAGTCTGCCAGTTAAGACCAACAGTGATGAAGATTCAGCCAGCCTGTAATCGGGCTGTCATTCCTGCAGACAGCTGAGAGGAACATCCCAGCATAAATATACACACACACTATCAAACAGGTTTCAGACTTACCCTAAATCTGAACCTATCCACTGTGTGCCTGCGCATATCTTTATTTGATCTGAGCTTTATCCAGTCCTCACATAGGATGATGCCTTCTGAGACTGGCACGGCATAACTGGCTGTTTCAATCAGAGACATCAAGGGGCTTATTTTTTACCTCTGTTTTTTTTTTTCACTCGATGATCGGGCTGACTTGTTGACGCGTCCTCCTTTGTCCTGTCGCCTCGCATAACATCAGCTCTGACATGATTACAGCTAATGGCTGTCGCAGGGACTGGGTCACAGGAAATGCTCCAACACTATATTTAGACTTTTTACTTCACTGCCTCTTCTCTGATTTAGAAAAACAGACATTTTGGCCAGACACATCTCTGGAGTTCAGAACGAGTGTGACCTCCTCCTGTCAATTGACACCTCGCCAAGTCTGGTGAAATCACTAAATCACTGCTGTTCACTAGTAAAAGTGAGGATGGTGATGATGATGGAGGTGGTGGTGGTGGTGATGATAAAGATGGTAATTGTGGCTGAGATGATGACAATGGAGGTGGTGCTGCTGATGACGAATGTGGAAGCAGTGATGAGGGTTGAAGTGATGATGAAAGTGACTGCAGCGATGTTGGTGATGGGGGGGTGGGTCACCTGGTGGCAGCACTTTAGCAGGAAGACTCTCAGGCTAACTAACAGGGTCTGACTCTGTGCTCCTCTCCTCTCAATCTCTCCCCAGTTTGAAGCTTGAGTGTGACAAGTTGGCCAGTGAGAAGTCAGAGATGCAGCGCCATTATATCATGGTGAGTGAAGATGTCTGTGTGTCTTTGTGTCTGTGTGTGTCTGTTGTTCACAACAGGTGAACAACACACCAATTTTGTTCTTGTGTAAATTTCCTTTTGTTTGTTGCAAATACAGCACTATAGATGTTGATGTTGATACGGAAATAAATTATTTGTTGTTTTTATGTTTTCACTCAGTGTATTCATTAATACTCTTTCTTCACATGTCCCTCCCCCCTCCACCACTCCCTCCCCTTTGTGATGCAGCTGTTTTCTTGTCTCTTTTCTTCCTGCTCATTTTAAATGTATCTCTTAAAGGTCATTCAGTTTTTATTACAACTCATATGTTATTTTCAAAGGTTTGGCCATACATTCTATGTATTCATAAAAACTACTCACTGAGATAATTGCTAAGATCTTTCAATGCAGTGACACTTGGACAAAATCTGACTTGGCAAGAAACATCAGCAGTCAGAAAGTCATACATGTTTTAAATAAATCCAATTGGTTAAACTGGGTTGGAATTTCTCAATTCAGATTTGATTTGTGTTCCTGAGGCACAATGGATTCTCAATTCTAAATAGATTGTTGATTCATAAATAGAAAAGCATCGCTCTTGCTTTAGATCACTTTGTGCCGAACAGTTGACTCGTTTTTTTCTTTACTTCACTAAATTGCAATAGGAAATGCATATGGCAGTTCGACTAACTGGCCTTGTCCCTGTCTTATCAAACAGAAAAACCAGAGAAAAGTGTGTGGCAGTCTGCAGTTATTTTATTTAAAAAAAAAACAAAACAAAATATTAAAAGTATGTAACAGTTGATTGCCTGTTTGAGAATAATAAAATCAAAGTGTACTCTACTACCTAAGCTGCTGCTTGAAATCTCATAGTTCTTTGGTAGAGACAGAAGTTCTTGAGTTGGTGTATTCTGCTGGGCTGTTATTAATGTTATGGCTCCAGCAGTGGAGACTATCCTCTGTGCTGCAAGTAGCAGGGAAACCCATCATCACACGCAACACTGAGCAGGTGTAGGCTTTTTAAAAATAGTTCTTTTTATCACCTGAGCAGATTTGACCGGAGGTTACGTTGAGTGATGCATTGTGTGGTGTTTGGTTAGCTAACCTTTGTCTTGCAAAGCTAGTTATTAAGTTAATAAATCCAGAATGCCTCTTGAACAGTGTCTTTAATTGAAAATGAATTCTTGAATGCCTTAATGTGTTGAAAGCTGCACTGTGTTCTCCTGATACAGTTACGCTTAGACTGTCCTCCCAATAAAAGCAGCAGCATCAAGTCTGTCTTTCACAAATGTCCTAAAACAACATTTGGTGAGTGACAAAGACCTCTAGTCAACCATAGGAATAGTGAGCAAAGGAAGATGCTGGATAATGTTAATATAGAGCCACAAAGTCTGCAGAAGGAAGAGGTTGAGGTGGATGGGTGGACGCTACTGTTTGTTTCCCTATTCCTACTGACAGTCAATGTCCCTACCCTGAACCAAGGGTTAAAAAAAAACAGATTCTGCTTGCCTAAAGTGAAACAAACCTCATCCATGTCCTCATCCTTACTTGTTTGCTGTTCTGGATGGCAGGTACAAATGGCACATTTTGTAATTTTGTCTGGCGGAATGGTTGTTTTGATCATTTCCATTCCATCAACGCGGCAAAGAGAAACTATAATGTCATAAACATAATGTAATAATTTGATTTTTGAAATGTGTAAATTGATTCAGAACAGTTGAAGATGAGAATCAGAGTTCCTGTGTGAATGTATATTTTTCCCCTACCATTTTGTAGTCAAACTTATTCAGAAGAGAAAAATAAGGCACACGGTATAATTAGAACCCAGGCCATTTGTTACAAAAATCCATCATGGTTTAACGACCTCTGGTTTGAACTGTGTCCTGTCGTACTTGTCGTACTTGTACACACGCACAGTCCTGTGAAATGGTAGATTTTGGGTGTGCTCACATTTGGTTTTATCTGTTAACAGATAGTAAATGAAAACTGTTTACACTGATTCTGATTGTTTGACTGCTTTTGCGTTGCCGTATTGCATTTGTTTTTAGCTATGTCACAGTGTCCTGAGATCTCAACAGTTAATTTGGTCAGAACAGTTGTATTATTACCGATTGTCATTAAAAACCCACTTGAAAAAATAGAACATAGTTGAAATGGATTAGAATTATCCTTGATTGTTCACTTGGTTTTTGTTTCTGGAGATATTGTGTCTGATTTCTCTGTCCCCAACCCCCTTCATTTCCTCTCTTTCTCCTCTGTCTTTCTCTCTCTCTTGCTCTCTGCACATACACGCTCACACACAAACACATACACACAGATGTGCTCGCCCGCTCTCTGCTCCACCTCGGGGCTAATCTCATTGTCGCTGGCCGTGGCTGTGTAGCCGTCTGATGTTTTGCCTCTAATTGATCCTCTGACTGGCTTTAATCTCATCTAATCTATGCTGCCGCACTGCTCTCTCCCCCATCAGCCAGCCAGCAGACACACACATATGCACATACTCACACACACATTTCCTCTGTGTATCTTAGGCAAGCGTGAGTGCATACGCTCTCACAGTCACTCAGGCATTGTCAGCCTGATGGCAGCTGCTCACACACATAAACACACACATATTGACACAAGAGCACAATCATGCATGAGGGTTCAATTTTTTGAAAAAATGTCTAGTTTAAGATGCGATGTAATATCTAGGCTCTGTCATTCAGATGGATATTTTCTTTTGTATTTGGTGTGTTTCGTTGCTGTGATTTATCTAGATTAAGGTATAACTTGAATTAAGCATTTACTTGGTTTGCAGAAACACCGCTTCCTCAATTATCCTAGTAACTAGGATTTCTTTGATGGTTTGATGTCCAGCAGGATGTTTGATAGCCTACAGGCTGATATTATCACCACAAAGAAAAGAAAGAAAATTGGAGCGTTTTCATTAGTGTTTGGTACTTGAGTCGATCAGGTGGTAGAGCACCATACAGTGCACTGTGCCTTGCAGTTGATTTGTTTTTGCCAACAATAGTTTTATTTTTTGTTTTTTTTCTATAATTGCTAGCCATAGAGGGTGTTTTTGCTTTTAATAACAGTTTTCTGTGAAGGATCTAATCCCTAAAATGTTGTAGCACCAACTCATCATGCATTCATTGTAAGCTTTAACTTTTACATTCATAGAAATGACTAACTGCAAATGTGTCTAGAATTACTAAAAAGTCTTTTCAGTAATGCTAATGGTATTTCATAAAGCTGCTCTTTGTTGTCTTACCTATTTGCAAACATTACTGGGACAGGAAACATGTAAGAGAAATTACAAAGCAGACCAACTAGTCTTGCAGTATTCACGTAGGCTACTGAGTAGTTGTGATTACATTTTTGAGGAGATGGAAAGCAGATACAGGCTTACGTCAAACACACCCATTGTATAGGTGACTAGACCACTCACTCTTTTTTTGGAATTCAAACAACTATTCAAATGGGGGAATAAATTCAACATTTGATCAGTAATGAGTTTACTGAAAGGAAAATAGATCTTGTATAAGTGTGTGACCTCCAGTAGCGGCACGTTGCATGCCCTGTCCCCTTGACGGTGAACTGGCCAGTTAATTTCTTCATTAACACAAAATATCCAAACGAGGGAGAAATGCTAAACATATACTACTGACGACAAGCTATCTGAGCAGTAATGTGTAGAAATATTTTGGATTCAAAACAACAGCTAAGAGCTCCAGTGATTTGTGGATTTATCACTTAGTCAATTGGTAGAAAAGTAATTTGCAACTATTCTGATAACTGATTTACTGTTTGCTGTTCAAGCAAAAATTCCAAACATTTGCTGGTTTCAGTTTTTTAAATAAGAGGATTTACTGTTTCTCTTTATCATATCTAATAGTGAACTGGATATCTTTAGGTTTTAGGATATTTGTTGAACAAAACATGCAATTTGAATATATTACCATGGGCTGTGGGAAATTATAAACGATATTTTTCACAATTTTTTGACATTTTAAACAAATTTTAGGTGCAGCCCTACCATAGATTTAAAAATCGTGGATAAACATGAGTCTTTGCTGACTGCAGCATGGTTACCACAACAACAAATCTGAAGTCACCCATTACCTCGTTAGTAGATGGAATAAAATGTAATTTCTGGAACATATTATATTATTAGACTGTGTGCTGCCTTTGAATTCATTAGAACACACTACAAGTTTGTTCCATTTGTTCAAACTTAATATTTTTTTTTTATATTTTCTGTAAAAATATGAAGAGATTTTCCAGTTGAAACCATCTTCAGAGTTCTGCTCAGAGCAACACTTGAAATTGAACTATGAATGCAGAATTTCCCCTCATTCACTGGCTCTCTCATAAACACACAGACACACCATGCATGTACATGCACACACTTTTAATCGCACTTCCACTCCATCAGTGTCAGGCCCAGCCTCGTATCCCCCACAACAACCCACTACCGCGCCCCACCCCCACCCCCTTTTCTACTCCTCTAATAGCATATCGGGTTGCCCCACTCCCTCGGCCAGCGGCAGCACCTCCATTTCCCCAGCGCTGTAATTACTTTAGGGAGCTTCCGCGTGGGCCCGAGCAGCTACGGAGAAGAGAGAGAGAAAGTGTGTGTGTGCGTGTGTGTGTGTGTGTGTGTGTGTGTGTGTGTGTGTGTGTGTGTGCGTGCGTGCGTGTGTGCGTGCGTGCGTGTGTGCGTGTGTGTGTGTGTGTGTGTGTGCGTGTGTGTGTGTGTGTGTGTGTGTGTGTGTGTGTGTGTGTGTGTGTGCGTGCGTGCGCGTGCACTCATGCATTCACATACAAGATAGAGCCAATTGTGTGTGCCTGTGACAGAGAGCAAGCACAACGGTGACAGAACGGTGCATGTTTATGTGTATGCGTGTGTACATTTATGTGTGAAAGATCTGTGTGCTGTTTGTTTTCCAGTGACGGAGCCAGTCCCCCTGCAGACAGAGTGGGTGATTAACAGTGTTGACGCCTAGAGGGTGGCCCTCTCATTAACACTGAACACACACACTCATACACACAACAGAGGCTCTTTCTCTAAAGTCTCTCCTCTTCTCTCTAAGATCCTTTTCTTATTTATAGGCATGTGTCTTCTCCTTATATGTGTGCATGTAGGCGAGTTTGTGAATGGGAATACAATTGTAGAGTTGAAATCTGGGATCTTAAGAGTCATTAAGATGGTGAAGATGTGTCTTGCTGGGTAGGGGGTCTAATTTGTTGACTTTCAGTCTCAGGTTTTAATTCACAGATTTTAGCAACTGATTGATAATCTTGTATTTATAGTTTTAGTTTGCAGCAGGCACTATATATCGGTACATATCCAGAGAGGAGGCCTGGGAAATATTATCACTAATCTATGTCATTGTATTAAGATTTTTAATACACACACACTCCTTTATTTCTATTTCTATATATATATTTTTATTCATATATATATATATATATATATATATATATATATATATATATATATATATATATATACGTGTGTGTTTGTGTGTGTGTGTGTATGTATATGTGTATATATGTATATGTATACATGTGTGCGTGTATTATGACACATTTTGTTGTCTAAACAACCTGAACAGTTACTAAAACTGAAAGAGATGGAAAAAAGAGCATTAGTCCAATTTTGCATTGAAGTATAATCCATAAGCTCATGAGCTGTAAAATGATTTATCACACACAGTAAAAGGTGTTAAATAAAGTTTAGCATGGAGCTCTTGTGCAGAAGATTATCTGGGTTCAGTTACAGACTTTGGTGCCTATGTTCTTATAACATTTTTTTCCCCCACTTTTTTGTCTTGTTCACTCTTTCAGTACTATGAGATGTCCTACGGGCTCAATATTGAGATGCACAAACAGGTGAGTCTACATTTAATCTTTTGAAGGTATTTATGTTGGTAAAGGCTGTTGGTCTTTTGTCTGGTCTGGTCGGTCCTTTAATCAGTACCAGTGTAGACTTTGAAAATTGTGATAAATTAAAAAGATGAATTCAATATTTATCTATTTATTGAAATAATTCTCTGCACTAGCATGTCTGAGTAAAAATTCTGAATCCATTTTTGTATGCAGCAAGTTAAGACTTCAAGGCTAAAGCCCTAGTAAACAATTGACTGGTTAACAAGATGAGGCTTGATGAGTACCTGAATGCCTTTGATAAACACAGGAGGGTCCTGCATTATTTACTGCACTACCCATTAGGGTTATGCTCTGGCCAATAGAAATATTTCAACTTTCTTTGTGAAAAACATTTTTTTTGGTTTGTTTGTTTGATTGTTTTTCGAGGAAAAATGGCTGTTAATATTGTGCTCATGAAGCCATTGTTATGGAGAAGCCAAAAAAGAGTCTCTGATTGAAATTTTGCTTTCTAGCTAAATTTTCACCTGAGCAAGAATTCACTACTTTGTTTTCCGTAACGTCATCTCTTATGCACCTGTTTATTAGATGTGCGTTAGACAATAATCACTTTGATGTGCTATGGAGAAACCATCCAAGAGCTTTTTTAAACTTTATGATTGGATGAATTCTCAAGGACTAACATTCCTTCATCGCAGCTCCTTATCACAGTTGCTTGTTCATACTGATGATTATATTGGGAGAGTTTCATGGCCATCGAAACCTTGGAGGTGCTCCAGCTACTACTCATATGTCATCCATGCAAAAAAACCCCTCCAAACAAATAAAAACAAAAAAACAATAAGACTTATAGGTTCAAAAACCCTCAACATCCAAAATAACTGCACATTTTGTTACTCTGTTGATGCAGGCACAGATGTAAACTCAACCCCAACCCCAACCTGCAGCTCACTGATTGGCAGGTGTGAATTGCAGCGATAATCTCAGAGTGTTCAGAGATGTTTGACTGTTGTCACCTGAGGCTGCATGTAAAATCCAACCGCCAAGGGTTTGTCCAGAGTTTAGTCCACTCTATACTCAGTATTTCAACTGTGATGAGTATGAAGATTTATATACAGAAATAAATTATATCATTTCCAAATCTTAAAAGTTTATGAAGTACATAAAAATGTCCATCATATTTTGACCACACAATCATTTGATACAATGTGGATGTTGGTAGCAAAAAAATTTCATTAATGGATTGGTTTCATCTAGTTCACAGTCATTTAATTTCTGCAGTGGTATCTTCATTTCTATGTAAAAAAAAACAAAACAGTTACAAACAGTTATCAGTTTCCCAAATCCAGTGAAGACACTGCAGTGGGATCCTGCAAAACATTTTGAAACAGAAAAGAAAAGGAAGCCTTCACCCAGGCAGGGGAGGGGCAACAAGCGGATGTCCATACATCAGTTCATGTTGCTGAAGCTGGGGGAGTAATTTATGCTCAGTCTGTAGGAGGGAGAGAGCGATGGGCCTCCGAAGGACCAGCCCTTATCAGTGACCTCGTCTGGCGCTGCTGTCCACACACACACACACACACACACACACACACACACACACACACACACAGTCTTATGATTGACGGCGCATGCTGACAGCCATATTGGAAGAACCGAGTGTGATTTGACAAATGGACACACACACACACAAGGAGCAGCCTCCATGATTTAAAGACCTTCACATGTATGCACCCGCACATACTGTGGTAGGAAACACAACACAGGCACTGGGATACATGCGGGTCAAAAACACACACGTGCACACACAGACTGTTACGGGCAAGCAAGCAAGCACCCACACATACTTAGCCTTATGTCTGTGATTCATCACACCCCTTTTCCTTTATCTGACAAGCATAAAATTTACAGTTAGTTGTGGTTGTGTATTTGCGTTTGTGTTTTTTCATATCCCTGTGTGCGTCCTGAAGTGTGTGTGTGTGTGTGTGTGTGTTTGTGTGCTCTTACTTTCTTTTTGGCTGTCTGCAATTTTTTTTTTTTTAAATGTGTATCTTTGTGAGTGGGTTGAGCCTGCCTGCACAACTATGAGTGTGTGTGTCTGTGTGCCCATCTCTATTAGCGCATATGCTTATTTATTTGTGTGTGTGTGTGTGTGCGTGTGCATGTGCGTGTGCGTGTGTGTGTGCGTGTGTTACTGGCACATGTTCATAAGTGGTTGTTGTTCATGTGTTCTCCTGTTTTCCTGCATGCCTTTGTGTATATGTATGTATGTATGTGTGCATGCTTTCTTTCTGCACAATGTGAGTGGGTGCAGAGAGTCGCTAGTTCCATTAGAGAGTTAAAATTGAAGGGGATGTGTGGAAACGAGTGTCGAGGAGCATTCATGTCTAGGCCTATTGTGCAGAGCCAGCCCCCCATCCTCCTCCTTCTCTGCTCCTCCTCATCCTACTCTCTCCACCTCTGTCTCTGTTTCCCTCTTTCTTTCTCTCTCGCACTCTCACACTTTCAATTGCTCCCTCTTGATCACTCTGTCCTACTCAATTCAAAAAATGCCTCTCCACTCTGTCTGTTCACTCCCTCACGCTCTGTTCTCTTGTCTCTTCACTCTCTCTCTCTCTGTCTCTTTGTTTTGTCTTGGTGAGGAGAAGCAAGGTTGAGTTGTGGGCTGAACTGGGAATATGCTGAATGGAGCCGTGTTATTGCTGGGTTCTCTTTCTTATTCTATTGTTCTGCTTTTCACCAAAATTTTCTTTCTGTACATGTGTGTCCTACCTGAAAACATACTCCTTCATCTATATTTCAATTGCGTAGCATATAGTGGAGGCGCTTTCATTCTGTGTCTTAAGTAATTAATGTCTCTTGTCAAGCAGTCATCATCCCAAAATACAGTATAACCAGTTCCTGGCACATTCATCACTGCTAAGAGGACTTGTGCCTGTAGTTGGAACTGTAGAAGATCTCTGGACTACTTATCCTTGTCAGCTGTGGGGAAAGAAACGTATCTAGATCCTTACTTAAGGATCGTCTTTGAGCTGAAACAATGTCCATTGATTGCAAAAATAACAAGGTCCAATAATTGATTGGTTGATCGACAGAAAATTAATTACTATTTTGGTAACTGATAATTAGTTTAAGTCATTTTTTAAACAGTCTGTGCTGAGCTTCGTAGTTCTGAGGAATTGCGTCTTTCCTACATGTTCATAAATGGAAAATATTTCAGTTTTTGACTCTTAGTCAGACAAAACAGGAAATTTGAAGATGACATCTTGGTGTGAAGACAACTTTAGAAAAGTTTTCATCTCAGCACATATACGTCAACATATACACAGGCATCACATTTTGGTCGGGGTCTACAGCAAATTTATATTCTTAATTACACAAGTACCAGTACTGACGATGTAGAAGGACCCTTTTCAAAGTGTTATATTATAATACATTATGTTATTGGATTATATAACTGAGGCATAAATGTAAGCAGCAATTAGCTTGTTGAGTTGGAGTCTGATTTTTAAATGACTTTAAATACAGTTAGATGTTTTAAATAATGCATCATGTTTTTAAAGCTCATAAGATGTTTGTAAAATCTTTAATTTCAAAGTTACTCATAATTATAACTATCACAGTACTGTAGTGAAGGTGGAGGTACAATATTTGAGATGTTTCAAACATTATGAGTAAGTGTCAAGTCCTAGTGTACCCTGGCAGGAAGCAATTGCACGAGACACTCAAGTAGCGCAGTTCACACTGGGACATAACCAGGACACCCCGAGGAAGTCTGTGAAATGTTAGGTTTGCTTAGACTGCTTTCCATGAGTACTTGAAACACAATTTAAATCAACTGGAACACATTTTCTTCGGTTTGCTTTCTCTGTTGAGCCTGCATTTTCACATTACAAATGATAAAGCTTATTTAAATTTAGAAAAAAAAAATAAAAAAAGGAAACATCTCCAACAGCAATGCTTTCATTCTGTTGCCAGTCCTTGATGTGTTTGCCCAGTCTCCCAGCCCAGTTTTATATTTTGTTGTTCTGTCTTTCCCATTTAAAAAAATAGCAAAAAAAGAGAAGAAATTACATCACAGATCTTTGCTTTCCCATTATTGGGTGTAGATTGATGAGGGGAAAAAAATTTTGAGGAATCAGCATAAGGCTGCAGCATAACAAAATGTGAAAAAAATGAAGGGGTCTGAATACTTTATGAATGCTCTGTATATACAGACAGGTGAAAAAATTAAAGAAAAAACCTGAATAAATTAGTGGAGAAACATAACTAATGCAGGTGCTTCCACACAGGTGCACTGCATATTACAATGGAGCAGTTAATATCCAGTCATGCTCTGTGACCTGTATTAAATGCTGCACAGGCACAGTTGAGTCTGATTTTGTATCAAGATGGAAAGAGGAAAAAGCTCAGCAAATTTGAACGAGGGTTTATTGTTGGGGCACAGATGACAGGAGCTTCAGTCACTAAGACTACTCAGCTGGCTAATGTTTCAGTAGGGACAGTGACCAAAATGACATCTACTTAAGATCTTCAGGAAAGACGTCCGCATATAGAATCTGAAACTGTGATCAACATTTGATGACCATGATGCTCATGCATCAGTGCAATATGTCATAAGAACAGAAGATCAGCTCTTCCTCAGGTGAGAATGTCAATGCAGTATGGGATCAGGGTATGTCAGCAAGAAGAGTCAGTAGACTATTACATAGAGAGGGATATTACAGTAGGGTTGCAGTGCATAAACCCCTCATTCCAAAGATGAAAGCACATGTGAGAGTTCAGTGGTGATAAAACTATAGGCACTGGTCTACAGAGATGTGGGGAAATGTTATATGGTCAGATGAGTCCTCCTTGACCATATTCTCCATAAGTCAGCGAGAGCATGTGTACCAGGAGAATGGTACAGGCCTGAAGGCTTGACCCCTACAATGAGGGGTCTCACCAAATGAGGTAATATCTTTTTGAAGAATGGTGTTCATCCCTCCAGTAGAGCTCCAGAGACTTACAGAGTCATTGCCAGTTAGCACTGTATCTGTTCTGTTGGCATGTGGAGGCCAAATATTTTACTAAGGCACTTAATGTTGGTTTTTCCTTTGTCACCAGTCTATATATATTTGCAAACATTCTCTTGTCACTGAAAGTGTGCTTCAGTATTCAGGGAAAAGCTAGAAAGAAGTAGAGACAACTGTAAAGTGAGAGAAAGAAGCATTCAGACGGGCCAAAAGCTGAGGAAGAGACACAGAAAGACGATAAAGAGCACAGATCAAAAAAGAAACCGACACAGAGTTGGGGAAAAAAGAGACACATAAAGGGCACTGAAAAGGGGGAAGATTCATAGTTATCATGGAGTGAGTCCCGCAGAGACATTTTAGAGAGACATTTTAGAGATTTCAGGGAGTGTGTATGTGTAATGATGAGCGGATAGGAGTGAGGCGCTTGATGGGGAGCTGTTCTCTGCATGTCTAATGACTGTTAGGAGGGCCCCTCTCTCCTCATCGTACCACGAATTAGGCTCTAACACAATTACTGCTGCTTTGCATATCTCAGACGGATTGGATGATTACCAACTAAATGTGATAATAGACCTGCATGTGAGAAAGATAGGGAGTGTGCATGACGAGAAGGTGTGTGTGCGCTTGCTTGGATGATTGCTACGTGTTTGTACGTGTGTGTGTGTGTGTGTGTGTGTGTGTGTTTGTGTGTGTGCATGTGTGTGTGTGTGCGTGCCTGCATGCATGCGTGCATGTGTTTGTGAGAGTAATTGCCTGTGTGTCCATGGGTTTTGAGAGAGTATTACGTACAAGCAACTTAATTAATGAGGTGAATAGATGGATTCTGATATGGCTGATATGTGTAAGTGTGATTGTGTGTGTCTGTGTCCTTGCGTTTGTGTGTATGATGTGAAATATGTGTGCCTCAGTTTGGAAAGGTCATAGCAGATGTTTCTCATACCAATGAAGGTGTGGTTTCGAATGGCTAAATGACAATTTACATTTAACGTGGATTTAAAGGATAAGTGTGGTTATATTCTATATTATTTGTTTCTTATTGTCAAAAAAATCCTACAACAGCAAAAATCAATGATGATTTTATCCCACTAGCAAGTATTCTCTGTGTATTCAAAGTATGTTGGGTGGAGTCCCAGTAAGCCTTGTGACAGTGAGCCAGAACTCACGACAGCAAGAGCCTGAAACTAAAGCAGCCAAATGAAATTCAGCCCTTAGGGATTTTACTATGTACACCTTCATGTTTTTTCCACTGTGACTTGTTGACATGTTTTTGTTTTTTGGGGAAAAAAAAAAAAAGGTCTCATTAAAACCTGATTGGCACAGTCTTGGTTAGATTGGATGTGGTTTCCTCTCCATTTTTTTTGTCAGACAAAATGCCTCATTCCATTTATGTAGACTATCCATCGCCCTGTGCAACACTTAAACAAAGTATCACATATACCAAAAACGCTGTTAATAATAGAGTTATAAACACATTCCCGGCACTTTTTTTATCGAATACAAATGGAAAAATGTAGTGCAATGTGTCTGCCAACACTTGAAAGCTGTGAAAAAAATGAAATTAAGGTTTTCAACAGCAACTTGAAATCTGGTACCTCACTTTCTGCCTGCACTCCAGTAAAGCAGTCTCCCACACTTGCTGCCATGTAACAAGCAGCACAAGGCAAAGTCAAATGAAGCACAGTCAGAGATAATGGCGTAAATCCTCCGGCCCTAAACGTGCAACAAATCTAAAAGGAGAGTGCGGGGGCTGTCAGTCAGTTACAGTTTGTACACACCCACGCAGTACTGACAAGATCTAATCAGGCAGCTTAAGTGAAAAGTCCTGTGCGGATGGACAGACAGTGCAGTCAGAACAAAAATCGCTTCCCATTCTTTTCTGTGTGGAAAGGGGCAAGTGACATTTGCTCCCGTTTGAGAATTGACCTGCTTCCTGTGCTTTACGCAGAATTTAATCTTATCGAACTTTGACCCACAAAATCATAAAAGTCTTCAATGTCAAACCAGTTTGAGGGAGGGGGTGGGAGTGACCTCTCATTCAGGAAATAGTGTTTTGTTTTGTTTTTTTGATAGTCCTGTTTTATGACTGCACGATGAAATAACACAAGCAGCAATGATAGAGGTTAATGACTGTGAAATGTTTGATAAAACACTGTCAATTTGTGGACTGCTTTTATTAGCACCATTATGTTCACAACCCTACCTGAGCTATTGTGTGTACTTGCCTGCTTTTGTCCACATTACGTAAATTTTGCGAGGTGGCTTTCAGTCCACCTGCACCATAAGGGTTTGCAAGGGCTTTAAAAACACATCAGTGAGCCACAACACTACACTGGATGATACGTTCCTACATCATGATGAAAATGGGCACTGTATTTTATTTTGAGTCGGTAATTCATACACCATCCTGCTGCTATAAAACCTCACAAGAGCACAACTTGTGGATTCATCAGTGTCTAAATATAGTGACAAAGAATAATCTATTTACTCCCACTTAATTGATGTTTGCTAAAAACTACAACTACTCAGCCACTTAAATAAATTTCTCAGCCTTCTTAAAAAAAAAAATAGAAACTATATATTTGTGACCTGTTTTATAGGTTGAGATCTTAATAAGGAATAAATGAGCTTAGGGCTAAGTGCTACAGACAGGAAAAGGAAGATGGAAAATATTGAGAGACAGACTGACTCATTGTTGGTTTTGGTCGTTTTATAGGATTTGTTGACATTAATAAAAATTTCAAACAGTGCAAATTTTATCTCTCAACTAAATAAGTCTCCCTCCACAGGCTGAGATAGTGAAGAGATTGAATGGGATCTGCGCACAAGTCCTCCCCTACCTGTCTCAGGAGGTAAGCACACACACGTACGTGCTGACACAAAGACGTCACTAACCCTCTGACCCTCGACCCTACTCTTTACATCGTGGAGTGAGATCACTCTCATTCTTGCCTCATTACCTCTCCACCTCCGTGAACCCTCACTCAGCCCCCCCACCATTTCTCCTCTCCACTTCTCTCCTTCCGTCATTCATCATCACTTGCTTCCTGTGTTCCTTTCCACCTCACTTTCACTTTATTCCTCCCTCCCCAACCTTGACACTGCTATATTCCATCTGGCCCCTCCTCCTACTCTTCTGTCTTCCCTTCCCCCTACCTTTTTGATTACCTCCTCCACTCCCCTCCATCACTCTATCCCTCCCTTTGCTTGCAGCCTTCTCCATCCCACTCCTTTTTTTCTTTATACATGTCTGTGTTTCTGTGTGTCAGTGTATTAATGGTTGTGTGATTCAGATAAGCCATGCTCTTATCTGCCCAATAGGAGGATGACCTCCACCTATTAGAGCACACTAGCTGACCATCCGTTCACCAGTGTCATACAAAGCTTTTGTATGTGTGCTTGTGTGTGCTTGTGTGTGCTTGTGTGTGCTTGTGTGTGTGTGTGTGTGTGTGTGTGTGTGTGTGTGTGTGTGTGTGTGTGTGACTGGATGAATATCTGACAGGGGGGCATCACCAGAGAGGGTTGTTCTCTGTTGGGACTATTGATATTGATCTAACCTTTTCACCTCCCTCCCCACAAACTCTCCTCCCTTTTTTTCTGCCTCGCTTTTGTTGTCTCCCTGACTGACCCCCCCCAAAGCACCAGCAGCAGGTCCTGGCAGCCATAGAGAGGGCCAAGCAGGTCACCCCCCCAGAGATGAACTCCATCATAAGGGTACGATGTTCCAGCCTAGAGAGCACTATTACTGATCATTAACATCTATTATATATTTTTTTCGTGGCCTTTTATTTATTGGCTAACTGACAAATTCACCCTGCTTTATTAGCTAAGGTCATTAATGGGGTGGCTAGTGAAAGTGTGGGCAAATTTGATTGATAGTTTGCAACTCATGTGGTATCTTTACTTTTTCCAAAGTATTTCAAGGGTTCTCTTATTTATCTCGTCACTTTTCTGGTTTATGCACTTAAATAACACGTGTTAGTGCCAAAGAACAAACACTGGTGATGAAAGAATCCATGACACTCAAACCACAGGCTTTAGCGTTTTATAACAAGGTAATAAGAAAAAAATTCCATTAAAGACTTTTGTCACTATGAGTAAACATTTTTAATAGGTCCATCCTTTAGAATGCAGAACGCATTTAAAAGAACAATCCTGCCTTTGTGAAACATAACATTTAATTGTTGTTTCCAGTGAGGTTTTGTTAAATCAGTTAAAAGGAAATTTGTACAACAACTTTTTCACAAATTTTGCCAAATTTGATTATTATAGTTTCTTATGAGCAGGACATAGCAGCCCCCCTGCGTAAAACTTCCTGATTTCTGGTTGTGAAGATGAAGATGCGTGTCTCAAATTTACAAACAAAAATGATTGAAGGAGCATGCCATTCCCTGATTTTAGTCATGAAAGCAGTGCTGCAGCTGTGTGTCTCTGTGTGTGTAATAAAGAGAGTAGTTTAGGAATAAAAAGTCCCAAATAAAATGTTCAAACATGGTTTGTGTACTTTATTCTAAATATCATGTTGGATGTTATTTTTGTTAAACGATGCAAATTAATCCCAGCTATTGTTGCAGTCATCAGTATCCTGGATGAACTTCTACTTTTATATACAAAATTTCATATGAAAAAATTTGTAAGAGATAAAAAATGGACTAGTCAAAAATGGTGCCTCTCAGGCTGGATTATTCTGACTTTAAAATCTTAATTTGGGGTAAGTTTTGTGCTGCAGCTAACAGTTATTTCCATTATAAATTAATCTTTTTGTCTTTAAAATACCAGAAAATTAAGAAAAGCATTATTGCCCAAAGTGCAAGGCAATTTCATCATATTTTACACCTGTTCTCTATGAAAAGTCGAAAAAACAGAAATTATGGATTTTCTATCACACAGGCCTAAGAAAGGACAAATCCCACCATATGACAAAGTGTAACGAGGCAACTTTGACATTTTTACTATTAAAATAGCTTAAATTATTAATCAGTGATCAAAATACTTTTTTTCTGTCGATCAACTAATTGATGAATTACTAACAGCTGCAGCTCCAGCAAAGTTCCAAAAATGCTGGATCTGACAAGTCTCATACTGCAACCAAGAAGCCTCTTTTATGAGACCCTCGCTTCATGGTAAATGCCCACGTCACTCAGATTCCCAGGAACAAGCTAAATTGACCCTGTTATCATCAACGAAATGGCTTAAATTTCTCTTTCCTTTTTTAAATTTTGAAAATCGAAGTATCAAAACTGGCATACCCTCTTATGATAGGCAAGGAAAAGGGTGATATCTTCCTGCATACATGAGTATAATTATTGATCAGTAAAAAGCATAATTAGCCTGCTAGCTAAAATACTGGATTGTTACAAGCGGTACATTAGCCAGCTAGCCACAGCCCCCCACAATACTACATCTCTGTGGCTGTAACGTCAGCCAGCTATACATACTTTGTCATTATCAGCTAGGCTAGCCACTCCATCACTGTGATCCATGATTCCCAGAAGTCCCTTGCCTTTGTCTTTGTGTGCTGCTTTAGATAAGAAGGATACAGTTCTGCAAAGGTCTGTTATCCTCAGGACTGGGAGCCACACAGTTTTATCCATTTTCTGATTACTTATGATATCTTCTTTCGATAATTGCTAATATAACCATATATATCTCACATAAACGTACAGGATATTGAGCATTTCAGCTCCTCGTGTGAATGTGAAGCAGAGCTGTTGACTTTGTAGGTGTACCCTCAGCAAGCTTCGGCAGTTAGATGCTATTTATGAAAAGTCAGTCAGGATTGTCAAAAACATCAGCCCACTGATGTGTCATCATGTTTAGCACAGCAGGGAGTGATCATAGTGCAGAGGCCTGGCGGTAACAATTTGTCTTCATATTAAAATGAAATGCACGTTGTTTCCCACGGTGGGATTTTTGTGTGTATTTTCACATGTTTGATGTTATGTTTTGATTATGTCTATTCTCTGCTAGATTATGGACATCTTTTCATTTTTAAGACTATATCCTCTTATGTCCTCCTTCTGCATATGCACCTCTCTTTTCTTTGTGTTTCAGTTGTTTTCTTGAGGTTATGCATTGAAAATTGCATCAATCATAAACAATTTATGTGCCGCAGATTTCCCATCTTCTACCAAGCATGTATTTTAACACTGATGTGTGCATTCCATCTGCGCTATTATGCTTAAGCCATTAGTGCCGTGCCTCAGGCATTATGTATATTAAACACAAGCTGCGATGTATATACGTCTGTGCTTTGCAGATTTTGAATATCTTGCACTGTCAGTGTTTTGCAGTGATTTGTGTGCTGTGTCCGTCCTGCTGTGTCTAAGTTGTGTCTGGTTGTTTTCCATGCAGCAGCAGCTCCAGGCTCACCAGCTGTCTCAGCTCCAGGGCCTGGCCCTGCCCATGACCCCCCTGCCGCTGGGCCTGAGCCAGCCAACCCTCCCCGCTGTCACCACCTCCTCCGGTCTCTTCTCCCTCTCCTCCCTGCTGGCCTCCCAAGCCCAGCTGGCCAAGGAGGAGAAGGCTTCACGTGATGGAGTCGACAGCCACCGCGAGGAGGATGGAGACAAGTCTGATTAGATGGTGTTCCCATTCAGCTCTGTTTTGATCCAGAGACCTGAATCCCCAGATCCGAGCCCCCCTGGCCTACAGCCTCTCCCCTGGTCTCTCTCTATCTGACCTTAGCTAACATGGGCTTTAATCCCATCTCCACTATTGCCACAGCTCCAGCCACAGACCCCTAACCAACTCCCATAATTTGGAGAGCTATGGTACCAGTCCTGATTCCTTCATATTTACCATACCTGGGTTGTTTCTTTACCCTCCCTTCTCTCTTTCAAAATCTGTGTCTCCCCCTCTCATGTATCCTATGTCTTTTCTTCAAACACTCTCTTTTTTGTATATGATTAAGCTTTGCTTTTCTGGGTTTATTTTTTTCATCAGGACTACTTTCTATTTCTGTTGCTTCTTGCTATCCTGTTCTTCTGACTCGCAGTTCTTATTTCTGTTTAGTTTCTGCCCCCCACCACCCCGCCCCCCCACCTCTTGTCTCTGTTCTAAGTGGGTGGATGTTAGGCAGGACTGATCTGCGAGACTGATCGCACCATACTGTAGGTGTCAAAACAAGCTAAATGTTAAACAAAGGGATTCTTTGGCAAGCTGTAAAACATGTCGCACACAACACAGGATTCCTAAAAACTCAATTCCCTAATATAAGACCTCACAGAGATCAGTAGTATAATTTTTTGTTTTGCTATTTTCTTTTGTTTTGGTTTTTTGTCAGTTAGCTAGTTTGTTGGTTTTTCCTTCAGTGATTCAAATTGCATGCGTTCATCCCAAGCTAAAAGTTGGCTGTGAGTTTAAATAGTGGATTGTTATGGATCAAAAAAGTGTTTAAATATTGCTCTAATGCCCAAGCTAAAGAGAGAAATATTCCTCTTGTATTGCTTTCAACAGCTATAGTCACGTCCTAACCAAAAACTGCTGCTTTTTAGAGCAGAATTGTAATGAGAAGATGCCTCCAGTCAAGTTGAGATTTTTTTTGTATAATCCTAGATCTATATGGAGAAAGGAAAAGCACCTTGTTAGAGCAAACTTCATGCTGAGAGCTGTCAGACTAGATAACAAACCCACCTTAGTAAGTAATGCCCCCGATTCACAATCCTTGCCTGACCCTGCGAGGTACGTCAGATAAATCCGGCCGGCACCTAAACTGAAAGGCAACATTTTCACCAGAAGTTAAACAGATCTCTGGTAGGAACAGAAAGAACGGAGATGCCAGCTGACGTTTGCACCCTACCATCACCTTTTCATCTTTAATGTGCACTAATAGCAGAGCAGAGACTGACGGGAGAGAGTGTGCATGTTGTGTGTTTGACAGCAGAGGGCAGCGTGTGTCTTTGAAGAGCCGTCCTGGCTGGGTTCAGAGCAAAAAACAAGGACGGGACAATGACAGAGAACAGGCTTTGTCAGAAGGGAAATGGCTTATTTATCTACGCTGAGTGTAAAAACTAAATATATAGAGACTAGACTGGTGACATTAATCTCAGCATACAGTCAGTCCAGATCCAGTTTTTGAGGCATAGTGCTTGTGCTATTTAAAGGGACATCTCTGTTAAAATGGAAACATTTAGAGTTATGCTACAGATGTTAATTCACTGAGCACACGCAGGTCTGTCACATATCCAACTTACACAACACCATACAGGTGATTGAAAATCTACTTACACCACTGACTGGGAAATCTCCATGCTCTCACACAATTATATCAGTGCAGATCAGACAGATGAAGCACAGAAAGCTTCTGCAACTTTAATGAGTTAAAAAACACAACTCCCCTCAGCCTTATAGGCCCTGCACGCCTACTCATGTGTTGTCAATTACTCACATACTCAGTCTGGTTAGACCTCTCGTCAGGTGGAAGTTGGGTGAAGCTATGCTGAGAATAATGTGTTGTCACTAAACCCTGGCTGTGTCCAAACACTCTCTTCATTTGCTGCCTCTGGCTCGATATTATCCCTCTGCAGTTTTATTTGAGTATCAGAAAACTGTTAACTTTATAGTGCCCGCTCCAGCCTGGTGGTTAAAACGCCTACCATACAGTATAATTACAGTGTCCCAAGCTTGATTTTGGCAGAGAACTTTTCTTCCATCATTAACTATCATTTCTTTTATACCTACCTGTGAATAAAAGCTGTAATTAGCCGACTTAAGTGAGTCATAGGACTGAAGAGTTGTGTGGGCTGTGTGAAGGTTAAAAACACTGAACTGACAGTATACTACTTTTTTTCATTATGTTTGGGTTCAGTTAATTTTAACTAACACTTGCTGATGTGAGAAATCTATGTTTGTTTGGCTTCAGGCACATCTGTATTATTAAGGGCATAGTCAGATATATCAGAGCTATCAGAAAATAATAAACTGGCTTTCCCAGTTTCCCAAACTGTAACTCGGATGTGACGTGAGCACATCGTAAGAGGTGCATCAAAAGTACTAGAAGCATCAATCAAGCGCAGTTTATAATCACCCACAGAATCCCAGGAAGAGGTCTAATTAGGCATCTTAAATGAAAACACTTGTGTAGGTGGAAATTTGTTTATAAGGGCTTTAACAGGGCTAGTAGCAGCCAAAATGGCTCCATTGAATGTTTGCTTTCTACATGTTGAGAAAAGATGAAATTCAATGCGTCCTCTCCCTCCTTGCAGTTTTCTTTAGGGTGTTTTGCAAAAACATACATTTACAGCAGCCCCAGTAATAATCAAACCTCTGACCTTGACACTGTTGGTCAACAAAGATGATGTGATTGACTATGAGTCTAGTCGTGACTTGTGTTTGTATGATTGTTGCTTTGAAGACAGCCCGTGCATGAAGTTATGTTTTATGCAAACTCCCCACACACACATACACATACGCTTACACACACACACACACACACACACACACACACACACACACACAAACCCATTCCTAGCTTCCTCTCTCTCTGTTTTAGTGGCTACACTGTGTAAGTGAATAGATATGAAGAGTTTTATTCTTAAATAAACATTGTTTTACACTTCCTAAAATGATCTCTGGAATAATGATGAAGCACGCTTTACTGTTGAAGTCACCTTAAGACATTTGCTCAAAAAATTACTTATTCATGTGCAAGTTTGATACATTGGCAGTGGAAAAAAATACAAAAAAAACATAAAGGAATTTCAGAATAAAACCCTTTGTGTGTCTTAAAGTTTAGAAGATAAATTGTTGATGACTTCTTCAGTGATGCCCTTTGTTGTGCATGTATGTGAACAAGGTGTGTATAAACAGTTGTACAGGTTTGGTCTTCAGTGATAAACCACAGAGATGAAATGCGTTGCTGTCTTACTACAAACACTAACATGCTATTCTGCTTGTGAATTAAGCTCGCAGCACATTATCCTCCCATCTAGCCCCACACACTGTATGTATCTTATCTACATACTGTACTTGTCGTAGTTGATATGCGGAGCATGTAGACTAAGCAACACAAACACACACATCAGTGCATGTCTGCTGGGGGAACCGAGATTGAATTCTTGCTAGTGGAGACTTTTTTTTCTTCCTTTTTTTAAAGAATGTTTGGTCCATATTTTCTGTGATCAATGCACTTGTGTTTTTTTTGTTTTGTTTGTTTTCTTTATTGTTTTTTTTTTCTCTTCTTTGTTTTTACATATTAAACGATATGAACTAGAACCAGAATTACAAAGCTGATGTTATAAACAGACAAATGACATTCTATGTATTTGTTAAAGTAGTTGGAGGTGCTTGCCTCTGTATACAGTTATACATAGAAAGCTTTATGTGTATATGGCTGCATCTTCTCTTGTCTGTCCTGGATGATTCTTGTGCTATTGTGTTACAAAACCGATGTGACACCAGGGGGGAAACTGCAGTACGTTGACCTTTAGCCCTTTGACCCCTTTTCTCTTCTCTGACCCCATAATCCCCTTTACTCCAATGCCACATCCCACCTTCCCAACTTTTTTCCCCATAGCGTGAAGCATTGTAAGCGTTTTGAGCTTTGTAAAGGTCTTTTTTTAAATACTTATTTTGTGTATAATGTAAAACCTGAAAGTGTGTACTTTGGCAAAAAAAATGTTTTGTGTCTGAAATCATAGCTTCATTTAAACAAACAAAAAAAAAGAAACTATAAAAAGTAAAACAAACATTTACTATAAATAATATGAAATGTTCTGCAGTAAGGAAGGACTTCTGGTGCCTTACAAATAAAGTCAATCAAATCATAAGCTTTTCTTCTTCATTTTGACTCATTGTGAATGTGTAAATATTCCGTCTGAGAAGCTAGACATTGTCTTCTGATTGAGGTCGATGGCTCTGTTGTTAGAAGGCTGTTACTGTGACTGAATAATTGTATTTGATTCCTGTAGCAGTGTTTTGTTTTTGTGTTTTTCCACCCAGTTTTTAGTTAAGACACGGTCCTGCACACTCCATTTAAGTCACTCTGCTTACTGCAGGCAGTATAGTGAACTTTATTAGGGTGACTGTCCAGGCAGAGGGCCAAAATTAAAGGTGAGCACTGCTGCCTTTGCATGTTTTTTTTGTTTGCTTGTTTGTTTTCCTGAAGCAGACCAAATAAGATTGGTTTTAATATCCTATGTTTTTAGGCAGGCATTGGTTCCAGATCATTTTTTCACAGTATGGAAATCAACTTGCAGGGATCTAAAATATTGTTCAGTTATGTGAACCCCTTATTTTTCTTTCTTTCTTTTTCTCTCTTTCTTTCTTTCTTCCTTCCTCCGTCCATCCATCAGTTGGTCGACTACGGTAATGCCGTTGCAAGCAGAAACAGCAGGTAAACTTAAGAGCAGTTCAACATCTTAGATTTTAGATTTGGCAAAGATTGGTTCATTGAGCAATTTTGGATCTTTGACAAACCTGGGAATGGTTGTCCCTCCCTCTTGGCTTATTCTCTCCCTTTCCAAACAGAGAATGTCAGTTAGATGCAAGCTGGTCCTAAATTGCCCCCTAGTCTGACTTGCTGCTGAGAGTGTTTTTTTGTTTTTTGTTTTTTGTTTGTTTTTTTTGTCATTGTTTAAAAGTGATAAAAGAAATTCTTTGTGGACATTTTGCAAGTTACCTTAAAAGTTATCTTAAAACATTCTAGCTGTTGGTGACCACAGACAGTTGCCCATCTCCTCTAATATAAAAGTCTGTATCTGTGGCTGCCAAATCACATGGCCCTTTTTGCAACATCTACCCTTGGCTTTTTTTTGTGCTGTTTTTTATTTTCCCATAAAAAAACTGGCCAGGTATGGAATCCTTTTTTGGTGGCCAAATATTAAACTCAGGCTGTACAGCAAGGACAGTTTTCAAAAAAAAAAAAAAATCCCTGTTCCCAAATTCTTGCAGCCGCACAATGCTATCTGTAAAGTAAGAAAACAATCAAAAAAGACTCAATGTGACAGAATAGCCATCAAACAAGTTCCCTTTAGTGTTCTGGAGCTTTTGAGCAGTTCTCATTCATTTTCAGCAGAAGGAATTTCCCCAGTTGTCATAGAACTATCAATGTTTGAATATCTATTTTTCTGAACACGTTGCTTTAAAGGGTCTGTATGTAAGACTGCTGTGCTGCTGAGCTTGGTTTCTTGCTGAGAGCTGGTGGTGATGGAGATAATGGTCGCTTACCAAGCCTCAAGTAGCGCCTCAGCCATTGTTGCATTTACAAGACAATAGGTTAGAATACTCCCTCTGAGAGGCGTTGCTTCTTCATCCTGTCATTCCAATTTGAAGGCAGATTGGACACCCTCACTATCACAAAATCAACCAATTCTTAATCTAAACTTAGGAAAATGGCAAATATTTTAGATTAATTAAACGTCCATGTGCAACTACCGACAAAAAAAACCCTTGGAATCAACGATAATTGTGCAACCCATGCAGATTGATCCGATATGTACATGATCTGGATTAAGCAGTTCTCAGATTATGTTATATAGACTAGACATTGTCACATAAATTTACAAGCCAGTCAATCTTAGTTTACAGGACCGCTTTGGCAAGGCTGAAATTTATCATAAGACCAAGCATCCAAGTCTGAATTAAAGATTGTTCAGCAAGTCTTTTCACATCCACAGGTTGACTGATTTTTACCTAATAAATACAGGAGAGGTGACCAATGGACAAACTCATAGACAATCTGATACCTTCCCACTGCCTGAGGGTGTCTGTAGTTCATTGCAAATCCACCAGGAGGAAGTGTTGATTTACGTTTACCAGCACCTGTACTCTGAGGTGAACCCAGCAGGTAATTGCTCTGAGATATTCTCACATGTGCTCTGTGTTTGTGTGTCTTTTTTTGGTGGGGGTGGGGGTGGGGGGGGGGCTTCCTGTTCTTTTGGCTGCCTTGATGGAGGTTTATTAATTCTGCGCCTTATGTTCACAGGATTGACGTGACATCTTCGAGATGGTGAATCATGGCCCGTTTGACATCTGCATAAAATCTCCATTTAGGCACTCTGTCTGTTTGTTCTTAGACATAACTTGGCTTGTTGCATTCACAGCTTCTCCTCATTCACACATACACACACATTGATAGGCAGATAGATGCTCATGCAGCGGATGTTTCGTTGTATTTCTCTGTGTTTGTGTGTTAATGCAGCAGGTCTTTCCTTTTCTTCCTCATGTCCTCCCCTGTCCTTTTCTCACTTTCTCCCTCTGTCCTTATCCATCACTCTCCCTCTGTTTGCCTTTCCCCTGTGTCCATGCAGGCAGTTGAGTGTGTATGCCCGACTGTGTGTGTGTGTGCGCCTGCGCGTGTGTTCGTGCGTGTTCAGAGATAGAAGAGGAAGGCTTGTGAAACCTCAGAGTTCCTGTGGTTGCAGCCCTCCTTCCTCCCGCTCCCCGCAGACAGCTCTGGATCTGACACTTAAATAAATATGAAAGTGCCCTATTTTTTCTCTCCCTGTCTGAGGATTCACACACTCCTCACAAGCAGCGGCGCAAAGGCAGCAGCAGAGGGGAGGTTCTCTCGCATCCATTTTTTTTTTTTCTATTGAGGACATTATAGCCCGCGGGAAAACGATAAAGTGCCACAATCACATTCAAGTTGTTTAATTAGTGTTTATTTAAAGGATCACTTTGGTGGCAGTGAATATTTTTCTTACCATCAATAAATCCCATGAAAAGACCAATAACGACAATGAACTGATCCTACCAATAATTATTGCCTAATGTAGCTTCTTTCTCTGTGCCATAGAGCTCCTCTGTTGTCCAAAAACTATAAAAAAAACAAATCAATGAGCCACATTTTACTCACCGCAATCCTGCTGCCGTAAGTTCTCACAAGGACACCTAATGTGTATTAATCCAACACTGTAAATGGTCCCTAACAAATGTAGTCTGGTTTGAGTGGCGTTTGCTTGAAACTCCAGCGAGCAACTGTCCTAGGAAGTTACTTCTTGACTTTTTAAAAAGTGAAAGCATATGTTTGAGACTCATTTTAAAAATAATCACATCTTCAGTAAGAATAGATCTGAGTCTGACTGGTGCATGTATTTTATCCCCTGTAATAGCTGAATGTGTTATGTTTTTATCTATGTTTTATTAACGGGGTATTTCTTTCCTATGCTATGGTAATCAGCACTGATTGACGAGGTAGAGAGTACTGTAATGATAATGGGAGGTTTTTTTTTAATCATAATCGGGTCCATAATCCTTCAAGATAGCAGTTCTCAACTCCAACTCCTAAGGGATACCGTAATTATTCTGACAGGTCACTAGATTAATGAAGAAATGAGGGGAAAAAAATCAGTTTCCCAAAATTTGTTCATATTCTTCAGACTTTTCTACAACTTTGCTTTTATTCTTGTGAATTACCATGTTATTTAGCCTCTTTGCCACTAAAAGCTGAAACAAAGGAAAAAATCTGACAAGAAAAGAAAATACTCTGCTCACAGCTCATTTTCACACCAAGGAAATACCCTGTGATGAAGCAAAACCTGCAACAAGATCAGCAACTTGAGTCCAGCGCTACACTTACATGAATTATTATTCTCAGTCTGTCCTCAATCTTTTCCAGCTGCACACTTCACACCACTCATCTGAAAGCAACGTTGTCACTTGCTGCCTCTGCCGCTGCAGCTGTTCATGGACGGTGGTATTGCAAGGCCTCACCTCCACCCCAGCATCCACATCCAGGCTCTGAGTATTATCATCACTCCCCCACTTCATGCTCCGCTGACTTTGATGCCTCCTTGTTGGGAGCAACGAGGTCAAAGCCCCTGATATTAGTGCTGTACATATTCTGCTATTATGTGATAATCTGTTCCACGTGAGGAGGCCGATTGGACTTAATTTTAAAGGACCACAAACCAAAAAGTTTGGGGACTGACTGACACTGATTGTTGGTCTGAATACATGTACACTGTGTACACAGTAATGATAGGAATGCACAGGGGGCTGCAGTGGAAAACAAGGTTGTGTGTGTGTGTGTGTGTGTGTGTGTGTGTGTGTGTGTGTGTGTGTGTGTGTGTGTGTGTGTGTGTGTGTGTGTGTGTGTGTGTGTGTGTGTGTGTGTGTGTGTGTGTGTGTGTGTGTGTGTGTGTGTGTGTGTGTGTGTGTGTGTGTGTGTGTGTGTGTGTGTGTGTGTGTGTGTGTGTGTGTGTGTGTGTGTGTGTGTGTGTGTGTGTGTGTGTGTGTGTGTGTGTGTGTGTGTGTGTGTGTGTGTGTGTGTGTGTGTGTGTGTGTGTGTGTGTGTGTGTGTGTGTGTGTGTGTGTGTGTGTGTGTGTGTGTGTGTGTGTGTGTGTGTGTGTGTGTGTGTGTGTGTGTGTGTGTGTGTGTGTGTGTGTGTGTGTGTGTGTGTGTGTGTGTGTGTGTGTGTGTGTGTGTGTGTGTGTGTGTGTGTGTGTGTGTGTGTGTGTGTGTGTGTGTGTGTGTGTGTGTGTGTGTGTGTGTGTGTGTGTGTGTGTGTGTGTGTGTGTGTGTGTGTGTGTGTGTGTGTGTGTGTGTGTGTGTGTGTGTGTGTGTGTGTGTGTGTGTGTGTGTGTGTGTGTGTGTGTGTGTGTGTGTGTGTGTGTGTGTGTGTGTGTGTGTGTGTGTGTGTGTGTGTGTGTGTGTGTGTGTGTGTGTGTGTGTGTGTGTGTGTGTGTGTGTGTGTGTGTGTGTGTGTGTGTGTGTGTGTGTGTGTGTGTGTGTGTGTGTGTGTGTGTGTGTGTGTGTGTGTGTGTGTGTGTGTGTGTGTGTGTGTGTGTGTGTGTGTGTGTGTGTGTGTGTGTGTGTGTGTGTGTGTGTGTGTGTGTGTGTGTGTGTGTGTGTGTGTGTGTGTGTGTGTGTGTGTGTGTGTGTGTGTGTGTGTGTGTGTGTGTGTGTGTGTGTGTGTGTGTGTGTGTGTGTGTGTGTGTGTGTGTGTGTGTGTGTGTGTGTGTGTGTGTGTGTGTGTGTGTGTGTGTGTGTGTGTGTGTGTGTGTGTGTGTGTGTGTGTGTGTGTGTGTGTGTGTGTGTGTGTGTGTGTGTGTGTGTGTGTGGCAATGTGTGTTGGCATGCAGATACCAACACACATTGCCATGTGTGTGGCATGTGTATGTGTTTGTTTGTTTGTTTGTTTGTTTGTTTGTTTATGTGTGCGTATGTACTTGTTCTTATAACCCACTGGGGATTTTAACCTGAATGCACACTAAGCCATGCGGAGTCGTTTCATGTCGGGAACAAAAATTGAAGTGCCCACAGGCAAAGGCTGTTTTTTGAGGGTTAAGATAGAGTTGACGGGCACATATTTTTGGTTACGGTGACTATACAGATGCAACTTGCTAACCGCACAATTACAAGAAGACTTCGGGAAGCTTAGCACAGTAATGGTTACCTGCTTTCTAGCTCAGAGTTAGATGAAAAAATTGATACCAATATCATGTCTGTACGGTAAATAGGAAGCTACAGTCAGTGACCAGCTAACTTAGCTTAGCATAAAGACAGGAAATGGGGAAACAGCTAGGCCACTATTTAACACACCCCTTTTCATTTGTGCTAGAAAAATGTTTTAAAAACTGGTTGAGTGGAAAAAAAACTAGACAGGAAATCTAGTCATCTCCATGAGGTTGCCAGAAAACCAGAGGAGACATGCTGTTCTCTTCTTCTATTAAGTTTTTGTATGGACTAAACAAACAAGATATACATGTTTACCGGTGAGACAAGCTGTTTCTCCTCTTTTCCTTCTTTTTATGCTAAACTAAGGTAACAGGCTATAGTTTTACCGTACAGACCTGAAAGTCCTGTCAGTCTTCTCATCTAACTCTCTGCAACAAAGAAAATGCAAAATGTACCTGTTTCAAAAAATGTGAAGGTATTTCTATAAAAAAAAATGCCCTTTGTAGTTTTCTTGTAAGCAAACAAAGTTTACACTTAGTGTTTCTCACCAAAACATCTTATGTGTCTCTTTGAGGCCTCACAAAAGTCTCTATTGCATGTCTGTCTTCATCAGACATTTACAAAGCTAATATTTGACACCTTACATCCACATTTAACCAGCCATTAGTCTTGTCTACCTGCCTTTGCTTTGCCTAGAGCATAGCTATGTAGGTTTGCACATCAAAACCAACCAATAGGAAAGAGTATCTTCTGTAAGCAAGCGCTGACTTACTGAAGAAAACATTGCACCAAAGCACAACTAATGGTCCAAGACTCTACAGTATCTTAAAAGGACACATGACATTGATATCAATCTTCTTGTCTCATTCTTCAAAATAAGTTAAACAATCTAATTTCCAAAAATGTTCCAATTCCTTTAACTATTCAATTAACCCCCAACAGCTCTATAAAGAAATACAAAGGATGGTCTGCAGGAATTTTTCTTGGGTAAATACCAGCAAAACGAATTTCCTTTCCAATCCCATGTCCTCTTTTTTCATTTGATTTTCTTCTGTGCATTTTTTTTCTCGCCCCCCCCTTTCTCTCTCTCTCTCTCTCTCTTACTCTCTCTGTAGTCTCTCTACCCCCACTGGTAATGTTGTTCAGTGTAGAGCCCTCCCCTGTGTGGTTAGTGGGCTGTTACCCAGCTGCCTCTGATACTTCCTGCCTGTCAATTCCAATCCTGGTGACAACACGCCTATAACACACACACACATACACATACACACACACACACACGTATATATATATATATATATATATATATATATATATATATATATATATGTGTGTGTGTGTGTGTGTGTGTGTGTGTGTGTATATATCTATATATCTATATCTATGTATATGTATATGTATATATATATACACACTATACACTATGTATATATATAATAAACACACACACACATACAGACGCACACACACTAGAACATGTGCCTAGAAACACACACATACACAAGCACACACACTACTGGCACAGCAGTGGAGAAGACTCCCCATTGCTGAAAGCCAAATTCATTTAGCAAGTTCCCTAACTCTCTTCCTCTCTCCAGCTCCATTTGCAGTCTGCCTCACTGCTCCTCCTCCTCCTCCTCCTCCTCCTCCTCCTTCCCCTCAGTCTTCCTCTCCTGGATGCCAGAAGAGAACCCAGGTCTTCCTTTTTTCTTCCTCTATCCTCTGTCTTCCTTTCTTTCTAATCTTTTTCTTCTTCTCTGGCATTTGTCTGTAAATCCCTGTCTGTCTCAGTTTTTCTTTATTTTTGGGCCTTTCTCACAGTTTTTATGAAACAGTTACAGGCTACAACCACATGGGCTGTATATTTACGAAAATCTCAGTGGATTTTCCACTTAATAACTGCATCTGGAGATTACAGTGGCATCTCGTGATTGCTGTCCGGGATTAGGGTTTCATGTAATTTTAGGTTAGTTTTAGATTAGAGTACATAATAACGATTTAGGAAGATATTGAGATGTGGTTTAAACCTCAATAAACAACCTGGCAAGTGGACCTCAAAGGTTGTTTTTTGGGTTTTTTTTGTCAAGGCAAATTAATGTATCTACATTAAACAAGGACAAATCTTACACTATCTTGCCATATGTCTTGGAGGCTCTAAGGCTTTGTCACATCAGAAACTCATACAGCAAAATCAATCTGCTAGTTAGCAAACTTGTTGACACAGTTATAGTCAAAAGATGTATTTGTACCATTCACCCCTGTATAACAACTGTCCGTTTTGTAGCAGTTATTAATTGGACAAAGTCTGTAAAATAAAAGTGAATGATGCAACACAGCTACTAAGCTACAGCGGCTTCCCCAGCAAAGTTGGAATCCATGTGAAAAATTTAACATGGACTTACTTTGCCCCTGCAAGTGATTCCACCAGTAATAAAATGTTGCTGTTTTAAATGCTGGTGTGAGCAGGCCTTAAAAGCTATTGGCTACTTTCAGTCTAGACTGAAGCACAAAGGGGATCAAGCATTTTGTGCTGATTCCCCTGGATTATGGAAATAATATTAAAATCAATATTATAGGTGTCCCCAAAATTAAAGACATTTTTACTCTTCGGTCTGTGGTCCCGCATAACTCTCTGTTATATCCCAGTGTCTGTTCTATGTCTGTTTCCAGAGTTCTTGCACAGCTGATTTTTAACCTTGCCTTGAGTATTGTAATGCACTTTGATAAACTTTAGTTGTTTTCAAATGTGCTTTATAAATAAAGGGCTTGGACATAATTTGTGTCAGCTTCATTTTGCTGCTACAAACACAACCACAGCTATGTTTTATATTTCATATTACTGGAATTCTTTCTTGCTTCATTTGTTCATTCATTATAATTTTGTTTGCCAATTTTCATACATATACTGTATTTTGAACTAATTTTCCGAGCTGTGAGCTGAGAATCTTGTACAACCCATACTTGCGTTCTTCTCAAATATTCCTGTAATGTTTTAAGTAACGACAATACTTCTTGCCGGTGCAATAGCCAAATGTTGCCTTTGAGATCTCTAATGAAAAAAAAAAGAAAACCAATTATTGCACACAAACATTTCTGATCCCCTGATGTTGCTGCTGTAACAGTATATCTTTCTTACATTTTTAAGATATCTAGCCAAGTGTTGACAACATAACTTCACATTACATATTTTCAGTGTTGCTTTATTTAGGTTTGACAACAAATCTCATAACATTAAGATTAAACCTCAGCCTTTTTTTTACCAGTATCTCCCAGTAGCTTCAGTACCCCAGAACCCAATTCAGTTAAATGCATCTTGAGAAAGAAAGTTATACTACTATAAATAAATACCAGTACAAAAGTTAAAGAAAAAGTATCAGATGATAGAGAATACAGAGTATATATTTGCTTAACATTTGATGTTAACCTACAGACCCATCTATTACACCTCCCTATCTTAATTCCTGCCGGGTCATTGGTGGTCAGACCAGACACAGTTAGGGGAAGGGTATATTTTTTCTGGGGTCCTGCTGAGAGAACTCGTTGTTGACAGGTCAGGTTAATAGTCCCAAACTGAAGATTAAACAACCAGAGATCATTCGGGCTCTTTAGACTTTGCAACAACCATACAGAGTGTCAATTTTAAATCACTTTTGAAACTCTCATTAAAGGATTTGATTTTTGCATTAGCGTCTTTCATTGATTCTATTCGACATTACTTTTTTTTGTCTTACCTTTATGGCTCTTTAATTTGCGTGTATTCCATACCTTGTTTTCTCTCCCATTTTGTTTGCAGTCCTCGGTGAGTGCTTTGCAGCTCTAATGTTACTACTGCTATTAATACACCTAATTCATTAGCAGGTGGTTAATTATTCTCTCCTGGCACCATTAAGACCAAATTGCCAATATCAAGCTGTAGACTTTGGAGGAAAAACATGAATTGGGGAACAAGAATGTATGAGAAAGGGAAAAACTGTGAAAAATTGAATCTAAAAAACAGATTGCTCAAAAAAGCATTCTCACTGACAGGACTGCAGATCGTACTGAAATGTTGTTGGCATGTATGATACGTGCTGACAGTTCATGGGTTCGTGGCTGGGCCTGTCCCTTCTATCACTCCAGTCTCTCACCCCGAGCGTACCTATATCCCATGTGCCCCGGCTATGTCTGGTTGGCCCTGTTGTTTCTGAGAAGCACTTTTCATCTGGATCCTCATCACTTATTCATCTGCGTACGACCTCCATCTATCAGCTCTAGCTCAAGTATGAAAACACCTCAGGCTATCTCACTACAATAGTGGCCTGACTTTCCTTCTCATGCCAGGAAATCCACTCTCCCCCTTTTCTTTAACTCTGATATACCTGAAATAAATTTTTTAAAAAAACCTTCTATCTCCCCCTCTGAATTTTTTCTTCATTCTCTATTCGGCCACATCTATGTTTTTCTGTTTATACCTACTTTTTTTCGCTTGCTGCCTCTTTTATTCTCCATTTAATCTTTCCCTTTATCTCTTTCTTTTGTCCATTTTTTTTTTTTTTATTTTCATTTCCAGCGGCATCTATCTATGCTCATCCCCTAAAGGCAGACATTACAGCAAGTGGCAGTGACAAGATAATGGTCTGCTTGTGGTATGTCTCCTCAATAATACTGATGTTAGATCCCCTCAGCTTCTTCATAAATGTATTCCTGCCAACATGTTCTTAAGAATTCTAATTTTTTTGGTTTTCTATTTTTTCTGAATAGACTTTTCTCCAGCACTGTTAACCATGGATTAAGCAGTCTGAACTGCTGCTCATTCAATTTTAAGGTATTTAGTCATGTTTGGATTTTTATTTATTTATTTATTTTTAACATCAGGAGAATATTTTTTGAAAGGTTGGTTTCATTTTTCCAGCAGTGGTCTGTGGGACCCATTCAAAGTCTTGTATGACTTCATTGTCATACAATAATTCATCATAAATACAGTTGTCAGGCTTTAAAATGATATTGTTGGCTCAGTTGCTGGGACGGTGACTCTTGGTGATACACGTGTTTTCAGTTGTCATCTGAGATATGCTACCCAATGTGAGCTTCCCAACAGTTAAAAAAAATCTATTTTCTTCTTCTTTTTTTGATTCACGTCTGCGCCGGGCTCCTAAAGATCTCGATCCATCACATCGGTCGACTGAATGATCTCAACAACCACTGGATAGATGCATGGCGCTCAGAGTTATGACTGATTTTTGAAAGAAACTGAAGGTTTTAAAGTGGCCTGCCTTAGCTGCTTCCCTGAGCTGTGCGTCTCTGCCCCTGAGCAACTGCTGACCGTGTTGACTCACGGCCAAGTTGGCCGGCCAGACCTTTCTGAGACACCTGCATGCACCTGTCCCCTTCAACTCTCACAGTATCTTTACCTCTTGTTGCTCCCTCCGCAGCCTCCTTAAGGTCTTACCGCTTCTTGCTTAACTTTTCAGAGGTTGAAACCACTTTAATGGTTATCAGAGTAGCTGAAATTATAACAGCCTGCTCAAATCAATTTTTACCTGCCCAAATAATATAAACTAGCCAAACTGGGTGGAAATCTTACAAATCTTGCAACATTGGTGGCAGGGTTTAGTGTATAGAAGAAATAGAAAACCAACCGGCCATAACATTGTACTGGAAATGATGTTTGTTAAAAACTGTTAAAAAAGACTTATATTCTGTAAAAGTTTACCAACCTTATCCCGAATGCAATATACTGCTGAATAGGCTGAAATTTTCAGTCATTGTTCATTATTTTTTTAAAAAAGCCATTGTGATTTTGACTGAGGTTATGTAGAGGAAGTGCCAGATTGACTTCTTAATTCAGTGAACAGGCAGAGAACTGTGTATCCACAACCCTGCACCATATATTCTTAAATCCATGATAGACCAAATCTAAATCATCTGCTTTGTATTTTTCAGCCCTTCTTGTTACATAGACATCTTTTTAAATCCAGTTTGAATGTGAGACTTAAGCAGAGAGCTAAAATGGATGTACTGGTTGCATGCCCAGGAAGCTAGCTTTTTCCGGTTACCTGTACAAATTAACATTAGGGACAGTGTGTGGGTGTCTGTTAGAAAAAATCGTTTCTCGACAGTGAATCCTCTGTCAGCTGAATTACTCAGTTGTCAGTAGTAAATATAACAGGCTTTAGACAGATGGGATGAAGATGGAAAGCTACGTTTTTTTTTTTTTTAGAAAATTGGGCTCTTGGACTGTTTAAATGTCTGCTTCCTTCCAATCTGCGTTTCTGCTTGTCTTTCCTCTTTTTTTCCTCCCTGACAGTCTGTTCTTACCTTCTCAACAGCACCTCGTCCCTATTGCCAACTCTGTTCCTCTTGTCCTTTCTCCCTGACTTTTCCTCCCTTCCTACCTCGCTTATCCCCTTCCTTCCTCTTTCCCTCTTTCTGTTTTCCTTCTTTGGTGTTTCAGTCTTCACCCCCCCAATCCAACCAGTTCTCCACCCTTCCATCCTGTAATCTCTTCCTCCCTTCCTTTCTGTACTCCTCTCCCTCCCTCCCTGTAGACAGCCATATGCAGCTCTGTAAATGGCAGGGTGCTGTGTGGTTGTGATGTGGTCTGACTGTGGTCTGTTTGCACTGCCACTGCGGTTCATTCTGCTTACCAGCCTGCTGCTTCACCCCGTCTGGACCTGGCTGGCTGCCTGGCTGGCCTGCCGGATGGCTGACTGACTGACTACTGCGTAATTGAGGCGGTAGAGCAAATGCATGCACGCACGCACGCACGCACGCACACACACACACACACACACACACACACACACACACACACACAAACACATATATATGCTACTACTACCGCAAGACTGTCATAAACTATCCTTGCATGTCACCAGAGACATAGACCAGCAACCATCGTCCCATTGCAGCTCTCCGCTCCCTTTTGTCTAAATGCTCTAACAATACCAAACACCATTTATCATCCGATAATTAGAACCCGCAGAAAGCTGGTCAGTGATAAAGCTGAAAATGATTAACGCGGTGACTCATGGCTCTTTATGTGTTGGTCCAGCTGATAGGAACTATGATATATTTGCCAGAGAAAGAGGGTGCAGTCTGTGTCTGCATGTGTGTAAGAGTGTGTTAAGCTGCATGTAGCTATTAGGCGGGTAAATCTCCATACAGTAGAGTGGTTAATGAGAGAAAAGAAAGTAGATGACAGGAGAAACAAAGACATTAATCAGAAATGAGACTTCTTGGGCAAGAGATTTTGGCTAAGACAGGGGGTAAAGTGTAGCAATAAGGCAATGTTTTTGTGGTCAAATGTAGGTTTGCTCATGTGTGTTTCACTGTCGGCGATGAGGGAAGAGAGCGAAAAACTGAGTCAGACAGAGAGCAGACAGAGAGGGAGCGAGGAAGAGGGAGCAGGAGGAGGGTGCTGCCAGAGGGTGAATGTTGGAACATAGAGCATGCTGTGTTGATTTGATTAAATTCAGTTCTGTTCTATTTGCAGTAGGCCTAGTTACTCAGCTATATTTGTACAGTGCTGTCTGCTGAGTTTTAAAAACACCAACACAGAGATCTCCGGGAGAACAGGAGTCCTGGGATTAGACTCCAAAATACACTTTTAAAAAGGATACACCAAGTTTTGGGGGAGATTAGCCCCACTTGTCAGTTTCATGGTTTATCCATTGCTACTGATACCGAATTAATCCACCGGTCTGGTTCTGTGCTCAGTGCTAACGCTTAAAAATGCACCATATAATAAGAATAGATGACGAGCAATATCACAAATTGGAAAAATAAGAATACGAAGCGGTGCTAAATATAAAGGCTCAGCGGCTTTGTGTAGGCTAAGGGACCAGTTAAGTTTACACAAGGGACATAAAAATTAGCTTGGAATACAAAGAACTGCTCCCTGTTGGTCATTTGTATGGCTAAACATCACCAAGTGGAGGATGACAGGGGGAGGGGAAACTACAGAGAGGTAGTCCACGTTTTTGGTGCAGAGATATTAGTATGGAACTCCGGGGCATGTGATCCTCCAAGGATACGCTGGTGTTTTGGATCTGTCTGTAGTTGTGTATAAGAGTTGTATTGAAAAGCATGAAATCACTTGCCAGGAATGTGGACAAGCACCCCCCTCTGAGATGTAGAATAAACATCACCCTGTATAAATTGACACAGTGTAAATAACTGCACTACTGAGGACTGGAATAACTTATCGACTGTTTACACGGACCCCACCTCTACTTGCCAACATTAAGAAGTCGAAGGACAGTTTTTTTTCATTTCTTTCTCTGATTGGCTACGTGCCAGCTGATTTTGACGGTCGGGTGTGGGTGTGGGTGTATGTGTGTTAGTTCAGCCATCTTATTTTGTTGGCGTCTACTCAGTTGGTTGACCCACTGTAACAGGCTATTTTGGTGGTGTAGAAATACTCCATCAGAAGTATAAGCTCCAAAAATTCCTACTTAAGTAAAAGTACACAAGTAGCAAAATGTAGTTAAAGTATTGAGTACCTGTTTGTCCGTCCGTCTGTGATATATTACCGTACACAGTGTGGCTCCAATAGATGATTAATACTGAAGCATCACCGTGTAGGCAGCAAGTTACTGTTGTAGCTGCTGGAGGTGGAAGGACTTTGAACCACTCTATATACAGTTTAAATACAGGGACACCAGATAAATCTGAGGGGTTGTGCAATGATTATTGAGAGAGGAAAGAAGAATAGGAAAGTTCTAATACATTAATCTCTTTTCAGTTTTTGGACTTTTTTGGATAATTTGAAAATATATTGAAAATGTATTAGATGAAACCATGTTTGAAGTTTATGAGGAAAAATTGCTATTTTGTGGAGATGTTGACACCTCATAGACCTCTGAAATGTGACCCTGACCTCACACTTATTTTTTTAATAACACATCAGAGGCAATGAAAGGTTGGAAACCACTAATCTTTAACAGAGTGTTGTACTATAAAAGCTTGTTATATTATCCACTGTGTAAAATCTCAATCTTAGAAGTGACTAGTAACTGAAGATGTCAAATAAACAACGGAATAGAAAGTAAATTATTTTCCTCTGAAAAATAGACGTATAAAGTCATATAAGAAGTAGAATACTCAAGTAAAATACACGTACTGGTCGATCTGGTTTGAATCTACTATAGGAGTGTGCTGAATTTCTGGCTGCCAGTCTGACATTAAATTATTCACATAAAATCATATTTTGTTGTAAATTATTAAATAATTTACAGCCCTCTATATATGATATGACAGCAGCTTCTCTGTCCTCTCTTCTTTAAATATTCCCTCACCTGCCCACTAGCTGTCGTATCCTTTCGCTTCTGCTCATCACCTGACCCAAATACCGCTCACCCATCTGCACCTCCTCCGCAATTCAGACACAATATTCAAAGGGGCATGTTTACGGTCTCTACCAAACTGTTGTCCCTGTTTTGTTTTGTCCGCCTCTAGTCACCAACCTGTTTCTGTTCCTGTTTCTGACTGTACACTTTCCTGTTGGACTAGTAAAGACAGTGTTTACAGGCCGTTCTGCCTCCTGTTTCAATTACCGGCCCTGTGTGCACCTGTGAGGACCTCAGTACGCCTCGGGATGAGGCGTTTGGTGGATTGTCTAAAGGGGTCGCTATGACTGAAACAAATTTGTTTGCGCGTCCTGTTGTCTGACCATGTCTGAACATTTTTCTTTTACAGATGTGGTTGGAGGACACATTGTATAAACTGCTTCATTTCAAGCATACCGAACCCTTAAAAGGACGCAACACTGTGAGCGCTTCATTTAAAACTCACTGAGGTCATTGCAGCCATTCATATAATTGCTGCCCAGCAACAGGAGGCAGAACAGCTCGAAGAGCTGAAAATCCAAGACTTATTAGCTGTTAACGATGAGTGTTAGCAGTATACTTAGCAGTCAGTTTGTGTGTGTTTCACAATGTCCCTTCTACTCTGTGACTCCATCACAAACTACAACAGCCAGTCATTTAGCTGATGCAGGCAGAGAGAGCAGTTATGCAGTGATGTGGTTGCTTGTTGTCTGAATGCACAGTGTTGCCAGTGAAATCGTTGAGGCCTAAATAGGACCAAATGCCTCCTGGTAGAGAGTTCAATAAGCAAATATTTCCTGAAAACAAATCCAATTCTGGGCATAACAAGTAAGAGATTTGAAAAATATTGCTTTCTAACATAATTCAGTTGAGGGAGCTGAAACCAATTTAATCCAGTTGAGTGTGGGATGCAAAGTTTCTCTGAATGTGTTTATGAATTTGATGGATGGATGCGTGGGGCTCGGTGCCTCAGTGTGTCGATGGTGAGTGTATAGCGTTCTGAGTCAATGTCTGGTGACAGCTTGGGAACAGTCAGCCAGCTAGCTTCAGTCCCAAGGGATCCTCAGACTAGGTCACACATACACACACACACACACACACACACACACACACAAAGCGCAGACTGGCTTGATGCTCGCTCAATGTCACTTTGACATTTACTCTCCCAGGGAAAGCTGCTGTCACTGAGGATGATGTGTCATAAAATGGAGGCAAATTTTTTTACAGCGTTACTCAGTAGTATTCACATACAGTAATGCAGTAATATAAAACGGCTATTTTGTCTCTTGTGCACTATGACGATGATTTCCGATCTTTTTTCTGAAATACAAAGTTTATGTCTTTTTTAAGGATCTGTTAATAACTTTTCAAAGTGATGGATGTGGAGCGGATTAAACAACTGTTTTTAGTTGCACGTCCCATGTTTGCTGAGAGAAAGTCATCTAGCCAGGCACACGGCATCGCTTCCTATCGAAGTCTCATACAAAAAGACACACACATTCACATAAAAATCTAAAACACATTAATACCCTTCTTTTCTTTAGACATACTCTTGCATACATACCTCCTCCACACACTTTATATGATGCAGACACAACCAGAAACACACACACACACACACACACGCACCCTGGCTGACCATGATGTCGCAGCTTCCTGCCAGATGGTGTCATTTGGCCAGACAAGGTTACTCTGCTCCATTTGTCTGAAAAAATCTCTATCCTAACAGGTTATTTAAAGGGTCAATTCACCCAAATTATCAAAAAAGAAAAAAGAAAAAAGAAAGATTTCCTACTTACCTCAGTGTCTGGCCATGCAGGTATCTGCCACTACCTTGTGTGCCTGAATTTTGTTTGTGATCCTTTGGGAAAATTACATCTAAAAAAAACTACATGGGCACATGTCTTTGGATAATCCACAGACCTTACCGTTGATAGTTAACTGAAAATCTTTCACCCACTGATGGCTTTCAAATGGCCAGTCCTTAAGACTCAGACCCAGTTCCTGACCTCCATGTGGTACTAGGTAAAATTCTACCAAGGGGCCCTCCTGTCAGACTCATTATCAAATATAAAATACCATTTATAATACAACTTAGCTGAAAACTTGATGGTTATTATTTACTGAGACAAGCAAGTTGCCCAACTAATAAACATTTTAGATTCAATGTTTAATAAATAGTCAATGTCAGTTGATCACTTGCCCTCTTGAGAGTTTTAACTTAACCACGACAGGGAGGATAATCATTGTCTTATTTTAAAATGGTGTGCACCCATGAGCGGTGCCATCATGCTTGTGCATGGTTTGAATTACTCCCCACAGAGATTGCTGCTGGACAGTGGGGTTCCATTTTGTGCACATGCATATGGACGCATGTTCCCCCATAACGCAGTTATTTTTTTGAAACTGCAGATTATAAACACCATTGGCCATTGGCTTGTATCAAATGTAAAAAATTGCTGTATTTCACTGTCGCTTTTGTCAGGCTAAATTTCACAAAACAAGACCCTGGAAGCTGTGGGGAAGTAAGTAAAACAGACCAAGAGATGCACTGCAAGCTAGGACATGAACTTAACCTTACCGCTATTTGCAGACATTAGACTTGGAGAGACACACACACACACACACACACACACACACACACACACACACACACACACACACACACACACACACACACACACACACACACACACACACACACACACACACACACACACACACACACACACACACACACACACACACACACACACACACACACACACACACACACACACACACACACACACACACACACACACACACACACACACACACACACACACACACACACACACACACACACACACACACACACACACACACACACACACACACACACACACACACACACACACACACACACACACACACACACACACACACACACACACACACACACACACACACACACACACACACACACACACACACACACACACACACACACACACACACACACACACACACACACACACACACACACACACACACACACACACACACACACACACACACACACACACACACACACACACACACACACACACACACACACACACACACACACACACACACACACACACACACACACACACACACACACACACACACACACACACACACACACACACACACACACACACACACACACACACACACACACACACACACACACACACACACACACACACACACACACACACACACACACACACACACACACACACACACACACACACACACACACACACACACACACACACACACACACACACACACACACACACACACACACACACACACACACA